>OZ020294.1:7068246-7298235 GCA_963971205.1 Aethes cnicana
GACTCCCCTTATAACTACTTTGAGTAAATAGTTCATCCTAACAACTTACTCATCAACTTACTCATTTCCAGGACGAAATCAGCGTAGACTGCCTCGACTTCAACAAAAAGATCCTGCACACGGCGTGGCACCCACACGAGAGCATCATCGCCGTCGCCGCCACCAACAACCTGTTCATCTTCCAGGACAAGTTCTAGCGAGCCCACGCGTGGGCAGGCTGGGGACGCGACTTGGGGACGAGCACCGGCGAAGCGAGCATGTGACGTACTGTAAATGTTCTGTGACTTAATATCGAGTGGCGTAAGATTCATGGCTAAAGCGATTCTGATGTCTTGAGTGGACGCTTCAAGTGGAGCGTTAGAGATAGCGGTTAACGCTGTAGAAGTTGAACATGAACGCTGTACGCCGAACTCGAGTTTCCACTCAGGCTAGCAGTTTTTGGGAGATTCAAACGTCAAAACATAGCAATAAACTTAAGTATACGAGCCGTGACGTTTGAATAAAATCATAAACATTCATAGATATGCCAGTTTTTTCATTGGAATTGATTTGAAAACTTGTCACGTTCTTCTATTCGGGAAAAAGAAGTCATCCATAAATTAACGAGATTGCACAACTAACCTCATCAGAATTTTGCAAGTGTATGTCAACTTTAAAGCAGTTTTTTAAATTGACAAAAGCATTCGTAGCGTCAACCGTGTGCTAACAACTGCCGTTTTCTCGCAGTGCGTCCTACGATCGCGGAATAAACACCTATTCGAACCCGGTACGAAGTTCTCGATGTGCTGACTTACCCAGTTGTGAAACGATTCGGTCTTGAGTTAATGCCGACTCATACGTAAACTCAAATCTGATATCGGTGTCCGTAGACACTGTAGCGTTAGGAACGTACAGTGGTAGCTGTCAGTTAAGCATTTAGGATATCGCCACAATAACCGAAAAAACAACAAGTTTTTTAAGGTCGTAACTCGCCGAGTTGTTTAGCTATTTGTTATAATAGCATCCCTTTCATGATCCCTTAAAATCACTAGGTAGTTAAATCTTAATTTTGATCTTTTGACCGAGACGGTATACATTGCTTATGGCGTTAACGACTTCTGGTTTTATTCCGAAAGTTGACAACGTCGCATATAGCTGTCAAATATTTCGCTGTTTTCACTTAATTCTCAATATTACTTAATGAAAAAAGAAATAATCGCTCTGTTATCGAATGAAGTATTTTTTATATTTGCTGGGATGACTTTAAAATTTATAAAATGCATGAAAAATGCGATGGAAAGTTTTCCAACGATAATACTTCTATAACACAAAAAAATCGTGTTCTTACAATTATAGCCAACCATAATTTATTCGACTACAGAGCGATAAGTCGCGTTTTCATTTAATAATACTGAGAAATTAATGAAAACAGCGAAACATTTGACAGCTATTTGCGACATTGCCAACTTTAGGAATAAATCGTCTTATGGTCATACGCGCAGGGTTCAGTTGTCAAAAGATCAAATTAATAAAAAATAGAGCAATCCGCTCCGCCGCCTAAAACACTACTGACTCAAAGCTAGTCACCGCTCGCCGCATTTGCTTCTGTGAAGTCGCTTTGACAGCTACCACTGCAGTATTGTTGAAATTTGTCTGCGACATTGTATAGTTAATTGTCTTAGGGTTTTTAACGAGGGAGGTCTTTTTTTAACGTTTTTGAGAAGGCAGCGTTTCACATAAGACTTTTAAAGACTCCGCGCGAATAACAGTACAGGTTTACACATCTTAAGGCGCGTGGATTAAGCAATAATAGACTGCGTCAATAGCCCAAACCCTCTCGTGATGAGAGGTGGCCTGTGCCCAGCAGTGGGACGCAAATAGGCTGGCTGTACTACTAGTAGTAGTAGACTGCGTCAACGGTTGAAGTGCTTCGCCGCGCGCCTTCTAAGTTATGTCGTGTTATAGGGTTTTTGTAATACATTGTAAGGTAGTGACGCTCGCCGCAAGGCTTTTAGTTGGTATCATACGCAATGTATTGCGAAATCGCTCACCGCTACCGCTTGTGGCGCGAAATTGTGGTTGAGATTTGGGCGTAATGTAGTTAATGCTTATCATTCTAGGAGGGAATCCTTACCAGTGATTTTAACAATATTAACTATACAATGTGTCAGAATTTGCTAGTTAGAATCTAAGTCCGTTAGTTAAACTCTGATATAATTTATACGCTTGTCATTTTTATAAGGTTCTAAGCGATAATTAAGTATTTATTGTTTAATGAGAATACCACGAGGCGTCGACCTTAACCATGTGAACATGAGATTAGTTAGGATTATCAAATGAACGTGTTTTTTGTACTTGAAATGTATGGGAACCATGAAACCCCCCCTTACTGTCACTTCAGGCTGTCGAAAATAGTTCATAGGAATGATAAAAAAGGTAGCGATCTCATCCGCTATTCCATCCCATTTCGCTAAATGAATTATAGAATCCTGTATCTATCAATTTTGATGTTTTCAAAAATAGGAAATCACTTTTTATAAACGTTAAATTTTTATACATTTCACCACTACTACTACCACAGCCTATTTGCGTCCCACCGCTGGGCAAGGCCTCCTCTCATCACGAGAGGGTTTGGGCTATAGTCCCCACGTGGGCCCAGTGCGGATTGGGGACTTCACACACATCTTTAAATTACTTCGCAGATGCGTGCAGGTTTCCTCACGATGTTTTCCTTCACCGAAAAGCTCAGTGGTAAATTCAAATTGAATACATACATTTCACCAACAAATGATAAATCTTATAATTTTCATGATCCTTTTATATTTGTTATTTTTTATTTCGCTTGACAATTTTAAACAAAAAAAAAAACGTAAAACAGTAGTTATCATTCCTATGAACGAACGGCACAAAACGCGTCAACAAAATTCCAAATTGATCTCCAAACGAGTTTATCATACATTTCAAGTGCCACGCATAGCAGTTTTGATCCGATGTGGCAGTGCAGTGAAATATGCCTTAAAATAGTTGTACAGATAACGGTCAGAATATGTTTTATATTCTGATCCTTGGAGCCACTTGAAATAACCGCAGGTTCTAATGTGTAATATGTAATAAATAATTTAAAATTGCATTGCTATGTCGAATTGAAAAGAAAAATTCCAGTAACGGAGAATCTACATATGTGTATCACTGTAAACTTGCTTCCATTACAAAAGATCACAGTTAAAATCGTTTCTTCAGTTTAAATTTGTAATTGTAACTGGTCCTCCTTCCGAAAAACACTTGTTTTTAACACATATATATCCCCAATACGCATAGTTTAAGGTTTTAAACCATTGTTGAAATGAACAAATCCTAGTATATTTGCAACACTGAAATTTTACAGATGCTTAATCGGATTTTCGTTTTATGAACTGCAGAATTATGTGCTGTATAAAGACTGTTGATATAATTTTGATGATGTAACGTTTGTGTATTGGTAAAATGTTCTTTTCCCTTGACGAATTGCATTAAAGAAATGTTGTAAAATAAAACTACTGCATATATCGATAAATTTGACTACGAGGCACATCGTTTTGTGGTTCTATTCACAAATACATGCAGATACGTAATAATATCGATGCCGGTCGTTCCCTTATAGGCTCATGCCTTAGTGTGCAAATGGTTTTTTGTTAAACGTTTTTTTATTTATTATTGTACTTTTTAAAATATTTGTGATCGTTTTTACTTATGAAGCCGCTTAGGCATAGTGTGCAACGTCGGTAGTCGAGCCAGATGGCATATCCCAGCGTTGAGTTGCGATATCGTGCAACGTTTAAGTAATAAGGAAATATGAACTAACCTCTGAATGGTGTAGACTACTGTCCGCTAAGCCCTTAGGATTGCGTCGTTTTAAAAAACGGCGTTTCCCTGACTGTATGGGAAAAACATTTCTAATAAATGTAAATATAGCGAACGAATGGAGGCCTGAATAAATATAAATATAGTATATTTTGTCACAACACGTATGTTAATGTACAGAGTTATTATATATTTGTACTTAAATTGTGTAAAGCTTCATGGTGAAATTATGTTTTGATAGTATTTTGTAATGAATTGATTTTCGTGAAACATCGCGGCGAACTGGTCACTGTTCTTTAAATCGCATCCTGTTTCAGGCACTCCCGTAGCTTGGGGTCGTTATAAAAATCTCCATAACATTTTTTTTATGTTGATCGATTGTATAGGATGTGTTAAGTTTTAGTTTTTTTTTTCTCTTATTTGTAAGGGGCCCAGTCAATTCCTAGCGTAAAAAAGCTAGTTTTAGTCTCACCACGCTGTTCGCTACATAGCCATGGGCCGATAGATGTAAGTAATGAAAAAAATAAACGTGTGATAATTATCGAAATTGCTAAATGCAGCCGTGTTTAAACATCGCTTGTGTTGGCAGATAGGAATTGACTTCGTCCCGCGATATCAATGTAAAATACTGTGAGTCGTGTAGTTGCAAGGACATCGTGTATGTTGCGAGTGAGTGCGTGCGAGGTGATGCGTGTGCGGTTAATCTAAGTCTAGTTTATAGTTAGGCAAAAACTGTGAATACGCAGACAGATAAAAAGAATCAGTTTTTTTTTCCTGCACCGAGGGATCAACGGAGGTTTGCTTGTTAAATGTGATAAAATCGCAAATAGCGGTGTTAGTGGTTAGTGGGGGACCTCGCGTACTGGTGTTTACAACGAACTGTGGTCGCGGCCGCCCGCGCCGGCTGCCCGACATTGGGCCCAATACGCCAACGTTTGCCAAACCACACTTGCCAACAAATGTCTGTATCAATAGACCGATCTAATTGTCATCTCGAGACCGTACTTAAGAATGTGTCACCATGAGACCAAATTTAGGAATGTCATCTTGAGACCAAACTGAAAGAGTCTATTAACACAGAACTAAGGGCTGGTTGTTTCAAACCAATAAGTCATTTACTTATTAAATAAAGTGTATGAAACTGGATGTTCTCCAACAACTATGACAACCATATTTACCTTAACTTGTTGACGAAATGTTGAAACCACCAGCCCTATATAGAAGTTAAAATCAATTGTAAATTGGCGCCAAAACCTTTGTTGCTATACATATCCGTCTGTTTTGAATTTGCTCAAACAAAAGCTTAACGCATACATCACGTCTTAACCCCATTTGCACCAAGCCCCAAAACCTCGGGTTTATCGCTTAACTCAGATTTATTTGTATGAATTTGACGTGGGTTAAGCGGCTAACCCCAGGTCAGGCTTTGTGCAGGTGGGGCTTAGAAGATAACTTTACTAGGTCGATAACAAATATGTACTTATGAATTTTGGCCATATTGCCTGGAAGCAGATAAGAATGATTTGGTTGTAATAGTTATGTTTTTACCTCAGTAAACCCTTCTTGCGCAATTGAACTACTCGTAGTTTCCAATTTTTATCTAACGGCAGATAAATCATGACCTTCATACTTAGCCACGACATAAATAAAATTGTATGGCAAATTGACACAACTCCTATTGTCATAGCTGTGTAATTTTTCTGCAGCTATTATTTTACTATATTCATTGTACGTACGCTGATTCTGGTAAAGCTATGTTCTATAGACGTGTTTGTCTGTCAGTTTGTCCGTTAATGTGCCATGTAACGCGAGGGGCGCGGGCGCGGCCACGAGGAGTGTTGTTGAATCCAAAATATTTCCTATAATATAAATTTTTATATCTGAATGAAGTGTTTTTATTCATTCCGTCGTAACCATAAATTTAGGGTTTTTTCCGCTTTTTAGTGCGTATATAAATAAAACTTTCTGTGAATCTGCGTTTTGAAGGTAAACATTTTATGGAAAAAAAATACCATAAACTGCCAGGTTAATGCAATGTGGTCAGATGGGTCAACAAAAAAGGCATTTTCAGTTTTTATATTTTTATTCATAAATACCCACACAAATCACATTTGTATCACGAAACTCTAATATTACGGCAAAATTGTCAATTTCTATACAACAATATGATAGTAAAATAACATTCTCATTTACACACTTACTTTATTATTGCGTTTTTTTAATAATCTAGCGGCTACGGATTACATTTTCTTACAATTTTACAAAAAATACCATTTTGTAAATATGAAAGCGCCAGCAGTAATATACTACCGGTGCTATTTTGTGATATTTAATATTAGGGCAATCGTCCCATATAAAATTGTTTTTCTTACTAATCTATATAAAAGAGCTGCCTTAAATTGAGGATCCCTTGCTCCAATAAGAATTGGTTAATAGAAATACCTGCCCATTGTTTAACATATTCAAGTGGCCCCTCTATAAAATACGATTATCTACTTCTATTCGTCCAACACGTCCACAATGGAATTAAACCGTATTTATTTTTAACAATAATGAAATAAACGAAAGGGCTTGTGCAGACTGACTACATTAGTTCTGCAATATCTATTTAGAACTGGCAGTTTGGCAATGCTTTTTGTTACAAGAAAATGCCATACAAAATTCCTTAAGCACCTACACAAGTTACCCGGATGAGCGTAGCCATTCTTACAGGCCACATCAATGATATATTTACACTTTTAGACCTTAATACGGAATAATGGAATAGGGCGCAAAAGTGTAACTAAGTATCTATTTGACGTCTTCCGCACCATCATTTATCTTATGTAAGAACTAAACTTTCTTGGACGGAAATTGATTAAGGTCCGTTCCTATATCTACAAATCGCCTCGTGGCTACGGATGGTTCAAATTTGCCATTTGTATCATAGAGAATCTATCAAATACTAACCACCCGTAGCCATAACGAAGTGTTTTGTTATACAAAAACCGGGCCTAAGGAAACATTAACATCATATTCATAATCGAGATAATTTCATTCTTAAAGTAACTTAGTTCTACTAGTTCTAATATAAGTTTATAAACCATTTTATTGAGCAATATTGTCATTATAATTTCACTAGTACGAAGATACAAACAACCTACCTATAATATTCTTCAAGTGATTTAACAGCACAGCACTAGGCTAGTTTTACTTATAGTATAGCACGACACAATTTAGAGAAGGCGCGCGGCGAAGCACTTAATCCGTTGACCCAGAGTCCATTATTGCTTAATCCACGCGCCTTCTAAGTTGCGCAAACCTGCAACTTTTTTTTGTCTGATCCAAAGCAAAGGCGTTTGCCTTTGCTTTGGATCAGACAAAAAAAAGTGTAGTAATCAACTCAGCCGTACAAGTGCATGTTTCAAAACGTTTGAATCACATTTTTAAATAAAAGCTGTACCTACCTTTCTAGTGATTGAAATGTCATATTCATTCACCACCAGTTTCTAAATCCATCCGCACTACTGGCGCTTGCTTGCTTAAAATTAGTTTTTCCTATACTTTAATCTTAAGAAACATAATCCTAAAGTGATTCCTATCCAGGCTAATGTGATGATGAAGCCAGTGTAGACAGAAGTGTCTGTTATGGAGTACCCTTTCTCCATGATGTCTCTGAGAGATTTCGAAGGGATCGTGAAAGGTAGCGTTAGAGCGATGTAGTAGAGAGTCGTTGACATTGCCTCCAGCGGCCACACGATACCTGTGGATGGGAGAAATGGTCATTAGTAATAACTATAGGTAATTTAATAATACATTTTTATTGGTAAAGAGCTCGCATCTCCTCAATGGAGATGGCGAGAACAAAGCGAAGGGATTTCGCTATAGAATGTCTATTTTTGCTTCCCGAATCGAGGCAAATTTTGCTTTATGCCGGGATGCGTGGTAGACTGCGAGGGAATCTCATATCTAAGTGGGACTGTGTTCTGGAGGTACTAAAACAAATAGCGGCGAGAATAGAATTCTCACATAGGTAAATAAAGTCCCAGAAACGAATATCCAGTTTCAGAGTCAGGGGAGGGGAAGAGTAATTCTTGACGTGATAATCTTCTAAATTGTTGAACGCCGGCTGCGCTCACATGTCCTCATGGCGATGTATGTCCTACGTAACGGGACATATTCATTACTGTTATGACGTTACCACGTAAAATTATCGTCTATAAACCGACTTTATAGACAACCGATTTCTATTGATGGCATTTTGTATCGGGATTTGAGATAATTAGATAAGTAGAACTAACTACTACAGCCTATTTGCGTCCCACTGCTGGGCACAGGCCTCCCCTCATCACGAGAGGCTTTGGGCTATAGTCCCCACGCGGGCCCAGTGCGGATTGGGGACCATCTTTGAATTACTTCGCAGATGCGTGCAGGTTTCCTCACGATGTTTTCCTTCACCGAAAAGCTCATGGTAAATTCAAACTGAATTTCGCACGTAAGTAAACTTAGAGGTGCGAGCCGGAATCGAACCTTCGACCCTCGATATGAGAGGCGGTAGAACTAGCTTACAATAAACCACTCACCACACAGAAGAATCATGGGATAGAAGCTTCCAGTGGCGATAAAGAAGGACAGCGTATAACTCGAGCAGCACACGGACAGAAGGAAGCCGTAGCACATGCCACTAAGCCCTTGCAGGAAGAGAAGACAGCCGCACGCGAAAAGTGATCCCTTGGTGGATAGACCGTAGCCCGAGTACGCGAGCAGCATCATCTCTATCGTCTGGAAAAGGAAATCACGTCTAAAATAAAAATAAATACATTGCGAAAGTGATGACTGGGACTTGAGGCATGTGACCCTTCACAAAAGATTCCGACGGCATTCGATATGAGAACTACGCTCTAGAAGCTTCACTTTCAAGCCAGGGACACACCGAATGCGTCTGCACCGCGTCTGCGGCTAGCCTGCATTTGTATGGCATGACGTCTCGCAAGACCTGTCACACCTCGTCACCGGACGGCTCACAAGCAGACGCGCTGCAGACGCATTCGGTGTGAAAGGGCTTTCATCATCACCATCATGTCAGCGGAAAGACGTCCACTGCTGGATATAGGCCTCTTCCAAAGTTCGCCTTTCAGACCGGCCTTGTGCTACTTGTTTCTACCGGATTCCCGCGATTTTACGAGGTCGTCACTCCATCTTGACGGAGGCCTACCGAAAGGGCTTTCATCATCATCATCATCATTTCAGCCGACAGACGTCCACTGCTGGACATAGGCCTCCCCCAAGGCTTGCCACTCAAACCGGTCCTGTGCTACTTGCTTCCACCGGTTTCCCGCGATGGGAAGGGCTTTAACAAAACATAATCATACCCAAAAATATTGTTAGCAGATGACTTTGCTGTCCGCTAGGTGCATGATAGAGTGGTAGTCCGATATGAGTTTCTATAGTTTTTATAATTAGTAAATTAATAATATCTGCCCACCTGGTGGATAGTAAAGAATGTGTTCCGTCGGCTAACCTGTTGGAAAGTAGCTATGTCGCAGTTTATTTATTTATTTTATCTACTATATAAAAATAAGTCGGGTTTTCCTCCCTGACGCTATAACTCCAGAACGCACGAACCGATTTCCACGGTTTTGCATTCGTTGGAAAGGTCTCGGGCTCCGTGAGGTTTAAAGCGGTACGAAGTCCGCGGGGTCAGCTAGTTTATTTATAAAAGTTTAACATGACCTTACAGTTAACACCAATGCGTCATGAAACCAAATAAAAACTATTTAGGCAATGCCTCGCTGTATTCCTGCCAGGGATGAATACCTATTAAAAGGAGCTGTTCTCACCTGCACTAGAATGACAGTGGCCTGTATGAGGATGTGGACATGGAGCATCTCCTTGGGTTTGACAAGTAGCTATGTCGCAATGCCTCGCTGTATTCGCGCCTGCCAGGGAGGAATACCTAGGTACTACTTGGGACCTGTTCTCACCTGCACTAGAATGACAGTGGCCTGTATGAGGATGTGGACATGGAGCATCTCCTTGGGTTTGACAAGTAGCTATGTCGCAATGCCTCGCTGTATTCGCGCCTGCCAGGGAGGAATACCTAGGTACTACTTGGGACCTGTTCTCACCTGCACTAGAATGACAGTGGCCTGTATGAGGATGTGGACATGGAGCATCTCCTTGGGTTTGACAAGTAGCTATGTCGCAATGCCTCGCTGTATTCGCGCCTGCCAGGGAGGAATACCTAGGTACTACTTGGGACCTGTTCTCACCTGCACTAGAATGACAGTGGCCTGTATGAGGATGTGGACATGGAGCATCTCCTTGGGTTTGACAAGTAGCTATGTCGCAATGCCTCGCTGTATTCGCGCCTGCCAGGGAGGAATACCTAGGTACTACTTGGGACCTGTTCTCACCTGCACTAGAATGACAGTGGCCTGTATGAGGATGTGGACATGGAGCATCTCCTTGGGTTTGACTCCGGCCACCGCGCTACGCTCCCACACGCCTTCGAGACGGTCGCCGATCATCAGGGTCGAAGTCACAACAGCAGCCAGGAAGAAGATTATACTGCGAGAGATAATCGTCGTCATCATCATCATCATATGAAAACGTCATCGGCGTTCGGCATTGCGTTTGTATTGGCCTTCCGTTTGTGATGCGGATTACGACTCTCAAAGGGCGTGTATTTTTTTTATACGAGAATGAACCTTATGCGTGCTACCATGCCGCTGCAGTGTAGGTACCTAACTAAATAAGTTTGGAAATATGTGTCATAATTTTCATCTTGGTCTACAAGGATGAGCAGCTATTAATATTGAAGTAACTAATTGGTCCTGCGAGACGGATATTAGTGAAAAACGTTGCCACAGACATTTTAAATTAATACATACAGAATGGTCACGGAATCACTCGCCTGAACTGAATCTAGCCGGCGCGCAACTCGCGCCCAACTTGCCCTTACCGTCATTTGTTTCATCCGGAGATGGAGAGTGAATCATTGGCCCGCGTGGTACACACACATTTACAAGCGTACAGACGTCCTCGCACGCAAACATTGACACTTCATTCGAATTGTGTTCGAAATCGTGCCTTGCCGAGTTTCTTTCCCCTAGTTAAAAATGCCGAAGTAACCCCTACGTAGCGTAGCTGTTGTAAATTGCATATGTAATCATCATAATTATATGTCACAATGTAGCCATAAATACGTGACACTTTCTAACATTTATGACGAGATACTCGTGTCAAGTATTTTTGAGCACGTTGAGCCATCATATAGTTTTACAGAGGACTATAGTCACAGTACTCACGTTATCATCACGCCGGGGGCCATGAAGGAGGAAAACTGAGCCGTCATCTTCCCGTACACCGGCTCTTGGAAGTGAACTGGTATCTAGATAACGTGGAAATGTTAATCTTAGGCTGCATTCGAAAATGTTGGATATTATCAGATACTAGGTACGTAGAGATGCCCCACTATAGGTAGTCCCGCGCCTCCACATTTCAAAACGCTCCAGTGTATTATTTAAAAAGAACCTCTAATACTCTCAACGCATAGTTGACGGCTGTCTCAGCACGCACACATGCGTTAAGAGTGTCGGCGGTGCTTTTTTAGGGATAGGGTGGTGCAATAAAATTTTGAAATATATTTTTTTATAGGGTACCTCCCCTACTCGTAAAGTGGGGATGTAATTTTTTTTTCTTGCGTACCCCATGGTGCGGCATGGCGTTGAGTAGGTCTTAAAAAAATATTGTTAGTTTGTTAAAACCATTTTTTGATTAAGTGGTGCGTTTGTGAAATATTGAGCTTTAAAGTGCAATTTTTTGTTAGAGTCACCTCCCCCTCCATCCCGCCAGATAAATGGTGGTATTTGGATGGCTGAAAAAAATCACGGTCATGGCATATATAACGTAGTTGAAAGGAAAACTATCACAGCTAAGTAGGCTGTACAAACTTACGAGTCATAGTCGACCAACTTATGAAATGATTAAAATTCCAATGATTTTTCTCGAGCGGCAGGGGCGTCGGGCGGGCACGTCATACCACAGGCTAGCTAGATGCTAATAAGTTTTAGAAAGGTACTGTGGGCATCCTCAACTTCGGAACCCTATACTTTGCGCGTGGCCCGACACTCACTTGGCCGGTTTTTAAATACTTTAAAGCGTTTTGAATTGTGGAGGTGCGGGACTTCCTATAGTAGATTATCCTAGTTATATAGTGACAATCTTATTACATTGCGGTGTACATCGGAAAAGCTGTGTGTGTGAGCAATATCCAGGGGCGCTTCAAATTTCCATACAGACTTATCTAGGCAGCGACATCTATTATCGCATTTAACACTTATATCGGATGTACGCTGATTTGGATGTCATTCTAGGTTCACCTTACACACCAAATAACACAAATAAGTAAATTGTGTAGGTAAAATGGCATAATAATGTACTAAGAGTGTCCTGTAACTCTACTGTTTGGAAAATGTATTTCCTATAATTATATTTTTTGTGATAATGACTTCAGTACGAGTATCTTACGTATCTTATATTTTAGAATGTTATGTCTAGATAGGTATGTGTTTCGTTACCTTAGTGCAGTAAGAATGAGTACGGTGAAAGCTGAAACTTTGCATAAATACATATGAACAATAAATACGATAGAAAATTATACATAGTGAGTGAATGAACTGATGTAGCTTGAGTAATAATGGAAAATAAATAAATGATTTAATTCACAGATTCATTCAAATTTCATAATATAAATCACTTGTTAGGTAGCATGTACGGTTATGAATAAACGCCATCTACCGTGATGAAAATTAAATAAGTACAACGTGTGATATTGCTATCCCTTTGGCACTTATAAAAAGTCTTATGTGATCGCAAAAAAGAGTTTAATTACCTACAAATAATTGGAACTTCATTATCTTCACGAAAGATGGCGTACTGTGTTTGAATGCCAATTTTATGCAATAAATAAGCACAATAAATAAACAAAAAAATTACAAATAATGTATAACATATTTGACGATAGAATATAATGTAACACGCTCTTATGTCTTGTCATATAATTATGGTCTTGTGTCCCCATTACATTTTAATATTTTTAATCCCAGCAACTGGATATGTGTTGTATACTTAGGTAAGTGTAGTGTTTCGTCCGGGTACGAACCTGCACCATCCTCTCAGGCCGGTTGCAGGCGAGCATGATCCTTTTAGAAAAGCCTTCCCACGCTTTCATCAGCTTCAGTTTCAGGAAATTGGAGATCTGGTGGTCTGAATGAAGAAACAAAATCAACTTTTAGTTTTACTTGTCACTGAAATAGACATGTCTTTAGAGACCAGGTGATCCATAACGCATTATTTTTTCTAGCATTTTCCATAACGTTTCGCTGCCTCGCCACTAGATGGCGACAAGTGATGTTCACAAGTGTCCCATCCAAGTTGATTTACCCGCTGATAGATGGCGTTGACAGTAGGTGTAACGTGTTACAATAATGCTGTCTGATTTTTCACAAATGTTCTTTCAAAACTGAATAGCATTCAAGTATTTCTAATATTATTCTTCCAGCTTATAAGTAAACTTAACAAAGTGAACAGCCGTGGTGGCCTAGTGGTTTGATCTACCGCCTCTCGTGCAGAGGGTCGCGGGTTCAAATCAATTGTAGATTATATGTACCTGTCATGTCGATCCAAACGCTGACGCTGCTCTGGTCCACGATCTCATCCTCCACATCTCCTTCCCTGAAGCGCGTGCCAAGAGCTTCGCTGAAGTTGCGTGGAAAAAACATGGCCGCGTACTTCTTGCCCCGAATCACTTCGTCCCTCGCCTGCTCCACAGTGTCGTAGTTTGTCTGGGAGACAAAGAAGGGAACAGAATAAATCTTATTGTTCAAGCATATTTATAAAACTACGAAGTTGGTAGTGACCCTGCCCACTGTTCCGATGGTCGCGGGTACGGTTCCCGCTCGGGGCAAACTTTGTGTGATGAGTACAAATGTTTGTACCCGAGTCATGGATGTTTAGTATTTATATATGTATGTATTTCTCTATATAAGTATTTATATCGTCGTCGAGCACCCATAGTACAAGCTTTGCTTAGTTTGGGGCTAGGTCAATTTGTGTGAAATGTCCCAAGGTATTTATTATCCCAAGATATTATTATCTTACCTGATAAAGCTTGACCTTCTCCATTTCGTCCAGCAGCCAGCAACTCAGCATGTATTGGTGACACGTATCGTTGTCGTATAACGTGATCGGCTGCAGGCTGCTGTTGTAACATATGTTCAGACCAACTGCAACAATAACACTCATGTGGTTTAGAAAATAGACAGGTAGCCTAATAAGGCTGGCTTGCACCAACGTTGCTGATCGCTCTACCTCGAGTTAAGATAATACAACTAAACCTGAGTTAAGAGTAGCCAGTTACAAGTGGAGGTCAGCGGCTTGGCGCAAAGTGAGAATACTTTTTAGCCCAAAGCTTCTAGTGATGACGATTTAGTAACAGCAGTGGGATGTAATATAGACTTTTGCATGGGTGTAGCTAGGTTCTCACCCAGGGGGGGTCAGGCACATATTCCAGGGGGGTCTGATAATTTTTTTGGGGGATTTTGTATGGGAAGACCAAGATCCAGCCCCCCCCCCCCTGGCCGTACCTCGTTACACCCATGGACTGCTGTGGTGGTGGATAATGTGCCCAGCAGTGGGATGTAATCACTGTAATAATAAACTGTTGTTGTGGTTTTGGTGGTGGTGGTGGTGTGGTTGATTATGATACATAATTCAAGGAGTCTTGGAGCGTTCGAGTTTCGGGAAATGTTCTCTTAGTGCTCCCCTATATTCCCCAAGGAACCTACAAGCCAAATTTCAGCTTTGTACGACCAGAAGGTACCTTCTGCATCTGTACCTACAGCTATGTGCGTATGTCGTCTTTGATAAATTATTTTTAAGTCATTTATCCAGTTATATCCACCACAACAGCCTATTATGGCCCACTGCTGGGCACAGGCCTCCTCTCATCACAGTCTCCACGCGGGCCAAATGCGGATTGGGGACTTCACACATATCCTTGAATTACTAGAGCTCAGTGGTAAATTAAAATTGAATTTACACATAAATATTTGCACATAAATTATTTCAGAGATGCGAGCCGGATTCGAACCCCCGACCATCTGCATGAGAGGCGGTAGGTCAAACCATTAGGCTACCACGGCTCCACCAGTTATGTCCGTAATAACAATACTCACGTGGCGAGAAGGCGGCTTCGTCGTTCACAACAGCAATATGTAGGTCGCGAGGGTCGTGGCCGACGGCCGAGAAGAAAGCCAGCACTTGGATGATGGGGAACACGAGGGAGAATATCAGCCCGCTGGAAAAGAATTACGTACAATACAATACAATAACACCAAAAATAATTACACAAATTATACAATGAACATACATAGAATGAGGGTGAGAACATCTCTGAAGAGCGATCTCTATGCAGTTAATCGTCATCAGAAGAATTAGGTATTACACCTAACTTCAGAAGCTATTGAAACAGTTTTTAGGGTTCCGAAGTCCACAAGGAACCCTTATAGTTTCGCCATGTCCGTCCGTCCGTCCGTCCGTCCGTCCGTCCGTCTGTCCGCACTATTGCTCGGAGATGCTTAGGTCTAGAGAGCTGTAATTTGGCATGAATATGCATATTAGTTACGCTGACAAAGTGGTACAATAAAATTTTGAAATATATTTTTTTATAGGGTACCTCCCCTACTCGTAAAGTGGGGATGTAATTTTTTTTCTTGCGTACCCCATGGTGCGGCATATCGTTGAATAGGTCTTAAAAAAATATTGTGGGTTTGTTAAAACCATTTTTTGATTAAGTGATGCGTTTGTGAAATATTAAGCTTTAAAGTGCTATTTTTTGTTAAAGTCACGTATCCTCCCCCCCTGCCAGCTAAACGGTGGTATTTGGATGGCTGAAAAAAATCACGGTTGTGGCATATATAACGTAGTTGAAAGGAAAACTATCAGAGCTAAGTAGGCTGTACAAACTTACGAGTAATAGTCGACCAACTTATGAAATGATTAAAATTCCAATGATTTTTCTCGAGCGGCAGGGGCGTCGGGCGGGCACGTCATACCACAGGCTAGCTAGATGCTAATAAGTCTTAGAAAGGTACTGTGGGCATCCTCAACTTCGGAACCCTATAATTTGCGCGTGGCCCGACACGCACTTGGCCGGTTTTTTTATTATTGAAATTAACAAGATATTTCCAGTTTCCCGTAGCGGTAGGCAGATATCACAGAATGCCATTTTCTTCTATCCAAGCATACTCTTCCACATTCATCTCTTTCTCCAAGCAAAATCGTAGGTTTGAAATTCTTTTAATAAATAAGATTGCCTGCAATAAATCAATGTAAAGTAGCAGTAATTTGCATAGGTAAAGTAAGTAAATTTTACGTCTTCTTACAAGTATATGTAGTTTAATTTTTAATTTACTCGAGAGGAATTGTTATTTGATTAGATAATTTGTATGTAATTAGGCCCCACGTTGGGCGCCACTTAAAGTTTTTCATATAAAATGGTTCCTTTAATTAATCTACTTAAGCTTTATTGATTAATGATACATTTTTAACTTTAAATCTTTATTAAATTGTAGATATTAATTACAGTAACGTTGAATTCTGCAAGCCGTGGTAGAGCCTAGTGGACCATGTGGACTACCAAACTCTCTCGTGATGAGAGGAGGTCTGGTCCCAGCAGTGGGACGTAAAAAGACTGATGTGGTGGCGGTACTTACCCAGGATGCCTGGAGAACTGCTGTAGACTCTTGATGAGGACGGCGCGGTACCTGCCCTTCGACAGGCCGCTCACATCTTTGGTATTGTCTTTTTTGGTTAAAACCTGGAAGTCACGGAAATAATTTACATTTATTATCATTATATACCTAGCCTTAGGACTGCATGTACATCGTTCTTGCAAAAGTGGTCATAAAAATATTCAAGTCCATACTAAGTATAATAGTGGAGGTTCGAAAAAAGCCGTGGTGGCCTAGTCTAAGTGTACTTAGTGACCCAGAATAGAATAGAATAGAATAGAATAGAATAGAATAAAATTTTATTTTGCTTAAAATGTAGTGTACAAGGTGGATTGGTTTGGGTGGTTCCATACATTTCGCCAGCATCTGGCATGCAAAAAAGAAACACAAATAAATAAAAAACTTAAATTAATAATAACAATAATACAGAAATAACAGAATACCTTACTTATCAAAAAACCTAAAATATTCTTCAATAGAGTAGAAGCATTGGTTTTTAAGCCACTTTTTAAGTGCGCTTCTGAACAGATTTAGTGGCAGTTCTTTTATGTCATTATGCAACCGATTGTAGATGCTTATCGACATACAGTAGGTGTTCCTGCCGTATAGTCTCGTTTTCATTTCGGGTACCACCAAATTGTTAGGATACCTGGTGTTGAATTTGCAAACATCTTTATTTGTCTTAAATAGGTTAGGCTGTGTTTTGACAAATATACAGATCCCATAGATGTATATGCATGGCACTGTAAGCAGGTTTAACTATTTAAATAAAGGCCGGCATGAGGTATAGATATCGACATTAGATATTGCTCTTATACATTGTTTTTGCGCTATTAAAACTTTCTGCGAACGACAAGAGTTGCCCCACAAGAGGATGCCGTATCTAAGTAGGGAACCCACATACCCATGGTAGGCTTGAACTGCAACATGTTTTGCGCTAATTTTCGTAAGTCTCCAGAGAACATAGGCAAAAGAGTTAAGCTTTTTACATATTTTGTTGATATGATCATACCAAGAACATTTATCATCTAAAATTATACCCAAAAACATTGTTTGAGAAGATTCTTTTATGCATTCCCCTTTATATGTTACAGTGAGATGGCGTTTAGCACCGTTTCTGTTTACAAATTGAAGAAATGTTGATTTACTTAGATTTATATTTAAGTTATTTTTGTTCAACCAAGTTATAGCTTTACTAATTGCAAAGCGAATTCCCCAAACTGCACTATATTTATATTTGGGCACTATAGCCCAAACCCTCTCGTTAAGAGAGGAGGCTTGTGCTCAGCAGTGGGACGCAAATAGGCTGTTGTGGTGTTGGACCTCCACCACTCTATTACCACCTGGTAATAGACGCACTTGCCCCGTAAAACCAAGTTGAAGGCGAGAACTTACGTCTGTACTACTGGTAACTATGTTGAAGTCCTCCCTGGAACTGAACCGGCTATACTCCGGGTTCACAGCGCTGTCCGGGATAACATCCGGCGACGCGGTAAGGGCTGAAGACAAAAACAGAAATGATTACTCAGAAAATTACATAGTTTCTAAAAGTAAGGCCAAAATAGTATTTTTGAAAATTTTCTTAGTCGTAGGTACAAAAGAAATGAACTTTTGGTTATCAAATGAGTGGCCATTTACTTTAATATAGGTAACTCAGTAGGTCAGCTTACACAGGCTTGTTTGAATATTCGATCGGGAATAAAACATCGTGAGGAAACCTGCACGCATCTGCGAAGTAATTCAAAGATGTATGTCAAGTCGCCAATCTGCACTGGGCCCGCGTGGGGACTATAGCCCAAACCCTCTCGTGATGAGAGGAGGCCTGTGCCCAGCAGTGGGACGCAAATAGGCTGGTTGTACTAGTAGTAGCAGTAGAATGAAATTGACTTACTAGACCTCCGACTCCTCAGCTCGTGGTGCCGCGTGGCCAGCATCAGGAAGGCTTCCTCCAGCGTGTCGCAGTCCAGCTTGCGCATGAGTTCCTGCGGCGACTCCTCCGCCAACAGCTGGCCGTCGCGGAGCAGGCCGATCTGGGACACATTTATAACAATAATCATTACATAGTATAAAACAAAATCGCTTCGCTGTCTGTCTGTCCCTATAATACAGACAGCTTAAAGAAAACTATACAAAATTATATACTTAAACCTTCCTCAAGAACCACTGTATCTACAAATCCGTTGCGTAGTTTTAAAGATCTAAGCATACATAGGGACAGACAGACAGCGGTGCGACTTTTATTTTATACTACGTAGTGATGATTGATAACTGATTATTTCAATGATTCACTAAGATGTGTACATAACTTGTAGCCTTAGCGTGTTATGGGGTAATTTTCACGGAAACGTCCACCTTGAACACGAACTGACTGGCCTATTGTTTCACTTGAGACTACGAAGTTGACCGGTGGCAATGGTTTGTGTAATACATTACACCGCCAGCTAATCGCTGTTTAGCGAGTTCGATCGCGCAATGTATTAGAAACAAGCCACTTCGCTATAGCATAGGGAAATGATACAAGAAGAGTGGCAGAGCCCACACTGTAAGTGCGTGCTCCGAAACCCGAGTTAACACTAGATCGACATCTAGCGTCCAGTGGCTGAACCCCGATTACCCGACCGTTTAGCAGTTGCTCCGCTACTTGAAGCAAGATGGCGAGCGGAATGCAAAGTGCATTTCTAAACAATTTACAACTAATATTATAACTAGAACTCTTTTTTGAAATCCTCTTATGACACAAAGACTTCGGGTTATAAGTTGTAAACTGTTAAGCAATAAAATGTGGTTTGCTTTCGGCTCGCCATCTAGCTTCAAGTAGCGGTAGCAACTGCTAAACGGTCGGGTAATCGGGGTTCAGCCACTGGACGCTAGATGTCGATCTAGTGTTAACCCGGGGTGAGGTTTGGGAGCACGCACTACAGTATGGACTCAGCCTCTCTTCTTGCATCATTTCTCTATGCTATTAGGGAAGTCTAGGTCGCGCTACAGCGGTAGCGGTGAGCGTTTTAGAGACACAACACATTGCGCGATCGTGACACCCGCCTGGTGTATTGTTGGTATATAATAATAATAATAATAAATTTTATTTCAGGCATCTAGGCCCATATTACATATACCTTAAAGACTAACATACATATTAAAATTAATCTTAGAAACTAACACGATTACTTCTTCGTCGTGAGGCGCACTCTGGAATCGCTGTTCAGTCTTCCACGGAAGCGACGGAACACGACTCCCTTCGGCCAAAATTCCTCTCTCGTGAAGGTTGACAGATGTCGGAACCCTCACCACGAACGAACTAAAATTCACGCTGTGGCGTGGCTCCAACCGCGCGGTCAACCCTTAGGGTGAATTTGGTCTTCACTCGTACATACTCCACAATCTCCTCACAATAATGGACTTACCCGGTGCGCCTGCCGCGTCTCATCAATGTAGTGTGTGGTGATGATGACCGTGGTGCCTCCTCTCGCCAGCCCTGCCAGGAACTCCCATATCCTGTGAACAAGAGGAAAGGACATACTGTAGTAAACTTTCGCTATATAAACTGATTTTAAAAATATTTAGGCAAACCCACGACATGACACAATATTTAATAGTACTACATACAGAATGGCCACGGAATCACCAGCCTGAATCTAGTCGGCGCGCTACTCGCGCCCAACTCGCCTTTACCGTCATTTGTTTTATCCGGAGATGGAGACCGGCCCATGGATCTTTGGCCCGCGTAATTTAATTTGCCTTCAAACTCCGATAGCCTACTGGAAAGCCTATAAGATATTCATATCTTGGGACCGGTTCAAGTGACACCGACTTTGCAGGTTGCTGGAGTTTGAAGGAGGGTTTTATTTCTTATTTAAGTAAGTAAGCAAGTAACACTTTAATGTACAAAAACACAAAACAGAAAAGAGACAAATGTACAAAGGCGAGCTTATCCCTGTAAGGAATTCCTTCCAGCTAACCTTTGAGCAGTGGAGAGGAAACGTGCGCGTGAGTATACAAATAAATTTGTACAGTAAAATAAAGGGGGAAAAGAAAATGCATAATGTATTGTAAGTATACTTAAATTGTACCTTTCACTAAGTTTTATAGTAAATGAGTATGCTTATTAAATTAAGAAAGTCTTCATTGATCACCGTTTTACTTATTTTTGCAACTAAACTTTCAAGGTCTAATTTCTAAGTATAAAGTAACGAGAGCGTGGATTGGAGTCAAAATAAAAGTGAAGGTCAATAGACATTAAAATAATTTGTGGTCTAACGGTATTTACTGCTCCTAGCTTCTGCCCGTGACGTGGAATATAAAATTGTCGATA
Organism: Aethes cnicana; assembly: GCA_963971205.1. Taxonomy (NCBI): domain Eukaryota; kingdom Metazoa; phylum Arthropoda; class Insecta; order Lepidoptera; family Tortricidae; genus Aethes; species Aethes cnicana. Next base: position 7,089,154 of record OZ020294.1, read on the forward strand.
ACTTTTATTTCCGGCATCCGATTTTATTCAAACATAGCTTATATGTTGCTCCAAATGATTATCTATCTACACTTGAAAACAGCATTCAAATCGGTTCAGAAGTTTCGGAGATCAACTCTAACAAACTGGCAGACAGACAGACAGACAGAAAGCAAAGATTTTGTAAGAATCGCTGTTTTGTGGTCTACCATACATCTTTAGACACCCCGTTCCTTTTTTTGAACTTTTCTTTCTATGTACAGACACTCCGGGTTCTGCTCTTTTATTATAGTATAGAAGAAGATAGATGTATGACGTAATTCATTAAATGCATTCAGTATTAGTGTAGTGTTAATTATATATAATAAATAAAGTACATAAACATTTTATTCACTCTATATAAATAGGTTGTTTATAACCAAGAAGACATAAAATTAAGGTTAAGGTTAGTCAATAGTTGTCTTCTTATTTAACTATTGACTACTATTAATGTTTATCGAACACTATAACTGCGTGTTTAACAAACACGTAAAACGTAAAAATAAACTATGTAAGTGTTAATTAAAACTGACGGACTGTTTCGTCATTATGTCTTATGGAAAACATCCATAGGTACTAATATAATATTATAAATGCGATAGTAGCTCTGTCTTTCTGTCTGTCTGTTACATCTTCACGCTAAAACGGCTAGACCAATTGAGAAGAAATTTGGCATGGAGATAGTTGGGATCCCGGGAAAGGACATAGGCTACTTTTTATCCCGGAAAAACGCATAGTCAAATCAATTTGACCTGTAGCACCAAAAAGTCTGATTATTTTTTTGGTCCATCGCTAAAGTTAGGCTGAAGATCAATCGTGCCGATGCTTTTAACACCATTTGCAGCATTTTTTGGCGTATCAGTGCTTTAACAGAAGGCTGGAGTTATCGAGTTGCTAGTTAGCCAAATGATATAAAAAGTGTTGCGCTACAGACAGAGTAAAACCCATAACTCTGTTAATAGTGAGTGAGTCAGTGTGGCCATCGCCCGCCATTGCCGCAAGTTGCTCAACTTGATGTTGTTGAGATTTGCTAACGTCTGCAATGGCTGGCTGGACGTGAGAAAAGAACAAACTGGAAATATATTATACTAGCTTCTGCCCGCGACTTCGCCCGCGTGGAATTCGGCTATCGCGTTCCAGCGGGAACTACTTACACGTATTTCCTGGATGAAAATACCCTATGCCCTTATCCGGGACTTCAACTATCTTCATGCCAAATTTCATCTCAAGCGGTTGAAGCGTGAAGAGGTAACAGACGACAGACAGACAGAGTTACTTTCGCGTTTTTAATATTAGTATGGATTATATTATATTATATTGACAGGCAGACGTTGATCAACTGATAAATGTATCTCGGTGTTTTCAATTTAAGTACCTAACTAAAAATATTCAAATACTAAAGTAAAAACTAAATTAAAGCAGAGACAAGCTAATTATAATAGACTGACAAATTCCTTACAGTGTGGCGTACCTACATTGGAAAAGTTCTGTATGTGAGCAATAACCAAGGGCGCTTAAAAATATCCTACAAACTACATTTGGGCTATACCTACTTAGGCAGCGAAATATATTATTGCATTTAACACTTGGGTATTTCGGGCGTGAGGTTCGAACCCCCAATCCTCCGCCCCGAACCCCCAGGCTAACAAGGATCTTTTTTATGTTCAACCGATTATTTTTGCAATATCATAGTTAAGGGTATGACTAATAATATAAATGAACAATTCGATATTAAAGATTTCAGACAAAAAAAACTTGATACCCTTAAGTACTTATACTTAAATGATTTTTATTGACTGGTAACTATCGATGTACCTAAACATAGATATTTATTTGAGCCTAGCTTCTCCCCGCAAATTCCTATGCGCAGAAATATTAAAATTAAAAATCCCGTTTTTTTCCGTTCTCGTGGGAATTTCGGGAAATCCTCTCTTAGTGCTTCCCTGCGTTCCCTAAGGAACCTGCATGCCAAATTTCAGCTCTCTACGACCAGTAGTTTCAGCTCTGCGTTGATCGATCAGTCATATTTACATCAAGTTACAAAAAGAGGATATATTAATTATACCCAATGTCGTTTATCAGAATTAAAACAATTCTACGATTCAAACATAAAATAATTCCAGTGAGCAGTTATATTTTCATACAATTGCAGGAAAAACCATTAGGCAATATAACGAGTTCCAAGAATTAAAGACATTAAATAAGCAAACGATTTGTTTGTTTGTTCGTCTTTTGAGGTGAAACCACGTGAAGTTGTAAGGCATTGACGGACGAAGGTTTTGAGCACACACATTTTGAAATAACCGGAACCGAGTACTTTATATTGACGTTGTACAAATACCAAGACTAACTCCGCAAAGTAGGTACTTAATTCAAGGATGTGTGTGAAGTCCCTAATTCCTAAACCTAAACCCTCCCGTGAAAAAAAGGAGGAGGCTGTGCCCAGTACTACTACTACTACAGCCTATTTGCGACCCACTGCTGGGCACAGGCCTCCTCTCATCACGAGAAGGTTTGGGATATAGTCCCCACGCGGGCCCAGTGCGAATTGGGGACTTCACACACATCATTGAATTACTTCGCAAATGCGTGCAGGTTTCCTCACGATGTTTTCCTTCACCGAAAAGCTCAGAAGTAAATTCAAATTGAATTTCGCACATAAGTAAACTCAGAGGTGCGAGCCGGAATCGAACCTCCGTCCCTCTGCATGAGAGGCGGTAGGTCGAACCACTAGGCCACCACGGCTTTATCAGCAGTGGGCCGTAAATATACTGTTGTGGCGTTGAGTTTTATAGGTACCTTTCTTTGCCGTTATTATAGGAGAAGATTTTTTTGGAATCCTACCTTTGGTGTAACTACAATCCATACTAGTCCATATTAATATTATAAATGCGAAAGTAACTCTGTCTGTCTGTTGGTCTGTCTGTCTGTTAGCTCTTCACGCTTCAATCGCTGGACCAATTGAGATGAAATTTGGCATGGAGATAGTACATAGGCTACTTTTTATCCCGGAAAAACGCATACTTAGTTCCTGCGGGAACGCGATAACCGAAATTCACGCAGGCGAAGTCGCGGGCAGAAGCTAGTCACAATATAATCTACTTTCTACCATTATTCGAGCAATGGACGTCTTTCGGCAGACAGACAAGACGATGAATTTGATGATTATTAAAATGCCTACCTAACCTACATACATGTTTTTCATTTAAAATGGTTATCAACAAAGTTAAATGGAGTAAAAAAGTTTTTGATTTTCTTTTAAAAGAGCGATAATCTAATTTGTTTTATTTTTTTTTTTCTGGTTGAAAATTAAGTAGTCAATTGCAATTGTTTATAACTAATAACATATGGACGAACAGTGCCTAACAGAATATGTCAAAATATATGGAGCAAACTGACATTAGAAAATACGTTCCAATATGCTAATAACGCCTCTTTATAACGAAGGCCAAACGGGTGCCCGAGCTCTTCGGGCATCCGTTTTGACGGGGCCATTTTTCTCGGGCTGATTGTGAATCCTTTCTTATAATAGATCAATGCTAAAAAGAACAAACAAAAGAGACCCGCGTCTGCTAAAATTTTCGTTAATTGAAGTATTTTTATCCACACGTGACACGTGAGGCCAAATGACGTAGGCCAATAGCGAAAAATCAAGTGTTTTGCAAACAAATTCACGTTGTATACGAGTATTTACTTATTACCTATTATAGCCTAGCCAACGGAAAGGTTTCTCTTGTACGAAAATATTACGCCTGGATGCCGATAATAATTATATAAAATTATGTATTTTTATGTTACCCCGATATAATTTAGTAGTATAAAGAATTGTTTCATATTAAAAACATTATTCATACAAAACTCTTCCATTACTTGACTGATGACAAACATAAAACCGAAACTACTGGCCGTAGCCGTAGGAAGCTGAAATTAGGCACCTTACAACCTTACTTTTTCTATGATATTACGTACCCTCCATTAGCACCTCACTATAGTTCTAACTACGGTCTCTTTACTCAAATAATTGACATAAACGCTTACCTCCGTACCGATCATAGTCCAAGAGTTAATCATAATGACAAACACTGTTTCTGTAGCGAATATTAAGCCATGTCTACACAAAATTCTCGCTATTAAACACAACAGTTTGGTGGGTAAATATTTAAGGATAACTTAACTATGTAGGTAGGTATTTTTTTTGATAAATAAATAGTATTTTTTAATACAGTTGCTCAAAGAGTAAACATTTCGATACCTGTTTAACGTGCGAAAAGTTCGTCATTTCCGAACGAGCGCTTTTTGTATTTCGGCAGCTGCTGACGTGCGTAAAGTTGTTTTTTACGCACGAGTGCGTAAAGTTTTTTGAGCTTCACCCGTTTGTTTATTACTTTATTCTTTTTTTTGCAAATGTATTAAAAAAATTCGTTTGATACACGTGCAAAATTATAATTTTCATTCGTCCCTAGTGTTGTAACCTTGTGTTATATTATAGCTCACATTCTCTCGCGCCAACATTACTAGGGACTCTTGATAAAATGACAAGCTTTTCGCACTTGAAACAAAATGTATGTAACGTTGTAGAAGAGAGGTCAAAAAAGGCGAGTGGCTATTCTAAAATGTCTAACTTTTTAAAATTATAATGATCACTTGCCAGGTGCTAGTTATAACAATTAAATTGGTTTGGTATGGTGGCAGGAATGCATTTTAGACGCAAATTGTATTAAATTTTCGTACTTCGGGCGTATAGCATTACACAAGTTAGAAGGCGCGCGGCGAAGCACTTAAGCCGTTGATGCAGAGACTATTATCGCTTAATCCACGCGCCTTCTAAACTTCTAAGTTGTGTCGTGCTATACCTACGCTGATTTGTTTGAAGGTTGTCATTCTAAGTTTACCTCACTTCTTCTGTGGTCCCACATACCTTTCTCTCAGCACGGGGTCCAGGCCAACCGTGGGCTCGTCCAGGATCAGCAACTCCGGTTCGTGCACCAGCGCCGCAGCCAATGACACCCTCCTCTGCTGCCCCCCTGACAGGGACTTCAACAGCCTCTTCGCCGGCGGAAGGTCCAGCAGGTTACTGAGGAACTCGAAACGTTCCTTCAACTTCTTCATGTCCATGCCATAGATTCTGCCGAAGTAGTATACCGCGTCACGTACTGTGAACTCGCCGACTAACGCGATGTCCTGAAAAAGATATATACGTTTTTTTTTATGTAATTGGTGGGGAAACGAGTGGGTGGCCACCTGGTGTGAAGCGGTCACTGCGGCCTATGGACACTGAAATCTTATGATTCCTTATTAAGAGATCCTAAGATCTAGAATGCGTTGCCTACTCTGAGGCCTAAGATGGAATGCCCCTGTGTCAGTAATTTATCCGAGTGCCTATGATATGGTGTGTAAGTAATTGGCAACTTCTCTATACCGTACTTTATTATTTTTGTGCGTTTAATATCTTATACCATATTTGACCTTTGGAGACATCTTACATCTTCAAAATTGACTAAGGAGACCGTATATATCCCCAAACATGTGTTGTATGAATTTAATTTTGGAGACTAAGTACAAACTATATACGAGAGTCCCCAGTACGCACGGCGTTTCTCAACTTTTCATACAACCGTAGTTTCGCTTTTATTCCCAAATTACTAAACAGATTGACTCGAAACTTAGTACACATAATAAAATTATTATCGTGAGTGTCCGTGGTAAAATAAAACACAATTAAATTACAGCCAAAAACTGAATTTTGAATTTTTATATGGAGGAAACTAGAAAGTTTCTTTATTATTCAATTTATTAAAATAAAAGTGTATTTTGCACACTATTATCTCTGCTCCATTATTACTTATAAAATTTGGTGCCAATCTGATAAGTAGTTTGCGAAATAAAACGTAACTACGTTTGTATGGAGAAAGGAGCGTACTGGGGATTCTTAAGTCGATTAAATTTTGTTACATTAAGATAAATACTCTGTAGGTATTCTTATTAATGTATGAATCGCATATTTGTATTAGGCTTAGGTAGGTAGGTACTGGATTCTTATAATTTTTTTTATAAAAAACATGTAAAAGTGCCCAGATGTGCTGATTTGCTAAATAAATTATTCTTATTTTGTATTTGTCTATAAATATGAGCTAAAGTAGAGTAGATTAGATATAGTTACCCCACGGTTAAAAATACTATCATTTATTTTATTGAAAGGTCAATATCATAAATACAAGTGAAATGGTTTCAAGATGCATACGAAGAGATGACCTGTATTATAAGTATGTAATCAAGACCATTTACTCGTACAATTATCTCGTAACAAGGAAGCGTTCTATATCTATCTACCGATGGCTAGATAAACCAACAATTATAAGGGCGATTATTATTGCAATAACTTTACTTTAATCATACCACTAACAATAGATTTTCAGGTCAGCGAGTTCTCATTATTAAAGAAGCTGTGTATAATTAATACCTACCTACCTAAAGTCTACGTCAATAAGATAGTTATGTACTTATGTATGTACTAGCTTCGTTTGCATACTACTACTACAGCCTATTTGCGTCCCACTGCCGGGCACAGGCCTCCTCTCATCACGAGAGGGTTTGGGCTATAGTCCCCACGCGGGCCTAGTTCGGATCGGGGACTTCACACACATCTTTGAATTACTTCGCAGATGCGTGCAGGTTTCCTCACGATGTTTTACTTCACCGAAAAGCTCAATGGTAAATTCAAATTAAATTTCGCACATAAGTAAACTTCGAGGTGCGAGCCGGAATCGAACCCCCGACCCTCTGCATGAGAGGCGGTAGGTCGAACCGTTAGGCCACCACGGCGATTACATAGAATGTAGGTAATTCTAAAGTTACAACCCTTATTTAAGTAGTACAGTGAAACTAGGGGTAGCTAAGCGGTTAAAATGCTCAAAATGGTCAAGTACTTAACTGAACTTTCACTAGCTAGATTTAAAGTGCAATTCAATCAGAAACTGTCGTTCCCTATCTTAATAGAATTGCTTTTTGTGAACCAGTTGATTTTGTTCTTTGAATTGAATTTTAAAATTGATATCCCTCTTCGCTTTCGTAAGGATTTTGTTTATCCATATTTGGGTTAAGAGGGTTTACTCCGAAAGTTGGCAACGTCGCAAATAGCTGTCAAAGATTTTGCTATTTTCATTAGTTTCTGAATATAACTGAATGAAAACATGAATTATCGCTTTATGGTTGAATAAAACATTAAGTATGGTTTGCAACAGTTATCATAGGAACACGAAATGTTTAGTATTATAGAAGTAACATCTTTTGAACTTTCCATCGCAGATTCCATGCATTTTAATGTAATCTTATCATTTTAATGCCTAACCAACAAATATAAAACGAGACGCGTCATTCAACCATAGAATGATAGCTTCCTTTTTAATTCAGCAATATTGAGAAATTAATAAAAACAGCGAAACATTTGACAGCTATATGCGACGTTGCCAGCTTTCGGGATAAACCCTCTTAAGGGAAATCCTATTCCCCTGTTTAAAACTTCGAATGAGGCCCCAGTTGATATAGGAACTGGGCCTTAGTTGGTAATAAAACCATCATTCCTTACTTGTGGCATGTACCCGACCCTGGGTCCGGGGACCCCACTCCCCTTCTCCCCCGGCCTCCCCCCTAGGACCCAGACGTCCCCACTGTCCAGCTGTCGACGGCCAACGATGCAGGAGAGCAGCGTGGTCTTGCCGCACCCTGAGGGGCCGAGGAGACCGTATCTGGAATGAAAAGATTTGGTGAATTCACTCGCTTATATACCAGAGATAAGACTGACAACTCCTAACATTGCGTTGTACCTACATTGGAAAAGAAGGGAAACGCTACGGGTAAGCAATATCAGAAACAAGGTAATTACAATATTTCAATTCAATTCAATAAAAATAATTCAAGCAAATTGATCACATAGGGGACTTTTACACATCAGAAATGAATTTACCAGCGCTTCCAAGACCCATTGCTTGAAAGGAAGCACCGCAACAAACTCAGCAGAAGGCATTTAAAAAAAAATACGAATTGTTTCCAAAAGGTGCGTTAGCATGTTTGACAAACAACCGCCAAGTGAGTTTTAAGATTGAGAGGCCCCTTCCAATACAGTATTATAAGTTATAACGTTTTTTTAAATTGGAATCTTACACTTTTTCTAGTCATAGTATATTCAGTTATGTCAGAATTAGACTTTTATTAGACTAACTAACTAAATTCAATCGTCAGGTAAGTCGTTTGTTGTGGAATACCTACATTAAATTTTCATATGAATAGGTATTTAACGACAACAACATCGTGAGGAAACCTGCCCGCATCTGCGAACTAATTCAAAGATGCGTGTGAAGTCCCCAATCCGCACTGGGCCCGCATGGGAACGATAGCCTAATTCCTCTCGTGATGTGAGGAGGCCTGTGCCCAGCAGTGGGACCCAAATAGGCTGTAGTAGTATTAGTAGTAGGTATTTAACGAGTCAACTAAGTTTATTAACCAGACTAGCTTCTGCCTGCGGCTTCGCCCGCATGGAATTCCATTATCGCGTTCCTAAAAATAAAACGGATAAAAAGTAGCCTATGTCCTTTCCCGGGACCCCAAATATCTCCATGCCAAATTTCATCTCAATCAGTCCAGCGGTTGAAGCGTGAAGAGGTAACAGACAGACAGACAGAGTTAATAAATAATATTAATATGGATTACGAGCATAGTACATTAACACGTTTCCATCGCATTGACCGTGCTGTAAGGATCCTTGCAACAGGCCCGGCGGGTTCGGTGTTATAACGCTTGCGTGTGCGCATACGTAAGCCGGCCATGTTCATGTTCAAATATGCGTGCTGGGTTGCTATTGACCTTGTAGAAACTCGATGACATGATTTTTATTGTAATAGACAGAAGACTGTGAAACAGGTGGCCCGTCTGATGGAAAGTTACCGCTGCCTATTAGACATTTGCAATACCAGAGGCGTTATCAATGCATTGCCTGCTCTCGTAGACAACTTAAAATGCTTTTTAACTCGTATTGTATCTAGCAAAAACCAACAACATTTTAGATAGCCCTTTAATTTAAAACGAGATATCTTTACAGTAAAGAAAATAAATGCGCTTCGGCAAAGGATAGGTTTGTAGGCTTTCGGATTCCTTAAAAGGGCCTCGCTTGGCGCTCGGCCCTAAAAATCGGGCTTCGTCAATCATCATGCTCTATTAGTACAGTGTACAGTGGATGTTTTGAAAAAAGGCCTTCTGCTGAGTTTGTTGCGGTGTTTCTTCTATAGCAATGGGTCTAAGAAGCGCTGGTAAATTCTGTTTCTGACGTGTAAAAGTGTCCCTATGTGGCCAATTTGCTGAATAAATGATTGAATTTTGAATTTGGACCAGCTTTGCTTAGTTTGGGGCTAGGTCAATTTGTGTGAAAATTTTATATTTACTTATTGGTAATGCTATTTCTTCTTTCTAAAATCGCTTCTTCTCAAGCAATGGGTCTAAGAAGCGCTGGGGAAATTCATTTCTGACGTCTAAAATTGCCCCGATGTGGCAAATATGCGGGACAAATTTTTGATTGATTAGTTGGCATTGACCTATAATAACATATGGACGAACAGTGCCTAACAAAATATGTCAAAATATATGAAGCATACTGACATTAGAAAAAAATACGTTCCAATATGCTAATAACGCCTCTTTATAATACGTTTCAAGACAAATATTTTATACAAAAGTAAACCTAACAGTATTAGACTTAAGTGTCAAATTTACTGAGCGCCAAACGGGCGCCCGAGTTGTTCGGGCAACCGTTTTGACGGGCCATTTTTCTTCACCTGATTGTGAATCCTTACTTATAATAGATCAATGTTGGTTGGTAATATTTTGCGCTTACATATGTCCTCTCTCCACGGTCATGTTAAACTGGTGGAGCACCGGCTTGTAGTCCGGCTTGCCCTCGCGCCCGTAGAACTTGCAGGCGCGAGACACCACCACCGCCAGCTCCCGACCCGCCATCTTGGATTTATGACTCACTGACACATGCTGGGAATACCTGGGGAAGAAGAGAGACTGTTACAGCACGACATAACTAATAACCTTTCTCATCACACTTGCTCGAAAACGGTGTCATTACAGGCAGGCAAAGCGGTCTCTAAGGCCCAGATTATGACCACGAGCTTTCGAGCTTTCTTATGAGCCCACGGGTCGTAATGTATTTGTTTTCAATTGTTTTCTTCGAAATATTTTAAATTAAAAAGTCAAACTATTGTTAGTGGCCTGTACGAAATGAATATTTAAAAATAAGCTAAATAGTAGATTGTTAACCGAGGGCTGAAAGACACCCATTTCTGCAGAGATGCAAATGAAGCAAGAACTGTCACCGTCAATAGTGTCAACACTTTTTTTTTAAGAAGTAGTGCTGAATACTTGGCCCAAGGAAACACCTTTATTTAAATCGTCATAACACCAAATCAATTTCTTTTTTACGCGATATCTGCGGCACGGAAAATTCTGAGTATTTTTTCTCTTGATACGGAAGGTTATTCCTATCCATAAAAAAAAATCGAGCACATTGTCATTTTTCACCCATAGCCAATTTCTAGGGCGTTATAAAACGATTTAATTTCGTGAAACACGATTTAATGATTACGAATACCTATGAATCTTGTTTTATTTAAAGTGAATTTATTTAATAATGCATGACCCAATTAGTTTTAAAATATATTAATAGTTTTCAAGTTTGAATCTGTTGGCTAAATATCATTCAAAACGTCACGTCATAAAAATCAGGTCAAGTGCGAGTTGGATTCGCGCACCGAGGGTTGCGTACCTACAAACTTGATGATGCAAATTTAACAATACAAACTTTATTATTTGCGGTTGGTGAAGTAGACACGGCTACTGCGCCAACCGCAAATGATAAGATTGTATTAGTAAATTGGCTTTTTTTGCACCAAAATATATAATATTTACGGTTATCAGATTTATTCCTGTACGTGTGCTGTAAGACCTTGCTTCTGGCCAAATTTCATGAATTTAGGTCATCGGGAAGTAGCCGGTTATCTACTATGTTATAATAAATATCGTAATTTTGTATGGAACTTCGTTGAAAAGCAGAGTGTTTAACGCGTGACTAAACAACCATAATGCCACTCGAACTATAGCCACCCTCGCTCTGCTCGGGTGGCTAAACATCTCGTGTCATAATGGCTTGTTTTAGTCCCTTGGTAAACAATCTACTAATGTGTATCACGGGCGGCATAGGAATTGCACTCTCGAGCCCTTTTAAGGCCCTCAACCTTCGCCAAGAGAAGAGATTATACATTTGCACACCAGTGGCGTCACAATGGGTTGCCGGTCCCGAATTTAATTCCAGACCCGGTATTTTTAATATCCGAGCACGCGAGCGACATAGGCACGAGGGTAAGAGCCATCCAGGCAATATACCCTACTACCTAACTACGGGGCTTAGTCGAATTATTCTTTCAAGTTTCTTTTTCCATTTCTGAACAGATAAAAGAGAAATAGTTGGTTATAATTGAATTTCAACAATACATACCTATGTGACAAACAATAAATAAACACTAAAAATATCACAATCACTCCTAAATCCAAAACCTCAGTATAGACTGAGGTTTCTGAGGTGCTCAGTCAAAGCTCGAAATGAAAACACTTTCTTGGTTTAACTTTAGAGTAGAAAAGTTAATATAAACAATAGTTATTCACCCAATAAACAGTAAATGTACGCTAGTAGGTTCAACTTAAACTTGTATCTTCTAAACTTGTTATAGGTAATCAATAAATTAATATATTGGAGACTTCCATCGCACTCAAGACTCCAACTGAAAATGTCTCATCCGACAAACAAGAGAGTGTAGTAATGATAGGTATATAAAACATGCGTTATTTGATCGTTATATTCGCATTAAGTCGGCACTAATTGTTCCTTTCCGAATAGCGTCAATACTAATATTATGATGATTTAAAAGATTTGGAATAAATACCTAATTACTTATGACTCAAGCTAGATTTCGTAATTGTTATTTTTTCCGACTGAGTAGGTATCGATTGACTATCTCATTTGATGGAAAGCAAAGGATAGTTCAAAGCGAGGCAGGCTAGACTACACTGGTGTGGGTCTAGCGTTTAGCATCATTTTCAACCGACGAAAAAAAAAGGAGGAGGTTCTCAATTCGACGCGTATATATATATATATATATATATATATATATACTAGCTGACCCCGCGGACTTCGTACCGCCTTAGTTTTTTTTATAAACCTCACGGAGAGACCTTTCCAACGAATGCAAAACCGTGGAAATCGGTTCGTGCGTTCTGGAGTTATAGCGTCAGGAAGGAAAGCCCGACTTATTTTTATATAGTGGAAGATAGATTTTTTTTCATGTATGACCACGCATATCTCCGTCAATTGTGAACCGCTTTCGATGATTCTTTTTTTAATTGAAAGGTGTACCTCCAACTTGAACCCTTTTAATAATTTAGTTTAGTTCTGATGATGGGATCCATGAGAAAACGAGGGAACTCCTCGAAATTTGTTAGCATGTGTATGATTTTGGCACCAATTTCAAAGACTACAGTGAGACTTACGTCCCATCGTACACATGTTTGGAAACTATAGCCGAAAAAATTTTTTTAATAAAAAAATAGAACCTATTTCAAACTCCGACAGCCTGTGAAGTCGGTGTCAAGTGAACCGCCCCAAAGCTATGACTATCTTATAGTGAACTTGACACCAACTTCATAGGCTATCAGAGTTTGAAGTCGGTTCTATTTAAAAACTTTTTCATACCTCGTGTGGAAATAATAGGTAGGTACTTAAATATAATAAACTTCATTTGTTCATTTTTATTTATTTAAACTTCATTGCACATACACAATATATATATATAATTGGCGGACTTAATGCCTAAAGGAATTTTCTACCAGTCAACCATTGGGCCAAACAGAAATGGAAATGAGTAGGTGTATTGTAGGAGAAAGAAACGTCAGAAATACTAAGATACTGACAAACTGTTCAATATACGATAGATTTACATACATACATAATTATACTAAACTAAATATAAACATACATAAACTACATAATTAAAAGACCTTTCTATGATTAATTTTAACTTTTAATTAATTTTAACAGCCTCTTCAATGATTTATCAAGAATCAACTATCTTTATACATAATCACATTTTTTTATACATACATAAAGCAGAAGCACGAAGCGAAGAAAAATATGAAGGATACCATAACTATTTGTATTTTGTTCTTAATTGTTATTTGAGGTGACGTCGACGATGATAATTAATACCCATGCACATAGTTCAAATAACCCTCAAACTGGGTAATTACAGCTACTTGTACTTTTTGAAGTGAAAACGTCTTCAGCGGCGCTGTGTACTTTTTGTGATGGGGAAAAAATTATAAACTCGCGACAGATCACGTGACCGTAAGACGGACACGTGACGTGATCGAAAAACTGCTACAATGTCATTGAAGCCAGTAGACCGCCGGCGCGGCGTAGGAGAGGAAGTATCCCCTTCTCTTTCTACAACGTTAATATTCAAGTTTTCACTTCTGCCGGCACTCCCGGAGTGCAACCCGTTGTTTTTAACTAGGTATGCATATCAAGTCATTGCTTCTAAAGTTCTGAAGGACTACCTTTCTACTACCTACCTATGGGTTTCTTACGAGTATAATCAGCAATGACCATGACAAACAATTTTCCCATTGGCCGAGCATGCGAAAGAACAATGTCATACCACCGGAAATGTAACTCTATGTAAATTACCTAGCTTCCAAAGTAGGTGTACTATTAACTGGGAGTATCTCGTTAACGTCATAGTTGACTGCTATTTGACAATAATTGTAGTAGCCATTGCAAGTCAGAAATTAAAAAAATAACTTTCTATCAATACAAATTAGGTATAGTAAATGCGAAAGAAACTGTCTATTTAGACAGAGCTCTACACGCTTAAACCGCGGAACCGATTTAGATGAAATTTGGTATGGAGATATGTAGTTGCAATCCCTTGGCAGCTGCTACTTACTTTTTAATCTTTTTAAAACAGAAAAACCCATAGTTCTCGTAGAAACGCAATAAATGAATTCACACGCGGACGAATTTGCTGGCAGAATCTTGTACTTAAATAAAACAGGTAGGTAGTACACCTGTTTATTTTTTTTCCTGTATTCCTAACCTAACCCTAAAGGCTCAAGCACAATTAAAAGAACTAATGGCATTTCAAAACATGCGTTTCTATAAACAATAGAAGACAATGGAATTATATAAGAACAATAACGGCGTAGCTTATTTTATGATTCTAATAATATGACAAACATAATCATTAACCATATCATTAGTTGTATCATTCCTAACAATACAATAATCATTCATATAAATATTAAATAAGTACTACGATTTTTTCATAAAAGTGGTTCCATTCATTATTAACATAATTGAACATAATTGAAATATATAATACTAGCCTCTGCCCGCAACTTCGTCCGCGTGGAATTCGGTTATAGCGTTCCCGCGGGAATTGAGCGTTAAACTATAACAAATAGGGATGACGGCAACTTTTTTTTCCTTAGTCTATCAGGAAGATTATTGAAAAGTATTGGACATGTATTTTTAATTTTTTCACGTAATCAAACTTACTTATACGGAGATATATTGAGTTGAAATGTCGCGTGACGTCACGGTTAGGTACGATTTATACCTAACGGTGACGTAGTTAGCCCCCACTCTCCAACTTTAATGCGTTTTAACTTAGTCATTCTTTGTTAATTTGATAAAACAAAAAATACGTGTCTAATATTTTTTTATTACCTGACTGACAGACTAAATAGAATTTCGATTTCTTCACCCTGTCGTCATCCCTATTATATACGAAAACCTACCTCTTGAATCTGAAGAACCCCCACTCTATTAAAAAAAAACCGCATCAAAATCCGTTGAGTGGTTTTAAATATCTAAGCATACAATAGGGACAGACAGAAGCTATACTTTGTTTTATACTATGTAGTGATTTCAACTAGAGTAAAGTTGTGGCATCCCATCTTAAACCTGTTCGTGCAACACCAACAGCCGGCGTGGCCGCTTTACTTACTGACCCACTGTCCTATGAAGCCTTCTTGGCTCGGCCAACCGCCACCAGGCAGTTGTGGTTTAGAGAAAACGCTTACAGTCGGTGAGGTTTTTAAACCGACGTTTAACAGCTGTTAGACCCAAGTGTTGGACCCAAAGAACCTAAAATCGTACTTATTACTACTACTACTACTACAGCCTATTTGCGTCCCACTGCTGGGCACAGGGCTCCCCCAAGGCGCCTCACTCAGACCGGTCCTGTGCCACTCGAATCCACCGCGTTCCCGCGACCTTTACAAGGTCGGTTTTTTAATAGATTTGGGCTATATAGTCCCCACGTGGGCCTAGCGCGGATTGGGGTCTTCATACACATCCTTGAATTACGCCCCCCCCCCATTACTAATCGATACATAAATGAAACAACTTATGACATTCATGACGTATTAACTATATTACTGACAAATTGGTTATCTAAGAACAATGCAAAAAATCGTTTATAGTGGTGACGATTTTCAAATTTAGGCAAATTTTTGAACCGTTAGCTTGGCATTGAAGAGGTAACCTTTAAACGGCGTCCGAAAGGCGAAATGGCCGAGTGACCGCTGGCCGTGCCGGATGACATAACATTGAAGTGTTCGTTGCATCAGATCTTTGTATTGGAAATGAAGATATTATCAGGTGTGTGTATTATTCTCATGTTTAACAATATTATTATGAACTATTGTAAGACTAACTACTAAGCCGTGGTGGCCTAGTGGTTCGACCTGCGCCTGCAGAGGTTCGGGGGTTCGAATCCGGCTCGCACTTCTGTGTTTATAGGTACTTATGTGCGAAATTCAATTTGAATTTACCACTGAGATTTTCGGTGAAGGAAAACATCGTGAGGAAACCTGCACGCATTTGCGAAGTAATTCAAGTATGTGTGTGAAGTCCCCAATCTTCACACTATAGCCCAAACCCTCTCGTGCTCGATGAGAGGAGGCCTGTGCCCAGTAGTGGGACGTAAATAGGCTGTTGTGGTGGATGGTAACACGAGAAAAGGTTTTTAGCAGGTAGGTAATACTTACCTACTATTTTTATGGTCACAAGAAATTTGTTTATTACAGCCTCGTATGTTAAGATTGTTAAATGGACATAACACGAAATAGGACTTAAGTACGTACCTATGTATATTTTATACATGTAATGCAAATGTAAATTTTGTAACTATGTGGAAATTTTGAAAAAAGGCCTTCTGCTTTAGTTTGTTGCGGCGCTTCTTCTCAATGGGTCTAGGAAGCGCTGGTAAATTCTTTTTCTGACGTGTAAAAGTGCCCCTATGTGGCCAATTTGCTGAATAAATGATTGAATTTGAATTTGGATATTTTCACTCGTTCTTACATTTAAGATAGGTATTTTTGTACACGTGGAAAAACGAGATTACATAATTATAATACCCATTACTTTGTTAATTATTGCAGATATAATGATTTGCATAAAAAAATGAAGTTGTTGAGTAAACATGGTTAAAAATGGGTCGCTCGTAACGATACTCTGCGCCGGCGCAAGACCAATACTTATTGCTCCAAGGAGGCTGTTTTACCTCTTCCATTGGTATCGGCCGAAATAAGTTCTAGCTCCCCCTCGTGATGAGAGGAGGCCTGTGCCCAGCAGTGGGCCGTTAATAAGCTGTTGTAGTAAGTTCTAGCTTATCTGATCCCACTGCTGGGCAAAGTCTCCTCTCTCCTCCTCCTCGCTGTTCTTTGCCAGCTCTGTCCAATACGGTTAAAACCAGTAAACCTATCCTCAGGTAAATTAAGTGGTTTCTATTGGTTTATGACAAACACGACCCTCGCACATCTCCGGTGGAAACGCAGCCTTAAGGCCGCTCCCTGACCCAGCATCGTTCAATTGCTCATGTAAGATTTTCTAAGAAATGTCAAAAGTTGAAAATATGAAAAATACATGTGATATATATTATTATATCATCCTTACATTGACAGCTTTCGTTACACATTTCACGAAACTTCGCTCGATACAATTTAATTCCAAAGTAACCTCTAACTCGGATCTTTAATCCAACTTTACTACTACAGCCTATTTGCGTCCCACTGCTGGGCACAGGCCTCCTCTCATCACGAGAGGGTTTGGGCTATAGTCCCCACGCGGGCCCAGTGCGGATTGGGGACTTGGGGAATCCAACTTTACTCCAGTTTACTTTTACACTGTTTGATATAATAAACTGGAGTATATGGAGTGGATATAATAAACAGAAAAATATTCATATTAAATGCATACATTGCCAGCTTTACAAATGCCTTGTTTTTAGACGGTATTTTTATAGAAATTAAAACGCGTTCAATACTAACTAAATCGGGTGTTCTGTGCGTAGCGCTTTCTCTTTCACTCGTTGCACGAGTGACAGTGATGGCTGAGCTAGGTATAGGAACGGCCTTAACCGGGGAGCCGCTGACATAATTGGCATAGAGGTGTTCAATCTTATATCGCAAGTAAGCCTATATCGCAATCAAATCCCAAAAATAGAATGAAAAAAATCCCCCCCCCCCCCCATGGTTGTATGCATTAGAGGTATAACGAATATTCGCATATTTTTTGATGTTCGTATTAGCATTCGCATGGAATTCGGTTATCGCGTTCCCACGGGAAACATGCGCTTTTTCGATATTAAAACTAGCCCACCACACAATACAAGAAAAGTGGCGAATATTTTGCGAATATTTGTAACTAATAATTTGTACAAAATGCAGTGAGTGAGGCTCACTGCATTTTGTAAAATTTAGAAAAGTCTACTCAAATTTAAAAAAAATTTTAAAAAACCGTTTCTAAAATTAGCGACACTTGATTTTAAATGTTTGAGAAATTGAGGAAAGTGTGAATAAAAAATGTCTTAAAATTACATTACCCTAAGTACCTACATAATCCTCATAAATGCTTAAAAACCTAATATTCGCATTCGCGAATATTACAGTCAGATTTTAGCATTCGCATTCGTATTACACCCCTAGTATGCATCAGACCACCAATGATATAAGAAAAATGATTTAATATTATTACTTAAAAATGAGAATAGACATAAGATGGACCCATTATATTCGGGACTACTTATATCTATTTTATTAAGAGATTTCCTAACGTAGAAATAATAAAGGATGGTAAAATAGATATAGTTCATAAAAATCGAACTAAAATGTATGAATCTGTTGTAAAAAAAACCTTTATGACAATTTATTTTCTTGTAAAGGGAAATTGGAATTCTTTATTTGTTGAACATGGGTACATGAAATAGTTGGTTTAAATATACATAGTGGGTCAGCCATGTTCTACCCTGAGGCATACAAAATTTAAGAAGGTGTAGTAGTGTCTGAATGGCAATAGATACTTAGTAGTTATATATGTATTTACTCTAGTATATAAGGCTAGAATATACCTAATAAAGAGGCTTCATCTATGGCTTTCGTTGTTATCACTTGTCTCCAACTCTTGTCCCTACATTGTCGTCGACAAATCGGTCGACACATTTCTCGTACGGCCAGACGAGTCGGCGGCAATGGAAGGCGCTGACGCAACGTGCGTTACGTGTGATCGCCGGAACCGCACCAATCGGCAATTACTTATGTCATCGACCCCGCCCTATGGCAACCTTGCCTCATTGAGCAACTGTCCTTTAAGGACAACCCTTATTGCACTACTGGTCACATCCCAGATTATGAGAGGGCGTGGGCTGTGTATACAATTATCCTCAATAAGTATTGTCCTTTAATGCTTCTTGTGTAATGTCATCTGGTAATTAATTAATCATCATCATCATCCCAAGGTGCGCCACTCAGACCGGTCCTGTGCCACTCCGCATCCACCGCGTTCCCGCGACCATTACAAGGTCGTCGCTCCATCTTGTTGGAGGCCTACCGACAGCTCGTCTACCGGTTTGCGTAATAAATTAATATTAATTATAAATACTAGCTTCTGCCAGCGGCTTTTCCCGAGTGAAATTCGGTTATCTGGCTTCCGTGGGAACTATTCCTTTGTCTGATATAAAAATAGTATATGTCCTTCTCCGGGACTCGAAATAAATATTCGCATACCAAATTTCATCTAAATCGGTCGGTTTAAGCGTCAGACTTACTTTCGCATTTAAATTTTGACATGCTCTCATGCTCTCGTTTTATCTATACACAACACAACTCTGTCGTTTTTGGTGTTACAAGCGCAGTTTTTGTATAAAAAAATAGCATGTAACTTTATCGAACGCGGTTCTTCTAAGACCAATAAAGAAGTATGCAATCGAAGAAGTGTCAAACGATTGTAATTAGACGTCGCAGCGAATTGTATGATTATTTGCAACGCAATCGCAATAGTATTGCAACATTCGACACTATTTCTACATAATAAGGTCTATTCTACGTCTTCTAAGGTGTCCATCATTTTACCCGTGTCTTCAGCGGTGATGTTGTAAGGTGACCCATCGTCATAATACGCTATTAAATTACTTGTATCATCTGACGCACAAGTTGAATAATGAATTCACAAATACAATTAATTTATTTCGGATTTCCAATAAAATTGAATTGTCAAACTATAAGAAATAAGTAGCTATTTTCACTTCAATCGACTCAAAATTATTCAAAACGATAATCTACTATCTATCTATATATATAAAACAAGGAACTGACTGACTGACTGACTTATCGATCAACGCAGAGCCGAAACTACTGGTCGTAGAGAGCTGAAATTTGGCATGCAGGTTCCTTAGGGAACGTAGGGGAGTACTAAGAGAGGATTTCCCGAAATTCCCACGAAAACGAAAAAAAACGGGATTTTTCATTTTAATATTTCTGCGCATATGAAGTTGCGGGGAAAAGCTAGTAATAGATAAAACCCTGAAACGAAGATATACTTCGAAGTCGATGTCTAATCAACCGCTACAAATCGTAACAATGAATTTGTAAACTTGAAAATTACTTCTAAATGCATCTTTCTATCAGAGTTTGAACAAGTTTTTTTTTCTAGTCTGTTAAAAATAAACCAAGAAAAAGTAGTGTTTTGGCACACGACATTTAATAGTACTACGTACAGAAGAATGGTCACAGAACCACCCGCCTGAATCTAGCCTGACTAGCCTTACCGCCATCCGGAGATGGTGAGTAAATCGTTGGCCCGCGTAGTAGGACACACATTGACAAGTTTACAGACGTCCTCGCACGCATACAGACGTCCTCACACGCAAACACACTTCATTCGAATTGGGTTCGAGATCGTGTTTTTATACGCCATGTCCCCGTGTGGTTTTAGCACCGTCTCTCATGCACATTTTTAGGCTAAAGCTGACCCGTGTGATGAGATGAGGCCTGTTTCCAGCTGGGACGTAATACGCTATTGTCGTGGTGGTAAAAGTGACAACAATGCATTGAGTCCGACTATACAGAACATATGATTATAGACTTATGACACGGACGGACTGTCATTGCTTGCATAACTATAAGGAAGAGCCGGGGAGCATGGTTGGATGGATTGTATATCGAGCGATTCTCACTGTGACGTACTTTCTCCATTTGAAAGTTCACGGGAAAAAACAATTAATGACGTCCTCCAGGGACTCAATTAGAAACGGTAGGTACATAGGGATAGGGAGCGGCCTTATCCCTTAATTGTAAATAGGTATAGCACGACATAACTTAGAAGGCACGCGAATTAAGCAATAATGGGCTCTGCATCAACGGTTTAAATGCTTCGCTGCGCGCCTTCTAACTTGTGTCGTGCGAGATAATACATATAATATCATATCGTGTTATAATAGTGTTATACTATCCTCTCAATGATATTTGACTTGATGATTTGACGACCGGATAGGTCCAGTTGCTAGTGACCCTGCCTTCTGTTCCGATGGTCGCGGTTCGAGTACCGCTCGGGGCGAACTTTGTGTGATGAGCACGAAGGTTTGTACCCGAGCCATGGATGTTTAGTATTTATATGGAATTTGTTTATTCAGACAAGTTAAACTATTAAAAATAAACTACAAATAGCATTTAAATTTACAGAAATATGAAAAATTAAAGCTAAAATATAACCTAAAAACCTAAATTAGGGCCTTTCGGAAGGACGTCACTTTCCCTACATACGGTTTCGAATAGAGCCCTTTTCATTATTTTGACCATAAAGTAAATTTTATGCATTTATGTTTCGGATATCTATTTATAGCCCGACACAACTTAGAAGGCGCGCAGATTAAGCAATAAAAGACTCTGCATCAATGGCTTAAGTGCTTCGACGCGCGCCTTCTAAGTTGGATCATGCTATTTTCCCTTGACTTCTTCAATTGTTTCGACAAGGTTGGCAATGTCACTTCCATGCTTAGGTTGATAACAAGAAAATGTATTATGATAACACTGCATGACTAAACGTACTATACACCATGAATTTCATAATTTAATTCCGGACTTAAAGTACAGAAGATAAAGTCGTCAGTCGTGGGAAGGAAGAAATTTAGATACGTTGTTATATTCAGAGACTGTGTCAAGTGGTTATCAAGTCTAAGATCGTTTGTTTGCGGTTAAAGTCGGTTTTGAATACCCACTGAACGTTTTGGAATCTGTGTTTTAGTCCGAAATGTAACATTGTATAAATGTATAAAATTAAATAATCGGAGGCGTAGTTTAAACAGCTTCTGACCCAAACCGTTTTTAGGGTTCCGAAGTCCACTAGGAACCCTTATAGTTTCGCCATGTCCGTCCGTCCGTCCGTCTGTCCGCACTATTGCTCGGAGATGCTTAGTTCTAGAAAGCTGTAATTTGGCATGAATATACATATTAGTTACGCTGACAAAGTGGTACAATAAAATTTTGAAATATTTTATTTTATAGGGTACCTCCCCTACTCGTAAAGTGGGGATGTAATTTTTTTTTCTTGCGTACCCCATGGTGCGGCATATCGTTGAATAGGTCTTAAAAAAATATTGTGGGTTTGTAAAACCATTTTTTGATTAAGTGATGCGTTTGTGAAATATTAAGCTTTAAAGTGCTATTTTTTGTTAGAGTCACGTGTCCCCCCCCCCCCCTGCCAGCTAAATGGTGGTATTTGGATGGCTGAAAAAAATCACGGTTATGGCATATATAACGTAGTTGAAAGGAAAACTATCACAGCTAAGTAAGTAAGTGTAGAAACTTACGAGTCATAGTCGACCAACTTATGAAATGATTAAAAAACTAATGATTTTTCTCGAGCGGCAGGTGCGTCGGGCGGGCACGTCATACCACAGGCTAGCTAGATGCTAGTAAGTCTTAGAAAGGTACTGTGGGCATCGTCAACTTCGGAACCCTATAATTTGCGCGTGGCCCGACACGCACTTGGCCGGTTTTTTAAATAATAACCTCAGGTCCTCCACGATTTCTAATTTAAGAGTGGCATGTGTACCTGTTTACACATCTTCTACTATCTAAAGTCCCGCGCCTTCACATTTCAAAACACTTCAATGTATTTAAAAATCACCACCAACACTCTCAACAGATGTCTGCGTGATGAGACAGTCATCAACAACGCGTTGAAAGTGTTAGTGGTGCTTTTAAAATAATAATAAAAAAATTAAAGCGTTTTGAAATGTGAAGGCGCGGGACTTTAGATAGTAGAAGATCTCTACCAACGAATGTCACAAATGAAATATCGGCCCCACCAAAGAATGAAACGATAGAGCGCACCAAACTATGAAACAGCAACATAACATACCTACAATTGCAAGCCGTGGTGGCCTAGTAAGCCGTGGTGGCCTAGTAAGCCGTGGTGGCCTAGTGGTTCCACCTCCGCCTCTCATGCCGAGGGTCGGGGGTTCGATTCCGGCTCGCACCTCTAAGTTTACTTACGTGCGAAATTCAATTTGAATTTACCATGAGCTTTTCGGTGAAGGAAAACATCGTGAGGAAACCTGCACGCATCTGCGAAGTAGTTCAAAGATGCGTGTGAAGTCCCCAATCCGCACTGGGCCCGCGTGGGGACTATAGCCCAAACCCTCTCATGATGAGGGGAGGCCTGTGCCCAGCAGTGGGACGCAAATAGGCTGTAGTAGTAGTAGTAGTAGTAGTAAATGAAAAATTGGGAAGTACTGATTTATGATAGACTAGTTTCTGCTCGCGACTTCGCCCGCGAGGAATTCGATTATCGCGCTCCCGCGGTAACTAAACGCTTTTTCGGGATAAAAAGTACCCTATGTCCTTTCCCGGGACTCCAACTATCTCCATGCCAAATTTCATCTCAATCGGTCCAGCGGTTGAAGCGTGAAGAGGTAACAGAAAGACAGTGTTACTTTCGCCTTTATAATATTAGTATGGATTATATAAAAATGCTACCCAAAACATCGACTTTTAATCATAAAAATGCATAAATAATTTTATAATTTACATTTATAAAATGTTGTTTTTGAATCTGCCCCAAAACGGTAGGCGCCATATTGTTAGCTGCTGTGACGTCACTTCTAACCGTTTTTAAGTTTTGACTTGATTTGTTTGGTCACTATGTACTCATTTACTATCCTAGTGACGTCACAGACCAAGCTAACATGGCGTCTAGCATTTTAGCGCGAAAACTGAAAATGAAAATTTAAAAGTACTTTTTTGAGGTATTTATCCCATTCAGAAAATCGAAATCAAAAATCTTGTGTTTCAATCCGTCATAAGAATCATTTTAAACCACATTTAAAAAAATGGTTTGTTCGCTGTGACCGAAATCGGCCAGGAAGAAGACGTACAACAATGAACAGTGATCAAAGTTCTAAAATTATACTCGATTCTAAATTGGGTAGACGATTGCATGCAGAATAATAATGGCATATTGTTTATTCTTTACGACAACATTCCAATACAAGAATAGACGTGTATGTGACCGACATGTCCATTGCAAATTAGTTTGCGGTTTAGGGATGCTGTTATGTAGTTATTTACGGTTTAAAACAGAACGGGCAAGTGCCCATTGTGGTTGTGTTTGGTTAAATGTTGGACTTATTTTAATTTTAACCAC
The DNA here is from genome assembly GCA_963971205.1 of Aethes cnicana. Taxonomy (NCBI): domain Eukaryota; kingdom Metazoa; phylum Arthropoda; class Insecta; order Lepidoptera; family Tortricidae; genus Aethes; species Aethes cnicana. The sequence continues at coordinate 7,113,263 of OZ020294.1, forward strand.
CACGATAGCCTAGTTGTGCCCCACTTCCTCCGTCTAGAGGTTTGGGCTATACATTTGGGATTGGGGACTTAAAACAGAATTTTACATTGCTTCGCAGATGGTGCAGATTTCCTCACGATATTTTCCTTTATAGAAAATTTTAGAAACGGCGAGAAGGTAAATACAAATTCAATTTCGCACATAAGTTACCTCAGAGGAGCGTGCCGGATTCGAACCTCCGACCCTCTGCACGAGAGGCGGTTGATCGAACCACTAGGCTACCACAGAAATTGAATTTACCACTGAGCTTCACGGTTATAAGACCACATCAAGCTTTTAAAATTTTAAAGATCACAAGGAATCGTTCGAGGGACATTTAACTTATATTTAGTAAATATCGTGAATTTAAAATAACGCGTGATTGAAATATGCACAATACTGACCTACATACAGACACATAAGTAATTACATAATAATTAAATAACTTCGCGTAAACTGCGTCTGGTGGTTCATTGACCTGCAAAAAGCCGCTCTATCATTCCAATTTTAAAATGATGAAACTTCTCTGCAAAATTGTTACCAGCCAGAGTAGTCTTGTTAACACCTATTAATTACCACTGGCTGAAGCAATTCTTGTTTTTTTTCTAACTACGATTTGGACAGCAAGCATGAAATCAGAAAGAAGAAAATTATATAGACTGACAATCATCTAACATTTCGGCGTATTTATAAATTTTCATACAGGCTCTATGTAGCGAGACAGCGACATCTATGATCACATTTTATACTTATTTGAGGCGTACGCTGATTTGAATTAAGGTTGTCATTCTAGAATGAATCGAATCGTGGTCAGAAAAAAAGCGGCCAAGTGCGAGACTCGGACTCGCCCATGAAGTATTCGTATTATCGTATATATATATCGCCCAAGAATAATAGTGTAAGGTAAATTGTCGTTTACGATTTATGACTTATTAAAAAAAACTACTGACTAGATCTCGTTCAAACTAATTTTGGGTGGAAGTTTGCATGGTAATGTACATCATATATTTTTTTAGTTTTATCATTCTCTTATTTTAGAAGTTACAGGGGGGGGGGGGGGGGGACGACACACACATTTTACCACTTTGGTGTTTCTCGCGCAAACTATTCAGTTTAGAAAATAATGATATTAAAAACCTCAATATTATTTTTGAAGACCTATCCTATTTTTTTTTCAGTTTTAGTTCTAAGTATTTGGGAACCCCCAAAATTTATTGTTTTTTTTTTTTGTGTGAAAATCTTAATGCGGTTTACAGAATACATCTACTTACCAAGTTTCAACAGTATAATTCTTTAGTTTCGGAAAAAAGTGGCTTTGACATACGGACGGACAGACAGACAGACAGTTTTTGCCAATTGGCTACGGAATCCTAAAAACAAGAATTGCTTCAGCCAGTGCTAATTAATAATAATAGGTGTTAACAAGACTACGCTGGCTGGTAACAAATTTGGAGAAAAATTTCGTCATTTTAAAATCGGAATGATAGAGCGGGTTTTTGCAGGTCAATGAACTACCGCGCTATTTTAAATCCACGAAACTTACTTAATATATGTTAATCTGTTCGATTCCTTGTGCTTAAATTAGTTTTTATATTCCAACACTACAATCTGTCAGTTACATGGCTATCAGCGATATCCAAATTAGCATCAATTTTTGAATTGTAGGGCTCTTATACTATAAGTTATAAGTGATGTAGTCAACTGTTGTTATTGTATAACTAATTAGGTTAGTTATAAAAATGGGCGCAGCTGAAAATCAGCGCTGTGGCTCCGGGCCACAGTATTATGCTGAGCTGTTAGCCCTTTCGGCTATTAAACTTTAAATTTTAGTTCTTTTTTTAAATGAGGTTATAAATTTTTGTTTTTTCTTTCAAGTGGAAGTGTATTTATTTTTGGTTTTGTTTATTCTGTTTTGTTCAAAATAGCCGAATAAAGATATTTCATTTCATTTTCATTTCATTTCATTTCATCATATTAGTGCTGCAGCACTGACAGCAGTACCTTACTTTTTCTAATAGCAAATTTCTATGATGAAACTTAACATAATATGACATCGATGTCTTAAATGACTACCTGCACAGTGTTATGAAAACGTTTTTTTAAATACTAAACGTCAAATTTGCACGCTCCGCGAAGGGCTCTGATAGTTGTTCGCCTTGACAGAGATGCAGAATCAATATTCGTTTCAAATTATATAACGGCGAGCGTGTGTGAAGCTGTGTCTACACTTCTACAGTACGAGTGGATTCCGTTCCGATTGCCATTTTGTGGTGACACTGATGCGCAGTCGTGTAATCATGGAAGTATTAAGTTATAAGTGGAACTACCACTGTGGCACACGGCGGACACGGCCTATAAAAGCACGATTTCGAACACAATTCGAATGAAGTGTCAATGTTTGCGTGCGAGGACGTCTGTATACTTGTAAATGTGTGTGTACCAGTACGCGGGCCAATGATTCACTCACCATCTCCGGATGAAACAAATGACGGTAAGGGCGAGTTGGGCGCGAGTTGCGCGCGGGCTAGATTCAGGCGGGTGATTCCGTGGCCATTCTGTATGTAGTACTATTAAATATTCTGTGACTGTGACAAAGTTTTGTGTCAGGTGCGCTGGGGTGGCCGTCTGGGGTGGGTCGCAAAAGGCTCTTTATCTCACCTTAATAAAGGGAGATAGATAAAGACAAAAGAAGGCACGAGTGAAATTTTGGACACGTTTTTGAATTGTGAACGAAATTGAACCTGCGGATTATTGATTGATGGATTGACTGATTGATTAGGTACTAAGTTATGTTGCCGCGAGCGAAATGGAGCTTTAATGTTAAAAGCTTTAGTGTTTAAAATGACAATTGTTAATTCGCAAGACTCAGGATACGATAAACTATTATTCGTTGCGTTCATTCATTTTAGCCCATAGTTGTTCCCTTCCATAATGCTTTCAATATCTTATCAGGTTTAAATCCTTCTCTGGTTGTATCACATATCATTTATTACCGAACAGTGAAAACAAAATGGCGGAAGGCATCACCAAATGACGGGAATAGAAAGCCTATAGTTATAGTAGGAGAGATTCCTAAATCGACATATGACGTTTGCTAGTTGAGGTTATAAACCTGATGGGGCTAAGGAGCATCGTAGTTCGCATTAAGCGATTTTCAAAAAAAAAAATTACATCCCCTCTTTACGAGTAGGGGAGGTACCCTATAAAAAAATATATTTCAAAATTTTATTCTACCACTTTGTCAGCGTAACTAATATGTATAATATTCATGCCAAATTACAGCTTTCTAGAACCAAGCATCTCCGAGCAATAGTGCGGACAGACGGACGGACGGACGGACGGACATGGCGAAACTATAAGGGTTCCTTGTGGACTTCGGAACCCTAAAAAGGATATAGGACGCGATCTGTTTTCTAAATGTCATAAGTTGTTTCATTTATATGTAGATAATAATACCTACGTTTTTAGGTTCTAGGGTCTCCAGCTGTCATATGTCGATTTAGGAATCTCTCCGACTATACGCAATTTAACTCGCACTTGATACAGATAGTGATGTCACTCAGTTACATGTCACTGTTACATCTCTGGTATCCATTTACATACAATGTAACTACAGTCATACATTACATCTCAACTATTAGCAGGAATCGATCTGCCGAGTCATGCTAAAATGACATTTGAGTCTTAATTTATTGAGCGAGAAAGTATTTGAAGAAAGTATTTCCACTTGAACGTGACCGGAGATACTTTTTTAAAGTGATTTTAAAAATTGAGGGCCTGAGAAGATGAGGAAACTCAAAAAAAAACAAGTTTTTCGAAGATGAACTACTGAGAATACAATCATCTAGAAGTCTGGCCCTGTAATTGTATTTGTAATTTGCGTTCCGAAGTACATATTATAGGTACTTATACCTTCATTTTTACTAAATTAGTCTCACGTTGTTTCGCTATGGGCTGTCAACTATTTAACATTCATCAACTGTGACAATCTAATATATTCATGCATTAAAAAAAACTGTCAGTACCTACTTATCATCTTGAGAACCATTTGGTTACAATTACAAAATAACAATACAATTTTTCTGTTAACGGCCAGCATTTTTTAGCTACAGATAAAATCTCATCGCGGGATTTTTAACATAATACCTATGGAGGGTTGAAGTAAAGGAGCGCAATCTTTATAGTTCTAAAAGTGGATACCAAATTGGGTAGGTTGGGGGCGCTGCGGTCGCCAGAACTGTCAAGCCACCTAGGCGGATAGTCTGCAGTAGCGCCTTCAGATGGCGCTGCTGAGGCGAAAACGCAGCGAAAACGGTTGTGAGGAGAGTGTGTTTTGTTTTGTCGCTTATCAAATCCGCTGGACACGTTTTCAACATATAAGATTGCGGTCCTTACCAAGACACATTGTACATTCCATAATAATACCTTTTCTTTTATAAAAAAAAGCGTTTTCCGCAAACCTGCTAGCATTTCCTCAGCCACAGATAAGACCTCGCCGCAGGATTTTGACCCTAAACCCTCTTTCGCGACGGCCTCAATTCGGACCGGTTGCGTTGACCCAAGCATTACGTGGCATTACGTCGCGCGCCATTGCCTCAGATATTTAGATAGAAGTGGTGCGATCGAGATGCTGGATTGTTTTTTTTTTTTAATTTTCTGCAAATGTGAATTTAAATTAAGAACGACATTTAAATAACGACATCTCGTGGATTAAGAACGAATATTCGGATTTATTTCAATTTGCCAACGAGGTTCTCGGTGTAGGAAAACGCATGCACCTACCTACCTTGAGAATTCTTATCCATACTAATATTATAAATGCGAAAGTAACTTTGTCTGTCTGTCTGTTAGCTCTTCACGCTTCAACCGCTGGACCGATTTGGATGAAATTTGGTATGGAGATAGTTGGAGTCCCAATAAAGGACATGGGCTAGTTTTAATATCGGAAAAACGCATGTTTCCCGCGGGAATGCGATAACCGAATTCCACGCGGGTGAAGTCGCGGGCAGAAGCTAGCATAAATAATCGCTTTTTCATTAAATAAAACATAAAATATGCAACCATTACCATCGCAACATGAAATTTTTAGTATTACAGAAGTAGTATCGTTGAAACTTTCGACGAGTCGCGGGCAGAAGCTAGTTTCATTATAATGTTACCATATTTAGGTAATAATAATAGGTATCTTCTACTATCTAAAGTCCCGCGCCTTCACATTTCAAAACGCTTCAATGTATTTAAAAAGCACCGCCAACACTCTCAACACATGTGTGCGAGCTGAGACAGCCATCAACTATGCGTTGAGAGTGTTGGTGGTGCTTTTTAAATAATAATAAAAAAATTGAAGCGTTTTGAAATGTGAAGGCGCGGGACTTTAGATAGTAGAAGATCTCTACTTACGTATCGGAGACTTTCGTCGTCACACGTCGCCATTTTTAAACACCGTTTGTTTATCAAAACATGTTTCATATGACACTCTTCCATACTAATTTATACATTAATATATTTAAGAAACAGTTAAAAATCCTACCGCCTCTCATGCAGAGGGCCGGGGGTTCAATCCGGCTCGCACCTCTAAGTTTACTTATGTTATGTGCGAAATTCAATTTGAATTTACCACTGAGCTTTTCGGTGAAGGAAAATTTCGTGAGGAAACCTGCACTCATCTGCGAAGTGGGCGGCTGCGAAGGGGTGCGAGCCGGAATCGAACCCCCGACCCTCTGCATGAGAGGCGGTAGGTCGAACCACTAGGCCACCACGAAATTTTTAGTATTATGGAAGTAATATCTTTTGAAAACTTTCCATCGCAGTTTCTTATCTTATCATTTGAATGCCTAACCAACAAATATAAAACGAGACGCGTCATACAACCATAGAATGCTATATTCCTTTTTAATTCAGCAATATTGAGAAATCAACAAAAACACCGAAACATTTGACAGCCATATGCGACGTTGCAAACTTTCGGTATAAACCCTCTTAAAGTAATGTAGGTATGTAGTTTTAAAGGAAAAAGTGATTTCGGTATCAAACTCCAGCGTCAGATACGAGATTCAGAATTTACTGGTATATCTACCGCCACCACCACAAAAGCCTATTCTCGGCCCACTGCTGGGCACAGGCCTCCTCTCATCACGACAGGGTTTCGGCTATAGTCAAATTGGGTACTTCACACACATCCTGGAATTACTTCGTAGATGCGTGAAGGTTTCCTCACGTTGTTTTCCTTCACTGAAAAGTGGTCCTCATGGTCGGTTGTCAATGTCTCCGATCGATTGCTGCGGCTTGCGGACGACATAGTTTTATTGATATTTTTAAGAAAAGTCTTAAACCAGCGCAAGCATGACTCATGGGAAATCAGACTAGTATATGTTGATTATGGAAACCTGCGATCTACTTGTATGTACATTGTAGTTTATTCAGAAAAGAACAAGTTAAAAAATTAAAAACAAACTACAAATAGCATTTAAATTTACAGTTTTTTTTTTAAAGCTAAACAATAACCTAAAAACCTAAATTAGGGCCTTTCGGAAGGGTTCCCATCACGCAGGCAGCATTCCCTCGCTGTATGGCAATAGCCAGTCTTTGCGCGAGAAAGCTGCCGGCGCGAGGGTCTCCCGTTGCCTCCCTCAAGCGCTTCCCTAGCTCCCTGTGGAGCCCCAGCGCCCCTTGACCCCATGACCCCAGAGTCTCCACCCCAAAGGCCACAAACTCATAGCTCGAGCCTAAGGCAGCTATATTTATTAACCTTCAGGCACTCTCATCTACATATTCAGACGGTATATTTATCTTAATTATGTGATATATTTTAATGAGTACATAGCTTATGGACTATATGGTCTTCTATAGCGTGTCACGATAAGACATAATCTTTAACGCTTTTTTTGCCACAATTTTTCCTTGTCACTGTACAGTGAGACCATTAGGTAATAAAACTCTGTTTGTGTGTTACAGTTTTCGACCGTAATACGTGGTAATACCATTGAATAAGGTAATACCATTGAATAAGGAACAAAAGTGTATTGTACAAGTACACGTTAATGGTTTCTCCGATTGTACCAGTAATTCTTATTCTTGAGCGTGCGTGACGAAGATAAATTTGACAAATTCTCACGGTTTTTCTCGTTTTGTTGTTCCGGTGGAATAATGATAACTGCAATGGTTCATGATGATTATCATGATGAGCTAAAACCGAAACACTGATTTTACTGTAAACATATTACAAGAAATTTCACAGAAAAAATCCGACGTTCGCCAAAATATAGCCGGAAAGCACTCCGTGTATATATTTTGTATCACCCCCCGCACACGCCAAAAAGTGCCTTCCGGCGAGAGTAAGAAATTTTCTGCCATAAATTTTCTAAATAACAATTATCTAGTCTACTTTATTGACGAATAGAATCAAATACCTACCTACCTACTACTACTACTACAACAGCCTATTTACGGCCCACTGTTCGGCACAGGCCTCCTCTCATCACGAGAGGGTTTGGGCTATGCTATAGTCCCCACGCGGGCCCAGTGCGGATTGGAGACTTCACACACATCTTTGAATTACTTCGCAGATCCGTGCAGGTTTCCTCACAATGTTTTCCTTCACCGAAAAGCTCAGTGGTAAATTCAAATTGAATACCTACCTACCTACACAACCTAAATGCTATCAGCATCACCTAAAACCGACTTAGATTTTAAGTGTTCTGAATAGGTACAAATTATAAAATTAAGCAGACTAGACGTCCTCGACACACCAGATTTTACTTACCTTTCAAACTTGATATACTTAAGAACAGCTAATTTCAACGGTTTAAGTGTTGTACCTACTACTACTACCACTACAGCCCATTTGCTTCCCACTGCTAGGCACAGGCCTCCTCTCATCACGAAAGGGTTTCGGCTATAGTCCCCACGCGGGCCCAGTGCGGATTAGGGACTTCACACACATCTTTGAAGTACTTGATGTTTTTCCTTCACCGAAAAGCTTAGTTATAGTACCTACTTATAGCTGGGGTACTATGGCAAAACACCTTGCACTTTGTGACTATGCGCTGAAACTTGGCACAGTTGATCCTTAGATGGTCTTGAGTGGATTCAGACCGGAAGCCATCGAGAGCCAACTCGCATTTAGGAGGGTAGGGGGGGGGGGGGGAAGTTTGACGCCGCCCCGCTTCATTTGAAGCCATATTCCTCCAAAACTATACATGTAAGGGCATGTAATATATAATTTTCGTGTAAATAAAGGACGGGGAATTCATATTTGTAGCTAAAATAATTCTCTTTAGAACAAAAAAAAAAATAACTTGTAATTTATATAAAATCCGTGATCACAATTTTTTACATTTACCTATTTTGTATAAACAGTATAATATCTTTTCGGGGATCGGGGAAAAAAAATTGGTATAAAGTCACCTTTATACAGATTTTAAAAATATATAGTTTTGTATGTACATCTGTTAATAATATGGCACAAAAAAAAACTTCAGTCTGGGTAATCTCACATGGTCATACTACGTGAAGTAAAGTTTAGGTACTATTTTAAACACGCCAAAGGTGCATGTTTGTGATTGTTTTGAGTTTGTTATTGTCTAAAATAAGAGCTCGTAATGCAAATTTAATTTAATATACTAATATTGCTAACTTAATTAGGTACCTATCGTCATTACGACTTTAAAATTAATTGCTTTAAGTCGTTTAAGTCCAGTCGCTTGACGCCCAGCCCGATGCCTCGTGCTTATCATCAGTGTTCTATGAATGAGGCATCAGAAAATGTATCCCCATATTTCCACAGGATTAAGCTTTCCGCAGCAAACTTCTAATTTAGGATCACAGTACGTGAAAACGGGGTCTTTTCTGTGAACATTGCAAAAGTTAACGGCTTGGGTAGTATACATAACTTGTGATTTTATCATACAGGGGCTATATTCGAAGTCTTAAATGGCTCTCCCTGTTCCCTATAGGATCGCTCACGCGTCAAGTTGACCTTTAAATCTGGGCGCTGAAAGTTCACGCGACGCGATCGCGATCGATCGCGACTCTCATGCCGAGGGTCGGGGGTTCGATTCCGGCTCGCACCTCTAAGTTTACTTATGTGCGAAATTCAATTTGAATTTACCATTGAGCTTTTCGGTGAAGGAAAACATCGTGAGGAAACCTGCACGCATCTGCGAAGTAATTCAAAGATGTGTGTGAAGTCCCCAATCCGCACTGGGCCCGCGTGGGGACTATAGCCCAAACCCTCTCGTGATGAGAGGAGGCCTGTGCCCAGCAGTGGGACGCAAATAGGCTGTAGTAGTAGTAGTAGTAGTAGTAGTGAGCGATCCCATAGGGAACAGGGTGATCCCTATTTAAAGACTTCGAATATAGCCCCAGGTCACAAGTGAGGATTAGTATGTACATGTATGTAAAGGCCCAGCAAGATATAAGGCTTTAAAACCCCTTAACCTTGTAACATACTAAAAAATGTGTATGACTTTTTAAAATGTTTCCCATACCATCCACTACTCAAACGTTAGCTGGAATAATTAGCTGGAAAATGTAGGTATAAGCTCGACTTTGTTCATATATGTCTGTTCTCTGTATTGAGAATTTGACTTGTGTACTACTTGTGTTTACTTGAATGTAATCAAGGATAAGTATTTTGACTTCGTAAAACCTGTGGTGGCCTAGAATCTAGATAGTGGATTGACCTTCATGCCGTTCATGCGATAGGGCGTTCGAAATGTTCGAATCGAGCTCGCAGCTCTGATTTTACTTATGTGCAAAATTCTACTTGAATTGCAACTGAACCTTTCAGTGAAGAAAAACAGCGTGAGGAAACCTGCACGCATCTGCGGAGTAATTTAAGGAAGTTTATGATGTCCGCAATTGGCCCGCTTGCGGACTATAGCGCTGTTTTGGTAGTGGTGGAAGTCTATCGTAATTCCTGTAAGTATTGCATACGTAAATTTTATAACTATGTGGATTTTTTGAAAAAAGGCCTTCTGCTTGAGTTTGATGCGGCGCTTCTTCTCAAGCAATGGATCTATGAAGCGCTGGTAAATTCTGGTAAATTATTTTTCTGACATGTAAAAGTGCCCTTATGTGGCAAATTTACTAAATAAATGACTGTTTTGAATTTTGAATTTTTACATAGAATTTGGTTTTCAACCACCGCGTGCCACCGCGTCACTTCACTACATAGTAATAGTTAGAGATCTTCTACTATCTAAAGTCCCGCGCCTTCATATTTCAAAACGCTTCAATTTGTTTATTATTATTTAAAAAGCACCAACACTCTCAACGCATAGTTGATGGCTGTCTCAGCACGCACACATGTGTTGAGAGTGTTGGTGGTGCTTTTTAAATACATTGAAGCGTTTTGAAATGTGAAGGCGCGGGACTTTAGATAGTAGAAGATCTCTACACAGCCATTACATAAGTCATCCACATAAAATTCTTGCAGTTGCGTTGGTATTTGATTATATGTTATTTAAAAATAGCTTGTATCTTGTCCTATGTAATTGTAGAAACATGCAGACTCTCCTAATGCAAACAATGGAGTTTTCATATGTTGGAAAACAACTGCATGTTTGATAATTTTATTATATTTATATCTGGAAACATGATGGAAACTGTTTTCGTTCGATATATAGTTTTGATATAAGAAGCAATTGAATAATCGACAATAATACATATTTTCTCGGACTTTGAATAGCCATTCAATTCGCACAAGTATAGTAAGTTTGTTTTAACATAGGTAGGTATTATTGACATAGGTAAGTATGCTGTATGTTTATCATGCGGTGCGACCATTGATAAGTAAGGATTCACAATCAGCCGAAGAAAAATGGCCCGTTTGGCGCTCAGTAAATTTGACAGGTCTTATAGTGTTATAGTGTTAGGTTTACTTTTATATAAAATATTTATCTTGACACATATTATAAAGAGGCGTTATTAGCATATTGGAACGTATTTGCTAATGTCACTTTGCTCCATATATTTTGACATATTCTGTTAGGCACTGTTCGTCCATAGTTATTATAGGTTGAGTGCGACAAATAACAGTAAATAAGAAGTTCGCTGCATAAATACAGTGACGTAGTTTTTCTAATAAGAAAAGGCAAGAAAGAATGAGTGATTTCCTTATTATTTACTTGTTATATATTTACTGACATTATTGGTCTCTGAAAGGTGAATGAAGATTGTAAAATATGTACGTATTTACTCGTAGTTACGTGTGTGTTTTAAATAAACATAGGTATAATGAAAATGTTTTTTTAATTAAGGCCCGAATCAGGTTCTCAAGACATGTAGGTATATTCTCTAAATATAAACAAGGATAAAAATGGAAATTCGATTATACATACGAAGGCATGTCAACTCTCAAAATGTCAAGTAATAATAATAAAATACATAAATTCATGTGTAAGTAGAGGGTTATTTAAGTATTTGCGAAGTAATTCAAAGGTTGTGTGTGGCCCCAATCCCCGCACTGGGCGCGCGTGGGAACGATAGCCCAAACCCTCTCGTGATGAGAGGAGGCCTGTGCCCAGCAGTGGGATGCAAATAAGTAGGCTGTTGTGATGGTGGTGAACTACGTACAATTCAATACAATACAATACAATATACTTTATTGAACACCACACAACCAAGGAACAGTACAGACATAATGTAAATACACAAAAGGTATGGCATACAGCAGGCGGTCTTATCGCTTAATAGCGATCTCTACCAGACGACCTCTGGATAGTGGAGATGAAGAAAAACAAACTAGGTTGGTAGGCGGTGCTCCGTACTAAGATGTGCAGAAGAAACAAACACAAAAAGTAATAAACATACTTAAATACATTTATATATAAACATACACGTAGTACAAGTACATAGTACTATTACTATTATAATATTCTGTTGTACGACATAATCGTTATTCAAACTACGACTATCATTCTAAACCCGAGTCTTACGACATATTTATAATTGACACAATGAAAGTACAAAAATCGCGAGCGTGGAATGCCAATTTCGCATTAGCATAGAAACCCAGCCATACAATTTGTATGGTATGAACCTTCCGGCGTCATTGTCCGAAATGATGACGTCACGACTCCGACTATAAGGCTTGTTTCACAAATACCACATGGCGGGAAAATGTGGTACTTGTGCATTGTACTATTAATTTTCAATACAAAATATGTATGCGCCTGCCCCGACCAAGTGTTGTGGTTGTGGAGTGGTTGTGGTACGTGTGAAACAACCCTAACGTGACTACTGCGATAGTAGCCCTTAGCCGAAAAATTATTCTTTTAGGGTTCCGAACCTCAAGAGGTAAGAACGGAACCCTTATAGGATCACTCGTGTGTCTGTCCGTCCGTCTGTCACAGTTGATTTTCTCTGAAACTACTGGACCGATTAAGTTGAAATTTGGTACGTATATGTAAGTTTGTGACCCAAAGAAGGAAGTGTAACGAAAATAAATGAATTTTAAACATAGACCCTATTTTTGGGGGCTAAAATTGAAAAAATATTAATGAAGTTTTTCAAACTATATTGTGTGACATATCAAATTAAATTACTTCTTATGAGGATCTCAAATATATATTTTTTTATTTCTTTTGTTGGACAATAATTTTCGAGTTATTTAAGAAAATAAGCGAAAAATGACCATTCCCCCTCTTTATCTCCAAAATCACTGGACCTAAAATTTTGGAAAAAATACGGAGGTTAGTTAGTGACCTATAGATTACAGAAAAAATATTAAGAAGTCCATGGTATTTGAAATCTATCGTATAAAAGAGCTTATCCTGGGAAACGGTTTGAAAATGACGTCATTGAAAATAATCAAGGGTCGGAACCCTCTCCACGCGAGTTTAACTCGCTTCTTGGCCGGTTTTTTATTATAGTAAGATAGATAGAAGATTCATTATTTGCTGTTTATAATGAGTAAATTAATTATTTAGGCAAAATTTAGGTTACAATGTGTTTTGAAGATTAACAGACATTACAAAACGCACAAAAGAGATCCGGAAGGTTACAAATATTTCCATAAGTTTATACTTACCACATTTTAATTGCTTCGTCGTTTTGCGGTCGACAGATTACCACATTTATATAAATACGTCAACTGTGTTCTCGAAATCGAAAATAACAACATTTCTGGCTAATCGCTGGGAAAAATCCTTAAAGAGGTTTATTCCGAACGTTGGCAACGTCGCTAATATTACGCTGCTTTCATTAATTTCTGAATTAAATGTGAATTAAAAACATAAATAATCGGTTTGTCATTGAATGTCATTTTAGTACGTACGTATATTTTATACATGTAATATAAATGTAAATTTTGTATGTGGAAAATTTGAAAAAAGGCCTTCTGCTTGAGTTTGTTGCGGCGCTTCTTCTCAAGCAATGGGTCTAGGAAGCGCTGGTATAGTACATTACTACAGAGGCCGGGAAGGAGGATGTTGCAGGCCATCATCATCATCATCATCATCATTTCAGCCGATAGACGTCCACTGCTGGACATAGGCCTCCCCCAAGGCGCGCCACTCAGACCGGTCCTGTGCCACTCGCATCCACCGCGTTCCCGCGACCTTTACAAGGTCGTCACTCCATCTTGTTGGAGGCCTACCGACAGCTCGTCTACCGGTTCGCGGACGCCACTCCAGGACTTTCTTGCCCCATCGGCCATCAGTCCTGCGAGCAATGTGCCCCGCCCACTGCCACTTAAGGTTCGCAATTCTTTGGGCTATGTCGGTGACCCCAGTTCTACTGCGGATATCCTCATTTCTGATTCTATCACGCAGAGAAACCCCGAGCATAGCCCTCTCCATTGCCCTCTGGGTGACCTTGAGCCTTCTTATGAGGCCCATCGTAAGCGCCCACGTCTCGGAACCATAAGTCATCACTGGCAACACACACTGGTCGAAGACTTTCGACTTAAGACACTGCGGTAATTTGGACGAAAAGACACTGCGAAGCTTCCCGAACGCTGCCCAGCCGAGTCGGATTCGACGATTGATCTCTTTCTCGAAGTTGGACCTACCTAACTGGACTGTTTGTCCCAGGTATACATAATGGTCAACAACTTCGAGCGCAGAGCCTCCGATTATTACTGGAGTTGGCACAACATGGACATTGGACATGATCTTCGTCTTGTCCATGTTCATTTTCAGACCAACTCGATCGGAAACTCTGCTGAGGTCAACGAGCATAGCACTGAGGTCTTCCATGGTCTCAGCCATAACTACTATATCGTCGGCAAATCGAAGGTGAGTGATGTACTCGCCATTTACATTGATGCCTCGACCTTTCCAGTCCAGCACCTTGAAGGCATCCTCCAATGCAGCGGTGAACAGCTTCGGAGAGATTACGTCTCCTTGTCTGACTCCCCGCTGCAGTGGGATGGGCATCGTGGTCTGGTCCTGTAGTCGGACGGACATGGTGGCATTTTCGTACAAACACTTCAACACTTCGATGTACCGGTAGTCAGCTTGGCACCTCTGGAGAGACTGCAGCACAGCCCAAGTCTCGATCGAATCGAAGGCTTTCTCGTAGTCCACAAATGCAAGGCAAAGGGGGAGGTTATACTCTTCGGTCTTCTGTATAACCTGCCGCAACGCATGTATGTGGTCTACGGTACTATAGCCCTTTCGGAAACCGGCTTGTTCGGGAGGCTGGAATTCGTCAAACCTGCGCGCGAGACGGTTCGTAATGACTCTCGAAAACAGCTTGTAGACATGACTCAGAAGTGAGATGGGTCTATAATTCTTCAGCAAGGTGTTATCACCTTTTTTGAAGAAGAGCACCACCACACTTCTGTTCCATGCTCGCGGCGTTCTTCCTTTATGGATGACGGAATTAAACAGCGTCTGAAGGGCCTTAAGGACTGGTTTACCACCCGCCTTCAGGAGTTCAGCTGTAATTCCGTCATCACCGGGGGCTTTGCCGTTCTTAAGCTGTTTGAGAGCCATACTAATCTCGTACAGGCTGACGTCCGGGATATCTTCGGTATAGTGTCGGGTTAATCTAGCTCTAGGGTCTTTAGCTGGATCAGCGACGGGTGTTCGGATTGTCGTGTATAACTGCCCATAGAACTTCTCGACTTCTCGCAACAGCTCCGGTTTGGATGAGACGATCCTGCCGTCTTCGGTCTTCAGCTTCGTCAATTGGCTTTGGCCAATAGACAGATCTTTGGCAAACACCTTCGAGCCTCTGTTACGCTCAATAGCCTTTTCAATACTGTTGGTATTGAATCGGCGTATATCACGCTTCAGAGACTTCGAGATCTGCCTATTGAGCTGCCGATAATGACTAGCGTCACCTGAAGACTGCAGAATCATCTCACGCCTCACCTCCATGAGCTTTAGGGTTGAGTCTGAGATTTTCTTGGTTCTTGTACGGCGGGTCTTGAAGAACTTGGACCCAACCGTATGGACAGCTTCCACAAACCCGTCGTTGTAATCGTCCACGTCGCTTTCTAGGCAAGCAAAACGGTTTTGGAGTTCGAGCTGAAAGCTCTCGGGGTTTTGGAGCTGGGTCGGTGCCGGGCGGAGCGTAGACTTTATCAGTCGAGATCTCTCAAGCTTCACTTGGATATTCAATGTGCCTCGTACCATACGGTGATCGCTCCCGGACTTAACCGAATTGATCACTGAGACATCATCGAATATCTGCTTCCTCGTCGACATGATAAAGTCTATCTCATTCCTCGTTACACCATCAGGGCTCATCCAGGTCCACTTTCTGTGCTCACGTTTCCTGAAGAAGGAGTTCATCATATAGAGTCCCTCCTTCTCCATGAAACCAGCCAGTAGATGACCCCGGTGATTCCTACGCCCTACTCCAAATTGCCCCACTCTCAGCTCTTCACCGTCTCGTTTGCCCAATTTCGCGTTGAAGTCCCCCATAACAACTGTGAAGTGAGTTTTGGAGCTATGCATGGCTCTAGAAATGTCCTCATACATAGCCTCCACCTCATCGTCGGAGTGCGTCGAGGTCGGAGCGTAAACCTGTATAACCTTCAACGAATATCGTTGGGTTATTCTGAGTACAAGGCACGCTACCCTGGTCGACACACTCTCGATCTTCACCACATTGTTTGCGAGGGACTTGTGGACGATAAACCCGACACCTCCCTGGGACTGTTGGTCGCCCTCCCGGAAATAGAGCAGGTTACCGGACTTCAGGGTTATCATGTCCTCCCCCTCTCTCCGGACTTCTGATAACCCTATGATTCCCCAACGTAACCTGCTCAATTCTTCCTCCAGTTCCAGTACCTTTTCGTCGGTCCGCAGTGTACGGCAGTTATATGTTGCCAGGGCCAAGGGTCGTCGTTTTTGGTAGCCTGGCCGAACCCGGGGATTCACTATAGCACCCCCTGCCCCGCCGTCACCATGGCCGCTACCATGGCCAGGAATAGCAGGGCCGCCGGGGACTAGGGGTCTGGGCTGTTGTTGTGGCATCATATTTCCCAAGTCTATCCCTTGGGGGGGATTTGCCAATAGTCGCCACGCTTGGCAGGCGGGTTGGCGACCGCAGTTTTAAGGTGGTAGTGCTCGGAGGACGCTGCTGCCCATCCTCCGGTTTATCCCTTAGTCGCCTCTTACGACACCCACGGGAAGAGAGGGGGTGGTGCAATTCTAGGCCGGCACCACACGGCACAAGCAATGCAGGCCAAGTATTAAATAAATAAAATAATATTTTATATATAATATATTGTCTTTTTTACATAAATATAACTGCGATGCCTATGTAGCAAATATGGTTCATGCTTTTTTAATAGCTGTATTGGCAGAATGTCATAGCGAACCATAGTAAATATTGCTTGTAGCCTTTTTTAAATGGCGGAATGCCAAGATGCTGTGTCACAAGTATATCAAATGAAAATTTAAAAAAGCGAGTTGCCGGCCTAGGCCTGCAACGTTTGTATGAAATTTCATTATTAGATCAATTGTCTAGCCGCACCTGAAACGTGATACTTCCCAGGCTAATAAGAAGAACATAATATCAATATTTCATTGCATGTTTGAGAAAAAATCTTTTTCTGACGTGTAAAAGTGCCCCTATGTGGCCAATTTGCTGAATAAATGATTGAATTTGAATTTGAATGATAAATTAAATATACAACCATTACCATCGCAACACGAATTTTTAGTTTTATAGAAGTAGTATCGTAACTTTCCATCGCATTTTCCATGCATTATAATGTAATGTTATCATTTTAATGCCTACTCAACATATATAAAACGAAACGCGTCATTCAATAATAGACAATTCAGACAATAAAATTGATCATATATAAAATTGATCGATTTATTCGTGAGGATTCACAATCAGCCGGAGAAAAATGGCTCCGTCGAAACGGGTGCCCGAACAGCTCGGGCACCCGTTTGGCCTTCGTTATAAAGAGGCGTTATTAGCATATTGGAACGTATTTTTTAATGTCAGTTTGCTCCATATATTTTGACATATTCTGTTAGGCACTGTTCGTCCATATGTTATTACTTATTATAGGTCAATGGACAATAACGATTATTTCATTTTCATTCAGCAATTTTGAGAAATTATTAAAAACAGCTTAATATAAATTAAGTATTAGCTTCTGCCCGCAACTTCGTCCGCGTGGAATTCTGTAATAGCATTCCCGTGGGAACTATGTGATTTTCCGGGATAAAAAGTAGCCTATATGTTGACCAGTGTTATAAACTACCCTCATACCGAATTTTGTTGATATCTGACCAGTAGTTTTCGAGTTAAATCCGGACATACATACATACACACACACATACATACATACATAATGTCATTTTTCAAAATATCGTTTTTTTTGTGTTCAGTATCGTTTAAATAATTGTAGTCCCCTCGACTTGATAGTTTCTTTCAATTTTCAAGTTACAGACAGTACTTCTTCTGCAGACTTTTTAGGGTTCCGAAGTCCACAAGGAACCCTTATAGTTTCGCCATGTCCGTCCGTCCGTCCGTCCGTCCGTCTGTGCGCACTATTGCTCGGAGATGCTTGGTTCTAGAAAGCTGTAATTTGGCATGAATATACATATTAGTTACGCTGACAAAGTGGTACAATAACATTTTGAAATATATTTTTTTATTGGGCACCTCCCCTACTCGTAAAGTGCGGATGTATTTTTTTTCTTGCGTAACCCATGGTGCGGCATATCGTTGAATAGGTCTTACAAAAATATTGTGGGTTTGCTAAAACCATTTTTTGATTAAGTGATGCGTTTGTGAAATATTAAGCTTTAAAGTACTATTTTTTGTTAGAGTCACGTGTCCCCCCCCCCCCCCTTGCCAGCTAAATGGTGGTATTTGGATGGCTGAAAAAAATCACGGTTGTGGCATATATAACGTAGTTGAAAGGAAAACTATCACAGCTAAGTAGGCTGTACAAACTTACGAGTCATAGTCGACCAACTTATCTAAATATATAAAACTCAAAGGTGACTGACTGACTGACTGACTGATATAGTGATCTATCAACGCACAGCCCAAACCACTGGACGGATCGGGCTGAAATTTGGCATGCAGGTAGATGTTATGACGTAGGCATCCGCTAAGAAAGGATTTTGCAAAATTACCACGGGAACGGGAAAAATCGGGATTTTACTTTTTAATATTTCTGCGCATACGAAGTTGCGGGGAAAAGCTAGTTAAATGATAAAAACCAATGATATTTCTCGAGCGGCAGGGGCGACGGGCGGGCACGTCATACCACAGGCTAGCTAGATGCTAATAAGTCTTAGAAAGGTACTGTGGGCATCATCAACTTCGGAACCCTATACTTTGCGCGTGGCCCGACACGCACTTGGCCTGGCCGGTTTTATTAGTATTATTTCTTATTCAATGTTGATTGATTTGCCAAATGACAGTAGTAAGTTGGCAGGGCGATTCAACTGACTTATGGTAGGTTGATTCAAACCGTCTAGGTTACAGCTAACGTTGACGTTAAATATTTTACAATGGGACAAAATGACGTTTCTGTATGGAATGACAGCTCGGCGGCCATATTTAACGACCAGGAGTCCGTCAACTAAGCATGAATCAACTCACCCTTAGTCACGAAATACGATGAACGTTTGTTAAAGTAAACTAAACAGCATTGTCCGCGTTCAAATACTGACATATTGTTTATTAATAAATCGTAGGCTGTTTGTTTAGTAGGCCACTATCGCACTGAAGGTTGTGTAGGTACTACATCCTTGTGTGAGATATAACACTTACTACTACTACTACTACTACTACAGCCTATTTGCGTCCCACTGCTGGGCACAGGTCTCCTCTCATTTAAACGACATTTTAATCGAAATTCTAAAAATTGCTATGGGTGCGGGTTTTGCCAAATGTGAATTTAGAATGACTCCTATGCCTTGGCTGATCCAAGCACAGTTGACGGACTCATGGTCGTTAAATATGGCCGCCGAGCTGTCAAATAAAAAACCAATACCGTAGTAAAATAATTAACGAACGCTGCTTAGTTAACGGTAAAATTGAATGGACCCCACCCTAAAAAAAACCCGCCAAGAAGCGAGTTAAAATATTCAATGACATCATTTTCAAACCGTTTCACAGGAGAAGCTCTTTTATATGATAGATTTCGAATACCATGGACTTTAACTATCCTCCGTATTTTTTCAAAAATTTTAGGTCCAGTAGTTTCGGAGTTGGGGGGGGGGATGGTCATTTTCGGCTATTTTCTGAAATAACTCGAAAAGTTAAAAATATATATTTCAGACCCTCATAAGAAGTACTTTCATTTGATATGTTACACGATATAGTTTGAAAAACTAATAATTTTTTTTTTTCAAATTTGGTCCCCAAAAATAGGGTCTACGTTTAAAATTCATTTATTTTCGTTACACGTCCGTCTTTGGGTCACAATCACAAACTTACATATACGTACCAAATTTCCGGTTTAGTACTTTCGGAGAAAATCGACTGTGACAGATGGACGGACAGACACACGAGTGATTCTATAAGGGTTCCGTTTTTACCTCTTAAGGTTCGGAAACCTAAAAATGTAAGCCACATTGCGGTTAAAAAAACATGTAAGTACTTAGTATATTTACTTCATTACTTAATGAAAATTTAAAAGAGTACCTAGGCGAGCTTTGCTGGATGAAAATAGCTGAAAATGAGTTGTCCCGTTCGATCGATAGTCTATTTTTCACCCCCGTCCAAATCGTTAGAGCCGTTTTGGAGATATCTAACTGAAAACAGTGACCAGTTAATTCTACACTTGCAGTGCCGATTGTAAAGTTTCTTCACCTCGCCTGGGATGTCAAAAGTTAGTGTTGCAATGGTAAAGTGATCTAAATTATTCAGTTGTCATACGAACAATCAATAAAATGTCTATTGGAGTGTCCTAACCGTGCTTCAGTAGCGTTTCTCAACGTGTACTTAGGTAAGGCTGCGGTTTGAAGTGCAGCGATTATTGATACTTCTACTAATACTACTACAGCCTATTTGCGTCCCACTGCTGGGCACAGGCCTCCTCTCATCACGAGAGGGCTTGGACTATAGTCCCCACGCGGGCCCAGTGCGGATTGGGGACTTCACACACATCTTTGAATTACTTCGCAGATGCATGCAGGTTTCCTCGCGATGTTTTCCATCACCGAAAAGCTCAGCAGATTGTTGATAGATGCATTGAAACATTACTATTTATACTAAGTACCTATACACTGTTAATCTGTAAATGGATCAATCTTCAATCTTGATTCCACTGTTTATAATTATGGAAAATTTTGAGGAAACATCTTGAAATTGTGCTCTTACGAGTACGTACCGTAAGTACCTACTTATTACACCTAACGAAGTACGTATTTTATACCTCACGACAGAGGGATAGACAAAAAGTGTCAAAATCTGCTTCTTCAAATTGCCACCAGTATGGAGGGTTGAAGTAAAGGAGCGCAATCTTTATAGTTCCAAAAGTGGACACCAAATCGGCTAGATTGGGGGCGCTGTGGCCGCTACTCCAGTCAAGCCACCTAGGCGGATAGTCTGCAGTAGCGCCTTCAGATGGCGCTGCTGCAGGCGAAAACGCAGCGAAAACGGTTGTGAGGCGAGTGTGTTTTGTTTTGTTGCTTATTAAATCCGTTTTCAACTGTTACGCCATATAAGATTGCGCTCCTTACCAAGACACATTCCACACTCCATAGCCACCAGTACCTACCTAAGGTCATTTCTTGTTAAAAAATCTGAGTGGTGAATCCAATGCAAGTTTCTGCAATAGAAGTTCGACCGATAATAATGAAACTATTAGAAACTAGCTATTGTCCGCGACTTCGTCTGCGTGGAATTCGGAAATAGCGTTCCCTCGGGAACTATGCGTTTTTCCGGGATAAAAGTTTATATGTTGACTAGTGTTATAACCTACCCCCATACCAAATTTTATTGCAATCTGTCCTGTTGTTTTCGTGTTAAATCCGGACATACATACATACAGATATTTTTTCTAAAAATCGTTATTGTGTGTTCAGTATCGTTTTATTATTATAGTATAGATTACTCAATACTATAATATTTTTTGAAATGATGCGAAGTTTTTGAGATTTTTGTCAGCTAAAGACGCCAGAACGGCTGTACGGATTTGGACAAGATTTCGTATGAATGTAATCTTTTACGTGGGCAATGGAATACATATGCTATTTATATCCCGGTATTAGGTACTAAGAATTCGGGATTTCTCCGAATGACAAGAATATAAAACAAAACTATGATAATTAGGTACCATTTTGTTTAAGCTTTAAGAGGGTTTATCCCGAATGTTGGCAACGTCGCATATAGCTGTCAAATGTTTCGCTGTTTTTATTAATTTCTCAATATTACTGAATTAAAAAAGAAGTTATCAGTGTATGGTTGAATGACGCGTCTCGTTTTACCTTTGTTGGTTAGCTATTCAAATGATAAGATTACATTAAAATGTATGGAAAATGCGATGGAAAGTTTTCAAAAGAAAGTACTTCCATAATACTAAAATTTTCGTGTTCCTATGATACTTAATTGTTGCAATCCATATTTAATGTTTTATTCAACCATAGAGCTAGATTCATATTTTCATTCAGTAATATTCAGAAATTAACGAAAATAACGAAATATTTGACAGCTATTTGCGACGTTGCCAACTTTCGGAGTAAACCCTCTTAAATCCGTGAGAACACCATAATCTATTTTCCTTTTAAAACTACACTAAGCTATGTTGTATGTCAATAAAAGACGACTACACGTAAATTTCTCAAAATTAGTTTTTAAAGCCATAACAATAGGATTTGTTAAAACTTCATGCCCTCTCCGCTTATCGCTCAAATTCAGAGCACGTCTCGATTGCATTCTCCGGTAGTCTGGTGAAATTAACCTTGGATTCCAGTCACGTGCCTAGTACCCTTGCCGGCGCGTGCGCATAACGTCGGATGAAACGCATTTTGAACTACAAATACATCGGTAAAGGCGAGATTACTAGTGACAAAATTTATGCAAAATCGAAGAATGAAACTATTAGTTTAGAGTCGGATAAAGTTTAAGTCGATGAACCTACCTTAGTTTTTTTTTATGGTTGGCAAACAAGCTCGAAAGTCACCTGATGGTAAGTGGTCACTGTGGCCAATGGACATGAAGTTCAGTATAATAACCTCATTGTGTACTTGGATTTCTTTGAACAAACACATTGTCCATTGTCTTTTGGTTTGTAAACTTAAACCTTATCCTGAACCTTGAATTCGGCAAGTCGACGTTTCCTTCTTTAGATTAGATTTTTATTTAAATAATCGTCAATATCAAATCTAAGTTTAAATTAAGAGCGTTATCACACTTGCGATTTGCGAACGAGTTGAAAGCGATTTCAATACAAAACTCGTACGCGGTACTCGCTCGCGAATCGCAAGTGTGATACCGCTCTAAGAGTACTACCACCACCACCAATACAGCCTTTTTACGGCCTTTACGGGCACAGAGTGTTATCACGAGAGAGTTTGCGCTATAGTCCCGACGCGGGCCCAATGCGGATTGGGGATTTCACACACATCCTTGAATTACTTAGCAGGAGCGTACTTAGAAGGAAACCTTTCCTTACGATGTTTACCTTCACCGAAAAGCTCAGTGGTAAATTCAAATTGAATTTCGCATGTAAGTAAACTCAGAGGTGCGAGCCGGATTCGAACCCCCGACCTCAGCATGCGAGGCGGGGGTCAGACCACTAGGCCACCACGGCTTAAGAGTGTACAGTCTATTACAAAGATATGTTACACTCTTGAATCTTAATAGGTACAAAGCGGAACGGTTTAGGTTGTAGTAGAGTATGAACTGAATAACTTACGGAACCTAGGATTTTACCATTTAAAACAAAACTTAAAAACGTGCATTATCATCGTCCCATCATTATCAAATTTATTCAGAACCAGTTTTGCATAGATTTACCGAATGATAAGTTCACCGACGCACGTGTCTAAAATGACAATTCCAATATATCTGGTTTTATATAAAAACGGCCGTTTTATGACCCCATTTTACATAATAACGCTCTTAAATTGGGAACGGCTCGTTTTTGGAAACGTGACTTAGGTACAGCCCGTTCACACGGAGACGTCCGATTTTTTGCTAGATCCGATTTAGTGGCAACATTATTGCAATGCACGCGTGCACTCACGCTCGGAACAAGGATCCTGCAAAAAACCGTATGCTTGTTAACGCGTGGATTGAAATATTGTTGGCACTAAATCGGATCCTGCAAAAAACCAGTGCTGTAAAAAAAAACGGATGTCTCTGGGCTCTTACACAACGGAAATTCGCTTCGTAAGTTCCTTGAGGAGCGTAGGAGAGCACTAAGAAAGGATTTCCCGGAATTCTCACGGGAACGGGAAAAAACGTGAACTATACGGGTTTTACCGCGGGAGGCTAGCATACATATATATATATATAGGAACACTAATACCTATAAGATCGTATAAATTACCACCACTACTGTCACAAGAGAAAAATAGAGTATACCTGCCATATTTTAAATTCCATCACATGAAATTGGTCGACTACATAAGTATAATTCTAAAATATATAATAGGTACATAGAGGCGAAAACTAATTAAAAATACTTAAAAAAATAGTTAGGTATTGTGTTACTAAACTAATTTTTGAAGTAGGTAACTTTTCCGAACCAGAAATTTTAGCCATTTAATTATATTGTCATAAATTCCTAATGTAAATAGGAAAACATAATTAAAATCGTATTAACAACCTAATAATTGACACAAACACTTACCAACGCCGTGATAATGGCGTAATTAAAAATTGCCGTAAAAACCTTTAAGGCCTTATAATACCTAATTACTTACGTACCTACTAATCAAATTAAAATGTGGCTTCAATCGTTAAAATATGAAGGAATAATAACTCAACGACGTTTTTATTTGTTGTATTTAGGGCAGGGCTTGTAACCGGTTAATTAAAAAAACCCCGAAATAGCCAAATATTTCGAATTATTTTATACTCTTTATGTGGAATTCCATAGTGTATTTAGGCTATTACTTCGTATTATTTTATAGCCTTATTAAACATGAAATAGTAAACGAAAGAACGATAAGAAAACCGGTTTATTTATATGGGGGCAAAAACCGGTTTCAAGCCCTGATTTAGGGTTGCCATCTGTTTGTATTTAGCAGGACACGTTTGGCTTTCTCGAGTTGAGTCCGGCCAAATATTCATATGTCCGGCCTGTCCGGCTTTTGTTTGGCTTTTTGTTAGTGCCTCAAGCGAAGCAATCATCATCATCATCATCATCATCATCATCATCATCATCATCATCACTACAGTCATGTCATTACTGATCGAAGGAAGCTGAAATTTGGCATGTAGGCTCCACGAGGAGTGTAGGGGAACTCTAGGAGAGGATTTCTCGAAATTCCCACGGGAACGGGAAAAAAGGTGGTGGTGGCAACATTTAAAAAAGATATGTCCGGCTTTATAAATTTGTGTTTGGCTTTTAGTTGTGGTGATATCAGGCAGGGTAAAATTTGAATTTACCACTAAGCTTTTCGGTGAAGGAAAACATCGCGAGGAAACCTGCACGCATCTGCGAAGTAATTTAAAGACGTATGTGAAGTCCGCAATCCGCACTGGGTCCGCGTGGGGACTATAGCCCAAACCCTCTCGTGATGAGAGGTCTGTGACCAGCAGTGGGACGCAAACAGGCTGTAGTAATAGTAGTATTCTCAGTCATGGTTAGTATTTCTTAACCTATTTGAATCTGTTAAGGAAAATGATACCTAATTATTTTACTTGTAAGGATTAAGTTCTGTCGATGCTCGCTTAGTCATCCGAAAGCGATACATTAGTTGCACTTCAGATGAAAGTAAGCTCAAAAGGCGACATACTTCGATGAGTCAGCAATTTTGACGGTCCATTCTTGAAAAAGTTTACTACTACTACTGCCTATTTGCGTCCCACTGCTGGGACCTCCTCTCAACACGAGAGGGTTTGGGCTATAGACCCCACGCGGGCCCAGTGCGGATCGGGGACTTCACACACATCTTTGAATTGCTTCGCAGATGCATGCAGGTTTCTTCACGATGTTTTCCTTCACCGAAAAGCTCAGTGGTTAATTGAAATTGAATTTCGCACATAAGTAAACTTAGAGGTGCGAGCCGGACTCGAACCCCGACCCCGACCCTCTGCATGAGAGGCGGCAGGTTGAACCATTAGGCCACCGCGGCTACAAAAATGTTTTCCGATTAAATATTTTTGCCGTCTAATAATTCAATTTGGATTGCTGTGTGTAAACTACGATAAATTTAGATTCTAAGTATAGTTAGTTACCCGTACTAATATTCTTACTACAGGTTTTGTACTATTTATGCACATTCGAATCACATTCGAACGAAGTTATCCGATTGTTAGTACCGTAATACTAATGCGGAAACGCGGTGGATGCGAGTGGCCCAGGACCGGTCTGAGTGGCGCGCCTTGGAGGAGGCCTATGTCCAGCAGTGGATGTCTTTCGGCTGGAATAATCTTTTTACCGACTTTCCCGGAGTCGGATCGGACGCAATTTTCATTTCATTCATTTTCATTTATTTAATTCATGTACAATATAAATAATTGTGTTTGAACATAGTTTTAAATACAACTGTCAAAAGAATTTCATGTTTACTTACAGACTAATTTAAATTATAAAATTCAAAAATAAAAATATGGTTCTAAGTCATTACTCATTTAAAAATTAAAATTATATTACAATGTAAAATTTTCGCGGTATAAGTATTAAATATTAAAATTTGTCAGTATCCGAGCAATGCGTAACGTACCTTAGTTTTTTTTCGTTATAGATATTAATTTCAAGTTTAAGTGCTATAACGAAGCCGTGGTAACCTAGTGGTTTGACCTATCGCCTCTCATGCCGAGGGTCGGGGGTTCGAATTCGGCTATACCCAACTTATACCTAATTCACGCGACGCGTCATAAGTTCATTAATTGAAAAGAAAACAACACGTTTTTCTAAAACGGAGATAATTTTTCAGCGATAAAATTTGTAAGTACATTTCACTCAGCCTTTTTGTGACATCATTTAGATTATGGAATTTTATGGCCTAGTAGCTACCTAGATGGAAAGAAATTGAAAATGACCGTGTAATTAAAAAGCGACTTGAATATCTTCAGCACTCGTTGGTAATAAAATGAAATAAGTGCTCATTATTTTTATTACCTACTAGAAACGATATCAAAAGGTCTGACCTAGTTAAAATATGTAATGATATTATGTAATTTAAATATTATTATTGGAGGTTTCAATAAAATTAAGAAATTGCTTTTTCATCAATTTACATGCTATTTATGACAATTAGAGAAAATTCTAGTAATTGTAACATCGTCATTTATTATTATAAAAGAGGGTAGTTACGTGCTCAAAACAACGCATTTAAAAATAAGACTTATAAATAGGTGTGTGGCGGATTATAATTTTGTTTCAGTTATTTAAAAACAAACAATAAACTTACCAATTGTGAAAAAAGTCACCTCCTTTTACTTTTGAACCGCAACTCTATTCACAAACACTCGCTTTAATGACTTCAATATTTCTAAACAGTCATTGAACGATTTCGGAACGTAAATATTTAAAAAAGTACGTAATCGTTCCCGCCAGTACGATTGCCGCGCAGTTTGAAATTGGAACGTTTTCTTTTTCAAGATGGCGTCGTTTTCGCGCCGCGGCCGCGTCTACACTGCCAGTCTCACAATTCGAGCTCTCTCTCCGCAGAGCTAGGAAACCTTGAGAGCTGGCAGTTTCTTAATTCCGCAAGGATCAGTGTTTGATTTGATTTGTTTGAACATTGTAATCGCTTCTCATTATGTCGTGCAATTATTGAGCAATTATGTAATGTTTGTGTTTTTTAAAATTCCACTCGTTATTTCCTATCGTTAGGTGATTTGGTTCATTTCAAGTCGTCAAATGAAATGCTATTAAAATATTTTATGTAAATAAATTTGTGACTAGCTGATGTTCGCGAGATTGTTCCTTTTGACTGTTTGGAAAAAAAATGGGTAAAGAGTATTTTTAAACAAAAACACATTGATATTTATCTTGATACACCAGCTGAATTTAATTCATTGACCACACCTGGAATCTTTTTGTTTATCTACTCATCTCCACAACTCAAAGGAATATTTCGTCTTTTTACATGTAGCTTCTCTGTATTGTGACTTTTATTTTAGAGTTTTTGTACAACAAAGTGTTACTTACTTTACTGACTCACATCGGCAAATAAAGTATAAGGAAACAGTTAAACGATTCGAACAGATAATTTTCTATTTAACTCACGTCTAGTATCTGTTTCCCTGTAAGATGAATATTTAAAACTACGCAAAGTAAATATCAATGAATATGTATGTATTGTGGTGTGCTGATGTATGTATCAAAACCCCATTACGTGACAATACTGAGAATACATAATAAACGTGATGACTTATGATTCCGAGACGTGAGCGCTTACAATGGGTCTCATAAGAAGGCTCAAAGTCACTCAGAGGGCAATGGAGAGGGCTATGCTCGGGGTTTCTCTGCGTGATAGATTCCGAAATGAGGATATCCGCAGTAAAACTAGGATCACCGACATAGCCCGAAGAATTGCAAGCCTTAAGTCACATTGCTCGCAGGTCTGATGGTCGATGGGGCCGGAAAGTTCTCGAGTGGCGTCCGCGAACCGGGAGACGAGCTGTCGGTAGACCTCCAACAAGATGGAGCGACGACCTCGTGAATGTCGCGGGAAACCGGTGGAAGCAAGCAGCACAGGACCGGTCTGAGTGGCGAGCCTTGGGGAGGTCTATGTCCAGCTGTGGACGTCCTTAGGCTGAAATGATGATAATAAACGTGTTAGATTTTATTATTATTAGGTAGTTTCTATATTGCTGTTTTGTGAAATTTATGTCTGTATTCATTTGCTTTTGTACAATAAAGTGCTTTTAAATTAAAATTCGTTCTGTAGTGTTTGCGAACAGGCAGACAGACGCGACTACTTTACTTTATAATATGTAGTGAAAAAAGAATGAATAATGTGGGTCGTCTTTTTTTAATTAGAGATTGGGTGCTATTTTTTATTTCGATCCGATCTGATAGATTCATAGTACTACGGTGCGTCTGTGACGTAGCGAGCCTTTCTCCATGCGCATGCACTTGGGATTCAAAAATAGTTCGAATTAGTTTTATGTTTGACCTACATTCATTGGTAACCTTTTTTTAATTCATTGATGATTGTTATTAAGTTTAGCAACCAGGTGAGTTTAGCAACAACTTGAGGTCTTTCGATAAGAGCTAGTATATTAATTTTGCAGATTGAAAAGTTAGAACGGGGTGCCACTGCCATTTTGAAAAAATAAAAAAAAAAACAATGTCGACTTTTAACTGTCCCATTTCCGAATTTTCGTGTTATGCGAAATTTTCAATCAATTTTATAACAACATAAAAAACAAATTGCCATTCTGCAAAACAATAAACGAAACAATGCAGTTGAAATTTAATGTGGTTATTAAATTTCAACTGCAACATGCAACATATTAAATGTATGTTTGAAAGTATTTTGTATCAATGAATAGAAATTATTTCATGTAAGCTGTGAGTGAGTCAAGCTCTTCGGTCGCACCCGTTGAACTCTAATACAGGCAAAACTTTAGGAGACTTGAAGTTTGTGTCGGCTGCCTCTCAAATGGTCTATGATTAACTACAACATACATAAGTACATGAAATAAACTTGATTTAATCTAATATATAAAATTCTCGTGTTACAGTGTTTGTATGTAACCAAACTCCTCCGAAACGGCTCGACCGATTCTTATGAATTTGGAGTGGGGCTTGTGATTACACGCGGAACCGTAGCTACGTAGCCTTAGCACCGGCGGTGCTAAGATCCCGTACTACACGGTCACGTCAAAGATACGTATCCGTTTCTGGATTCGGCTACGTTCCCGCGAATCTCGGCTTCGGCTCCGCTCGGCTTCGGCTCCGCTCCGCTCGGTTGTTGAACACGACTGGATCGGATCTACGTATAAATAAGATACGTATCTCCGTGTACACGTAGCTACGTATCTTAATTACACGTAGCCGAATCACACGGAGCAAACGGAGCGGATCTCCGTTGCCGAGTAACACGGCAACGGAGATTCGGCTACGGGTACACGAAACACGGTCACGACCAGGAGCACTAGTTTGGAGTGTATGTTCAGTAGGTCTGAGAATAGGACGTAAGCTATTTAAAAAAAAACAAGGAGGTACGAAGTCCGCGGGGTCAGATAGTATTTAAATATTAATAAAAATAATAATTTTAAATATCAAAAGTCGAAATAGTTACCTACCTATCTGAAGAAAATAAATCGTGTAAACATTAATAGAATAAAAGAGTTTTAACATACATACATAAATATGCATACATATGCAGGCATTTCTTTCCAACACGCCGTATGTGAAAGTGACAACAATATATGAACACCGTTCGCCGTTATACTGAACTAGTTTTCTAGTCCAGCGGGTTTATTGCGAATGGCAGTTGCTTTTGGTGCCGATTCCAATTGTCATCATTGTTCTTTACGGAATGTACTGAAATATTTATTTCGACACAAACTAAAATACTTACAATAAACCAGGGAGGGTAGTTTTTACCGCGATCGCGAAAGCATCTCATACTGTGCTCTCTTACTAAATTAATTGTTTATCATGGCTTACCATAATCAACTTGTTTTCCTGTATAAATTGAAACATTACCGTATATATGTGTGATTTAAGTGTTATCCATTAAAAATAAATTTGATTACATAGTCTAAAGTAGTAAAAAGTGCAGTCATAAATTTTCCTACCCGCAACAAAAAAAAAAGAAATATTTTTCAAACTGTGCATTAAAAACACTTGAAATAAAATGAATAAGTGTTCAAAGTGCAACAAAGCCAGTGGTGATAAACGATTGGTGATCGGCTGTGATTCTTGTAGTAGAAAATTTTGTCAGGAATGTGCTGGCCTTTCGCCTACTGAAGTGCGCGTTTTTGAGCTCAAAACGGTGCAAAGAGTCATCCAATTCCTATGCACTAGCTGCAGAAAGACACTACAAGACCTGCCACGCATATTACAGGCAATGGACCAGCTTAAAAAGCAAGTAGAAGAGCTCAAAAGACGCAGTGACATCTCAAGCCGTGAAGAAATTGTCCAAGAATTGTTGGAACGCAAAAAGAGGGCTAAAATATAATCATTTTCGATACACCTGAAAGCAACTCTGAACAGAGTGAGGACAGGAGGAAATATGATACTGAGCAGTGTGAAAATATTATATCAACCATAACCCAAGATGTATGCTTCGACGACGTTAAAGTCACTCGCCCGGGCCGCCCCGGCACGGGTCCTAACTCCAAACCAAGACCAATAAGAGTCATCTTGAAAAACAAACATGAGGCTCTGAAAATCCTCAAAAACAGGAGCAAAAACGATGCAGCAGGAACATTTGAAATTCTTGCGAGCCGAGCTTGAGGAGCGTACAAAAGAGGGAGAAGTCGACCTCACAATAAAATATGTCAACGGCTGTCCCAAGAAAGTTAACCTCGCAAAAAACCAAATCTCTCAACAATAAAACAACACAACCCAACTTCAACAGCTATACAAACACCTATTATTATAGAATCCCTATTTATATACACAAACCTTGGCTCCTCATTACCCAAATTTGTTTTGTTTTCGACTCGTGTGCTTCTGTGTAAACCCAAACCAACTATTATCGCTGTGACTGAAACCTGGTTCAACAACAAAATCCCAAACAGCCTTGTGAGTATCCCAGGATATGATCTGCACAGGAAAGAGCGCTGCGACCGGAGGGGGGGAGGTGTCGCCGTGTACGTGGCCCGCGAGGTAGGTGGCCTTTCTATAATTGCTACCATAAATAACAACTACACAAATCTAAAGACAATTGATACGATATGGATTGATTTGAGATTAAACAATGAAAGTTTTTTATTATCATGTATTTATCGACTCGAAGACTGCCTGATAAATGAGGAAAACACACTACTCAATGAAATAAGTACAGCATCTCTGAACAACAACGTCATCATAGTGGGCGACTTCAACTATCGCGACATCGCATGGCCATTACATGCCATTCAACATAGTGACACAAGGCGCGAATACAATTTCGAAGTTATGTTTACACAAAGCAACCTATATCAAATGGTACTAAAACCTACCCGGCACCGAGACGGGAACCGACCCTCGCTTATTGATCTTGTCTTGAGTAACGATGAAAATCTTATAACTAAAGTCGAGCACCAACCCCCAGTGGGTAAATCAGATTACGACTTTTTACTAATTTCAGCACAATTTGAAAATAAAAATTGCAACACAAATGTTAAAACACAGAGGAAAAGCTACTATAAAACAGATACGGAAACAATCGACCGGGTCCTGTCTACCAATGATTTCGAACAGCAAGTACTTGACCAGGCCGACGTTAATGACAAATGGGATATGTTCGAAAGTACAATTATTTCAGTCACAGATGACCATACACCCTTCAGCAAACCCTCGGCGAAGCCCACTCTCAAACCATAGATTGACAAAAGTATACAAAAAATGAGAGCTGGAAAAAGATGCAAATTGGACAAATACATACTTACAGGTGATAAACAGGACTACCGCCAGTACAGGAAAATTAACAACGCACTGCTGAATACGACAAGGTTGGCTAGGACGAAGTACGAAACTCATATAACCGAATTAGGCAATAAATCCTTCTATTCCTACATCAGAAAACAGCTGTGCTCTAAATTGTCCGTTCCCCGCATTCTGAAAGATGGCGATAAAACAGTAACAAGTGAAGGTGACGTAGCCAACGCACTCGCGAAGCAGTTCGAGCGAAACTACATCAGAGAACCCAGTGGAGACATCCCTGCCATAGCATCACCTCGGGTAGAAGACTCCTTATGTGAGATATTATTTAGTGAAGACAAAGTCTTGAAAAAAATTATGCATTTACATGAACAAACGTCCATGGGTCCTGACGGTATACCAGCCATCATTATTAAGAAATGTAAAGCACTAGTCAAACCCCTAACACAAATAATGAATGAATCTTTCTCCACTTCCACTGTACCTCAAAAATGGAGATGCGCAAATGTTACGCCCATATACAAAAAAGGAAACAAACTAGACCCTGTAAACTACAGACCTATCAGCTTAACATGCCTTGCAGTCAAACTCATGGAATCAATAATAAATGATGACATACAAAGCTTCCTTAACAAAAATCACATCATAGTAGACCAGCAACACGGTTTCCTTCGAAGACGATCCACTATAACTAATCTTTTAGCATGCATGAAAGTTTGGGCCGAAGAACTGGACAACCGCAGACCAATTGATGTGATTTACCTTGACTATGAAAAAGCTTTTGATGGAGTGCCACACCGCAGACTGCTAGCCAAACTTGAACACTACGGCATAAGGAATAAACTTCTCAAATGGATTGAGGCCTTCTTACAAGACCGAAAATTCAGAGTACGGGTTGTTGACCTTCTCCGATGAATTCCAAGTATGGAGCGGACTCCCTCAGGGCTCTGTGATATCTACTACCATGTTCAACATCTTCATCACTGATCTACAAGTCATTATAAAGTCCAACTACAGTTTTTTTGCTGACGACTCTAAACTATTTGTGAACCCAATACAAGATCATGACAAACTGGAGAGCGACCTATCAACAATTCGCAACTGGTGTCTCAAATGGCTAATAAATCTCAATGAAACAAAATGCACGACATTACACATGGGAAAAAAAGACCCCAAAAAAACACATGTACTTAATAGTGTACAACTAGCAAGTGTGGACTCGCAAAGAGACCTTGGTGTCCTAATCTCCAAAGACCTGAAATGGGAGCCTCATATTTCCCAAATGGTTAAAAAAGCTAATTCACTAATCTACATAGTCAGAAAGGCTTTTAAAAATCTCACTCCTGAATTGATGCTGAAAATTTACAAAACCTACATCCGGTCAATCCTAGAATATGGATTCCAAATTTGGAACCCATACTTAAAAAAAGACATAACAATGATAGAGAAGGTTCAGCGTAGGTTCACTAAAATACCACAACAACTGAAACACCTTAGCTATGAAGAGAGGCTAAAAAACCTAAAACTAACAACTTTAGAGAAAAGGAGAGAAAGAGGTGCTTTAATTGAGACTTTTAAAATAATCAAAGGCTACTATGATTGTCCAGAATTGAAAGACCTGTTCAAGCGCAACACCAACAAGTGTACACGAGGGCACACTGACAAACTGGCTATTACAAGATCCAACACCAACATAGCTAAGAACTTTATCTCAAACCGGATTGTTAACGTATGGAATAAACTACCCGCCGACACAGTGAACTCTACAAGTGTTAACCAGTTCAAAAACAGACTCGATAAACTCTCTTACTAACATGAACTCTAGCAGTGAAAATATGATTTAGACGCATCAGCGAATTGCTGCCTGTCTAAAATTAAATAATTAAATTAAATAAAAATAAAACTAAAAACAAGAACTAAAAATAACTTATAAATGAAAAAATTGGCACAGATCGAAATTGTACCGTATGATTGTTGAATATTATTATTATTATTTTAATACCAAAAACAATGAAATTAGGTATATGTATATAGACTGCCATTCTCCATATATTACGGCGTACATAGGAAAACTTCTGTATGTATCCAGGGGGCGCTTAAAATTTTGTATGAAGGTTGTCATTCTAGGTTTACCTTATTTTTCAATGGTGGCATTCACAATTAACTCGCAGTATAGTCGCAGTATAGCAGTTATAGTCAAGGACAAAAGTTATATACTTAACCAAAGCGCCAAAATATGTAGCTATGTCACGCAGTGATCGGATATTTGGATTCTCCCTCGCGGGATATCAAGTAGAAAAGTTAATATAGATTAGGGCTTCCAAATCCCGGGACTATCGTAATCCCGGGATTATTATCGGGATTGCCGCAGTCAATCCCGGGATCCCGGGATCCCGGGATTGGGTACTGCTTGTATGTGATGGGAGTTTCATTACGCAAAAAAATACCAAATTTAAGTCGTACACAAAACATCTTAATACAAATCAAATCGCAAATTGTTTTAAACAGTTTAGGCAGAAGTTTTACAAGATGGCTTACATAAAACCTTAATAACCTTACTGAAGGATTATAGATCCATCCTACCGTTATTGAGAGTTATCGTATCACCCACCATCTTTCGCGCAGGTTTGACTACTTCTAGACTACCAAAAAAGTCGATTTCAGAAAGAGCTATAGTACTTAGTTAGATTTACCGGCCGGCCGGTCATACAGAAGAGCGAAGCGAATAAAACCTCCCACATTACATGGCATTCGTCGATTACGCCTATAACGAGAAATCATCTGACTCGGTTGATCCCGTAATCCACAACAGCCTGGCTCTGGTTCTTTGACTGTACCACTCACTATTTCGAAGTGTTGAAGTATCTGTACGAAAACGCCACTGCCCGTTCGACACAGGAGAGCACAAATCCTATTCCTCTGATGCGGAGGATTACACAAAGCTGTTTACAGCTGCAGTCGAGGATGCTATCATGGTTATGAACTGAAAAGGACGAGGCATCAATAATCTACATGAGGAGTTGGTAGTTAGTCTTACCGATAATATTATAGGTAGTAAATCCTAAACCCCTGGAACCTGGAAGATCTCAGTGCTATATTTATTAATCTCAGAAGGTTCTCCAACCGACTTGGTCTGAAAATGAACATGGACAAGACGAAAATTGTCTCTAATGTCCATGTTGTAGGTACCTACCAACTCCCGTAACAGTCGGGTTCTGTGCTCGAAAGGGGACGATTATGTACATCAGGAAGAAAAAGTCCAGTTAGTTATGTTTAGTTAGTTCAATGAGGTACTTAAGTTTTAGACTCGGCTGAGCATCGATCGGAATTCGGGAAGCATTGCAGTGATTTTTTCGTCCAAATTTTCTCAGTCTCAAGTATTTGGCTACTGTGATATTAAACTAAAAAGACGTGGGCGCCAATGATGTCTCATAAAAAAAAAAACTCAAGTTCATTCAATGTAGAGGGCTAATTTGTATTTGATATAATCAAAAATGATGATATCCTCCAGAGAATTAGGATCACCGACATGGTCAGAAGAATCGGAAGAATTGCGAAACTTCAGTAGTGAACTCTAATATTTGAGAACGTTCTCAAATGACAACCGCAAACCGGGAGAGAAGATGTCGAAAGCCGTGAAAATAAGATGTTGTGACGACCAGGTGAAGGTCCGAAGGGTCCCGCGGATTTCTATGGCACAAGATCGGTCTTGTGGCTGATATGATGAATGAATACCTCAGTAAATTATCTTTAAATCATAGATGAAGACCGATTATTTTGATAGAAATCTCAATCCCGGGATCCCGGGATTGAAATAGAAATCCCGGGATTGAAAAAACCCTTAAAAATAGGCGGGATCCCGGGAACCCGGGATCCCGGGATCCCGGGATTGGAAGCCCTAATATAGATACGACAGTTTCCCGCGAAGCCGAACAAATCGTTCAAAAATAAAAAATCGGCCAAGAAGCGAGTTAAACTCGCGTGGAGAGGGTTCCGACCCTTGATTATTTTCAATGACGTCATTTTGAAACCGTTTCACAAGATAAGCTCTTTTATATGACAGATTTCAAATATCATGGACATCTTCATAATTTTTCTGTAATTTATAGGTCAATAACTATCCTCCGTATTTTTTCCAAAATTTTAGGTCCAGTAGTTTCGGAGATAAGGGGGGGAATGGTAATTTTTCGGCTATTTTCTTAAATAACTCGAAAAGTATTGACCAAAAAGGAAATTATTAAATATATATTTGAGATCCTCATAAGAAGTACTTTCATTTGATATTTATTAATAAATTAGATTAATATTTTTTCAAATTTAACCCCCAAAAATAGGGTCTATGTTTAAAATTCATTTATTTTCGTTACACGTCCGTCTTTAGGTCACAAACTTACATATACGTACCAAATTTAAACTTAATCTGTCCGGTAGTTTCGGAGAAAATCGACTGTGACAGACGGACGGACAGACGCACGAGTGATCCTATAAGGGTTCCGTTTTTACCTCTTGAGGTTCGGAACCCTAAAAACAATTTAAATTGTCTGTTTTTTACTCTTACATGGCAACCAGTTGAGACAAAAACTTCTATTCTTTTCCTAATCTCTACACATTATTTTAAGCAAAAAATATTAAAACCTCTACAAAGTATTAGCTTATATATCTGTCATGATGGAAAAAATACTTTAAAATCTTGACATTGACATTGTAGTAACCATAAATTAGCTGATAGACACGCGTACTTACTCGCCGAACTTTTATCCAAACGGTACAAAATGTGCCGCTTTGGTGGCACGTGGCGTGTCTATCAGCTACTTAGTTGTTTTAAAGTGTAATAAAATAAACACATTGTATTTTTTTCCTTTTCTAACAACATAAAGCCCGGATTCCCGGGGCATATCCATACTAACATAATGTTTGAGGTCGTTCACCCCGTGTCTAATCCAAATATCCGATCATTGGTCATTAGTTTCGCTGTATCCATATTTTGGCGCTTTAGCTGGATACATATCTACGCCCTCGACTGTACAGTGTACATAGTCCAATTCATGACTTGAGAATAATTAAAGGTTAGAAAATGACCTGGGGCTATATTCGAAGGTTTAAATAGGGATCTCCCTGTTCCCTATAGGATCGCTCACGCGTCAAGCTGAACTTTAAATCTAGCTGCTTAAAGTTCACGCGACGCGTGAGCGATCCTATAGGGAACAGTGAGAGTGAGAAAACAATGGTATGGCTGTAATGCTGTATGTGTATACCCTCTTCTGCTCGACTTGGCGGGGGCACTGCCGTGCCCCCAGATTACTTTTGTGATTACAATTTATACCTTACGTGCACGATGTACATAGTTGTATGCAGGTCTTGCTTAATTTAAGCAACACAAGATCGGAAAACAGAAAGTATAATTCTTTCACGTTTTCTTAGAATGGTTAATGTGCTGCCATCTAGCGGAAAAACTCTGCATCTCAAGATATTTATGCAAGCTAAAAGTATGAGCTGAGTGAGCGAACTCGTTTCTCGTACTGATAGTTTCATGCAAAGCGTGCTGGTTCACAAAATATCCGCTAGGTGGCATTAGGACGTAAAATGTTGGGAAAATGTTTTCCTTGCTAGCAACTTGTTGATTTTTTCTTATGAGTGTTATGATGTGGCTTCCTTCATGGTAGATGAAATAATTCGGGTCATTCGTTCATCGAAACTTAGAAAGTGGATTAATATTACCTACCTTTTCTCACTGTTAGATCAAGTTAATATGACAGCAATACTTTGAAAGCCTATCATTTCCTTGAAACTTTTTTCTTTTTTTTTGGATATTATTATATTTATAGAGCACTGCCTACCAACCTCGGTTCGCTTTCTAGCTAGCGATAAGACCGCCTGCTGTATACCATACCTCTGATGATTTTGTTAACATTTTCATTTTTTGTACCTTTTTCTCATGTGTGGTTCAATAAAGAATATTGTATTGTGTATTGTCACGTATTTATTGTATTGTAACAGCCTGCTTTCAGTAGGCGTTTTATCTAAGTTAAAATAGGTGGCTTATTTGTCTGTTGGTGCTAGGAACAAATGCAAGGTCCGTCCGGATAGGTACCACCGCTAACCTACCCTTTTAGTGCTCGCACTTTTATGTTCCGGTAAAGGGTGAGGCAGTCGGTGAAATTACTGGCATAGAGGCATTCTATTTTATTACAAAGCTTTTTATTACAACGAATGTGTATGACATCAAAAGTTTGTTTGCAGTGGGGTATGTGATTTTTTCAAAAATCGAGTTATTTCATTCAGTAATTATTGAGAAATGAATAAAAACAGCTAAACATTCGACAGTTGCCAACCGTCGGAATAAACCCTCTTAACGACCCATTCATTACAAAACAGGTTTTTTAGCATGTCAACTACTGATTGCCCTTGACATTATTTATCAATTGAATTATATTCTCATTCCAAAAGTAATATAAATTGGCAGCATCGCCTTGACGCCTTGGAAAAGTCAATCAAGTAGGTTGTTTTATATATCAATGGTATAGGCAAACGAGCGCACAGCCCACCTGAATGTATGTAGTCACTGCGGCCCATGAACACCGAAATCAAATGATCTCCGATTAAGGCATTCACTGCCACTTGTTTTACGAACTTTCGCCAGGTGCCACATCTGTCATTAAGGGAACATTGCAACGCACATGTGCGTTCAAGGCACTGCGGGAAAGTCAGCAAAATGCATATATGTGTCGGTGGCAGTGAATGCGTTAAGAAAGCATAAGATCTCGAATGCGTTGCCTACCCTGTTGCTGCCTAGGTACCAAGTTTTGCCAAAAGAAGTTGAATATAATTAAAAGGTCTCGGTGAAAACATTATTATTTTAAACTGCATATACCTTATTAGTCCTAATAAACAGACTATTTATGTGTCCCACTGCTGGGCACAGGCCCCCTCTCATCACGAAAGGATTTGTCATATAGTCCCACCTTGAAATATGTATCTATACTTTACAGATGCGTGAAGTTTTTGTCACGATACTTCCATGTTTTTTTTCGACGTACTTTACACGTGTAATACTTCAAAACCACTTAACAATTTGAATTCCAAAGTACCTAATATCGGTAATTTCCATTTCCTTCTATTTTCATATCACGTTTTCAGCAACTTGAAATTGGGAGAACACGTGTGAACGTGTTCTTGGTACTTCAAACGTTTATCAAACTTTACCACGTGAATATTCAGTTTAATTTTGAATATCGCTTTGTTAGTTCACTGCTTCAAAGTTGATATAAATATTAACATATTCAACCTGGGGCTATATTCGAAACGTTACATAGGGAAAGGGAAGTTCCATGTCCCTACCGTCAAAGCGTCACGGCTTTAAAACCGAAATACTACTACTACTATTGCCTATCTGCATCCCACTGCTGGGCACAGGCCTCCTCTCATCACGAGAGGGTTTGGGCCACTTTGGGCTATAGCCCCCACGCGGGCCCAGTGCGGATTGGGGATTTCATACACATCTTTGAATTACTTTGAATTACTTAGATGCGTGCGGGTTTTGTTCACGATGTTTTCCTTCACCGAAAAGCTCAGTGGTAATTCAAATTGAATTTCGCACGTAAGTAAACTTAGAGGTGCGAGCCGGAATCGAACCCCCGACCCTCTGCATGAGAGGCGGTAGATCGAACCACTATAGGCAACCTCGCCATTCGGTGTGATTAGATTTAAAGTTCAAATTATACCCTTGTTGTGTAAACGTTTATACATATGGAAATTAAATCAAATGAGAGCCTAATTAAAACTATGCGTTTTCTGGGATAAAAAGTAGCCCATGTCATTCCCCAGGGCCTATATTCGAAGTCTTTAAATAGGGATCTTGCTCTTCCCTATAGGATCGCTCATGCGTCGCGTGAACTTTAAGCAGCTAGATTTAAAGTTCAACTTGACGCGTGAGCGATCCTATAGGGAAAAGCGAGATCCCTATTTAAGACTTCGCATA
Source organism: Aethes cnicana (assembly GCA_963971205.1). Taxonomy (NCBI): domain Eukaryota; kingdom Metazoa; phylum Arthropoda; class Insecta; order Lepidoptera; family Tortricidae; genus Aethes; species Aethes cnicana. The sequence goes on from OZ020294.1 coordinate 7,153,366, forward strand.
GAGCCCCAGGACTCCAACTACCTCGGTGCCAAATTTCATCTAAAACGGTACAGCGATTAAAGCGAGAAAAGAAAGAAAGGTCGAAAGTCTTCGACCAGTGTGTGTTGCCAGTGATGACTTATGGTTCCGAGACGTGGGCGCTTACAATGGGCCTCATAAGGCAATGGGCACTCAGAGGGCAATGGAGAGGGCTATGCTCGGGGTTTCTCTGCGTGATAGAATCAGAAATGAGGATATCCGCAGTAGAACTAGGGTCACCGACATAGCCCGAAGAATTGCGAGCCTTAAGTGGCAGTGGGCGGGGCACATTGCTCGCAGGACTGATGGCCGATGGGGCCGGAAAGTTCTCGAGTGGCGTCCGCGAACCGGGAGACGAGCTGTCGGTAGGCCTCCAACAAGATGGAGCGACGACCTCGTGAAGGTCGCGGGAAACCGGTGGAAGCAAGTAGCACAGGACCGGTCTGAGTGGTGAGCCTTGGGGGAGGCCTATGTCCAGCAGTGGACGTCTTTCGGCTGAAATGATGATGATGATGATGATGATTATTAAAGCGAGAAGAGCAGACGGACAGAGTTGCCATCGCATTTATAATATTATTATAGTAGGTACTTATGGATTACTAGCTTCTGCCCGCGACTTCGCCCGCGTGGAATTCGGTTATCGCGTTCCCTATGTCCTCTCCCGGGTCTCCAAATATCTCCGTGCCAAATTTCATCTAAAACGGTCTAGCGATTAAAGCGAGAAAAGCAGACGGACGGAGTTACATTCGCATTTATAATGTTAGTACTTATGGATTATTGTGGATATTGATTAAATTATGGATAGAGCTAACAAACAATAAAATGAAACTTGTTTACGAGGCCGGTTATTAACATTGAGGAAGAAAAATCGAAGGTCAAAAAACACGGTAATTTCATAGCGTCACGTTTGTGACTGGTCCGTATTGAAATAGATAGCGAAAAGAAAATCTAGACACGCGGGAGCGTGTCAAGCCAAGTTCAAGAAACAGAACTGGCGAGCCGCACCGTGTGTAATATTACACGAACCATTTGGAGCCACTTTTGACCCCCTCATAAATCAAAAACTATTTTACATAAACGTATCAAATTTGGCTCATATATTGAGACTTGCGAGATACATATGTGTTCTAAATTTCATAAGCTTATCTCAAACGGTTATTTAGATATTAATGTCCAAAATTCCTCATTTTTATCATTGACTGACCTATAGACCAAAACTCTAACCCAGTTCCAGATGACCTAGAGAGTTAGAATTTGGTATGCAGATAGGTAATTAGATGAATACAAAGGAATAAATAAAAGACTGGCAATTTTTAAATAATTAGATTCTATTATGAACGCTTAAGATAAATACCTAATATTACTTAGGGTACCTACGTTAATTAACTGGGATTAATTATTATTTTTATATTTAGCGCACATCAATAGTGTAAAATCATTACCTACTCATAAATAATGATAAAATAATAGGCATTTAGATTTTCGGTATATACACGATGCGCGCGCGCCGAGTGACGCCGGAGCGGCGCGGGCGGGGTGGGTGGGGCGCTGTGACAACCGAATCGACGCGAACGTGGCCGAGCGAGCGGCAGCCGCGCTCATAAGCGCGAGCGCCGTCTTGCTGTCCGGTTGTCTCTCGATATCTGACCTATAAGGTTGCGATTTATGCTGCGAAAGTTTTCTTAAGGAAAACTTATAATTTGTAGTAATATTATTATTACAATTCCTATAATAAAAAGACCCACGGCGTTACGAGGATATGTACTTACCTACAAAAAGTAATGATATCCCACCAAAAACATAAATGTAAAAAAGAAGAGCCAAGTTCAATACAAAAATTATTCTCTGCTGTGGGCTTCGCCGCAAAAAGAATGGAGATCTGAGATTGAGTACCAAGTTCTATGCAAAATCCAAATATGTAGTCTAAGGGCTGACTTGGCTGGCTTTCCCATACGAATTATATAGCCTTCGCATGTTCTAAACCTGTTACCTTTCGGTTCTTATTTTATTATTCCGAAAATTTGGCTTGCTGGTAGAAACTAGCCATCGAACATAAGGCTCTTCCATCCCTGTGTAAAAGTAGGTACTTAATAATAATTCGTAAAACTTTTGACAAACCACGGGCGGTAATTCGTAAAGCCCCAGATCGCATATTTATGGCCCTCACCTTCGGTTCGGGCCACAGAAACCTGCGATCTGGGACATTTACGAATTCACCACCCTAGGTCTGTAATGTACTATTAATGTCTAGGTACATTTAAAGTACATTAAAAGAAATTTTCCCAGCAGTGGGACGCAAATAGGCTGTAGTAGGTCTAGATCTACTACAGCTTATTTGCGTCCCACTGCTGGGCACAGGCCTCCCCTCATCGTGAGAGGGCTCTTCTCGCTTTAATCGCTGGACCGTTTTAGATGAAACTAGCTTTTCCCTGTAACTTCGTATGCGCAGAAATATTAAAATGAAAGATCCGGTTTTTTTCCGTTCCCGTGGGAATTTCGGGGAATCCTCTCTTAGTGCTCCCTTACGTCCTCTAAGGAACCTGCTTGCCAAATTTCAGCTCTCTGCGACCAGTAGTTTCGGCTCTGCGTTGATCGATCAGTCAGTCAGTCAGTCAGTCAGTTTCTTGTTTTATATATATAGATAGATAGATTTGGCACGGAGATAGTTGGAGCAGAAGCTAGTGTGTACATAGCACAAGATAAATTACATATACATATAAGTATTTAATTATTTCATTGACACACAGATATGATCACGTCTGCATTTATGTAATACATTCACACTCATTGTATAATCCATTAACATGCAATATTTTGCAAGCATGCGCCGGCGCAACCTTGATTCAAACAACTTCAGCGCCAAGCGCCTCCTAAGTGTGTCAATTTTGTATTAAAATCTGATAATCGCGCACAGTTGTGTATCCAATTATCTCAACTAACAGATTGTAGAGTTATGGAAATATGCGGAAAAATGAGGAAAGATTTCTGGGCCGCTTTACCCCACCCCCACCATCACAACAGTCTATTTACGTCCCACTGCTGGGCACAGGGCTCCTCTCATCACGAGAGGGTGTACCCCATAATAATTCAATATACCTACATAAACTCTTACATTACCGATGGACTGACTGATGACAACGCACAACCAAAACTACGGGTCTTAGGAAGGTTCCTTTGGTAGCTTAGAGGAGCGCACTAAGAGAGGATATCCCGAAATTCCCACGGGAACGGATTAAATGGGATTTAAAATATTAATGTTTATGCGAAGTCGGCGGTGTGGGTGGCCGTCGGACATGACGGCTTCCGGCGAATAGGCAGACCAAAAATGAGATGGCGGGACAACCTAGACGTCTTTGATAAAGAGTGGCAAACACAGGCACTGAACAGGGACACCTGGCGGAAAAAAGGGGAGGCCTTTGCCCAGCAGTGGGACACTCCAACAGGCTAATAAAAAATAAAAAATGCGAAGTCGCGGGCAAAAGCTAGTAATTTATATACCTCACTAATTTAACAAGAAATCGCTTAAACTACGTGATTTTCTGCTAAATTATGTAAACTTTAAATGTATGTTTTCAAGAGATACCTACATCTATTTATTCGTAAATAGAGTTTCCTTTTCAAAACGTGATTTAATCAAAGTTATTTCTTATCTATATTAAATACGTGCGAACCTAATAAGAATACTCCGACTCTGGACAAACCAGTTAAATTCATGTTTTCAATAATAAGGGGAACTGTTTGCTTCAAAAATAATTACCACATCAGCCCGTTTGCGTCCCACTGCTGGGCGCAGGGGCTCCTCTAATCACGATAGGGTTTGGGCTATTACATCTTTGAGTTACTTCTAAAATGCGTGCATGTTTCCCTCACGATGTTTTTGAATTTAATTTAGCACATAATGTAAATGTACTCCGAAGAGCGTAACATGCACTTTGTCACGAGCTGGGTAAGGAAACCTTAATAAATTGAGGCCTTTACTCATTGACCTATAATAAACATAATAATATGGACGAACAGTGCCTAACAGAATATGTCAAAATATATGGAGCAAACTGACATTAGAAAATACGTTCCAATATGCTAATAACGCTTCTTTATAATATGTGTCAAGATAAATATTTTATACAAAAGTAAACCTGACACTAAAAGACTTATTAAGTGTCAAATTTACTGAGCGCCAAACGGGTGCCTGAGTTGTTCGGGCACCCGTTTTGACGGGACATTTTTCTTCGGCTGATTGTGAATCCTTACTTATAATAGATCAATGCTTTTACTTATCATTATTATTATCATCATCATCATCATTTCCGCTGAAAGACGTCCCCTGGCTGGACATAGGCCTCCCCCAAGGCGCGCCACTCGGACGACTCCTGTGCTACTCGCTTCCACCAGACTCCCGCGACCTTCACCAGGACGTGGCTCTATCTTCTTGCAGGCCCATTGACCTTTACTAATATTTAATCACACGGTGGACACGGCCTAAAGCATGATTCGAAGACAATTCGAATGAAGTGTCAATGTTGGCGTGCGAGGACGTCTGTGTGCGTGCGAGGACGTCTGTACACTTTTAAATGTGTGTGTACCACTACGCGGGCCAATGATTCACTTTCCATCTCCGGATGAAACAAATGACGGTAAGGGCGAGTTGGGCGCGAGTTGCGCGCCGGCTGGATTCAGGCGGGTGATTCCGTGGCCATTTCACGGTAATATTAGTTTTCGAACTGAAAACTGAGCGGGCCAAACAGTTTCGCGGAAGGTCCGCTGTTTATATTAGATCCATCGGCTTGTTGGGTTAGTTTCGAAACTAAGTACCTAAACTGAAACAAGCAAACAAACTGGAGGTTACTAAAATACCCTCAACTGCAATGAAATCGGGTCACTTTGTATAGGGTTTTCCATACAAATTATGTATGTAAGTATGGTAAATATAAATCTATCTTTACTAATACTAAGTTTGTAGAAAAGTCGCGTCTGTAAATTTAACCTTTGAAACGCCATGTTAAAAATACAAAAGCCGTCACTCACACACTGAGGGTGGCAGAACTGGCAGACGCCTATTTGCGTCCCACTGCTGGACACAGGCCTCCTCTCATCACGAGAGGGTTTGGGCTATAGTCCCCACGCGGGCCCAATGCGGATTGGGGACTTCACACACATCTTTGAATTGCTTCGCAGATGCGTGCAGGTTTCTTCACGATGTTTTCCTTCACTGAAAAGCTCAGTGGTAATTCAAATTGAATTTCGCACGTAAGTAAACTTAGAGGTGCGAGCCGGAATCGAACCCCCGACCCTCTGCATGAGAGGCAGTAGATCGAACCACTAGGCAACCTCGCCATTCGGTGTGACCCGGGTTTTTTTTCTGTATCCTATGGAAATACCTTGTCTTTTAACAGAAGCGTCATCTGTGACGTAAGAAACAGGTTGCACGACCTTCTCCATAATCGTAACCTTATTTCTATAGCAATAAGAGATACTTATTTGTTAACGCGTTGGAAGGTAAGCGAGTACGACGCAGGCGCAGCTCAAGTTCAGTGTTAACGAATCAGACGTCGTTATAGGACGCGCGGTGTTTGAATTTCGAATAAAGAATAAGCGTGTTCTCTGTAATAAATAGTGCCGTGATAGTGTTTTGTTTTGTGTGGTGCGCGGTTGCCGAATTTCGCGTGAGTTCCTTTTTTAATTTGAATTTTCTTTTTTTGACGACTTTTACAAGGCAGTGTTGTTTATTTTTTGGATTGTTTTTCGACTGCACTTATGTATAGTTTTTGACACTGTAGCCTAAACGGCGTGATGGATTTTAGCTTGTTATGGTATTGTTAATTCGTGCTAATTGCGAAATTACCTAGTTGATCTGCAAAAATATTTAAGTATGTTATAAATATCTTAAAAGATTAATTTTAAGTAAGATACAAATTGTGAGCTACAATTTTTACTAGTAAATGTTGAAGTTTATATTACACAATTATGACCTCAGTATGCGAATCGAGTTAACCTCCACTTTAATTATTCTATCAGACGAACTAAAAGGAATATACTTAGTAACCTTCGATATGTTTTTTGTACCTAAACAAATAGAACCAGAGATGTTTTTTTGCTTATACACAAAGAGATAAAAGTGAAATAAAAAGTAACGTGAAATAAAAAGCATCATTTCAGCCGAAAGACGTCCACTGCTGGACATAGGCCTCCCCCAAAGCTCGCCACTCAGACCGGTCCTGTGCTACTTGCTTCCACCGGGTTCCCGCGACCTTCACGATCACAAGATCTATAAATCTATATATACATATATATATATATATATATATATATGCTGTTCGTTTGTCTCGATAAAACTCGAGAACGGCTGGGCCGATTTAGCTCATTATTTTTTTGTTTTATTCCCTGTGATTCAGGTAAGGTTTAAAAAGAAAAAAAAAAACGGGAATCGGGGACACAAACAATATTGTATGGGAATCCGTGGTGAAACGAAGTTCGCCGGGCCAACTAGTATTAAATATTATATTATATAACGAATAGTATTATTATTATAACTTAATAAGAAATTCTTAACCCTAACTTTGTCAAATATTACCCGAAATGTCAATTGAAAACAATAGAAAATAATATTCTTTTAATACCTACGAGGGGCGGCTGAAAAGTAATCTACCTAACAATGAAACAAAAGACTATCGTGGCTCCTTTTTTTTTAGATTTCTATATAGTCACCTGCTAATAAAATGCACTTATTACTTACATTTTTCAACGATTGAATTTAAACCTTTAAAAAAAAATCTTGTCGTCAAAAAAGTCAGTAACCGCAGCCATCATTTCGTCATCGGTCATAAACCTTCGTCCCCTGAGGTCTATCTTGAGAAGTCTAAACAGAAAATAGTCACAGGGGGCTAGATCTGGACTATAAGGGGGGTGCTCAATGGTTTCGAAGCCATTGTCTTTAATTGCTAGCTTCGTTGTGCGGGCGGTATGCACTGGTGCGTTATCGTGCAAAATCAGAATTCCTTTGCTTAGTTTACCTCGCCGTTTTTCTTTTATTGTCTCTCTTAGTTGATATAGTAAGTTTGAGTAATAATCAGCATTCATTGTAGTTTTCTTCGGTAAATAATCTACGAGCAAAATCCCTTCTGTGTCCCAAAAGATTGTAGCCATAAGTTTACCTGTCGATGGACAGACCTTGAATTTCCGAGGCGGCTTTTCATCCTTAAATTTCCACTGTAACGACTCTTGCTTACTTTCCGGGTCCCATTGTTGAATCCATGTCTCATCACATGTTACAATTCTAGAAACTATTTCTTCCTCTTTTCCTCGACTCATGTCCAAAAACTCTTCGTAACATTTGACACGCAGAGGCGTGGCATGGAGAGCCATGTCAAATGCAGTCTGGGGTTCTGGGGACCCAACGTGCACTAACCTTGGACATGGTCAAATGCTCATGAATTATCTCATTGACTCGCTCTTTACTGACGCCCACATCCCTAGCTATCTCCCACTGCTTCACTCGTCGGAACTCTGATATAATTTTTTTCACCCTGGCTACATTTTTATCGGTGACGGCCGAAACTGGTCTTCCGCTACGAGGATCATCTTCCAGGCTCTCACGACCTAACTTAAAATGCTTTGACCAAAACTTTATAACAAATTCGGAAGAACACGAACTGCCAAACTCACGTAACATACGCTGTCTGATCTCCGAAGGCGTATTCCCTTCTTTAGTCAAAAACTTAATCACCGCACGCTGCTCGATTTTATCCATTTTCACTTTTTCTACCGACGTATTCGAAACAATTGTAGGAGACAAATAAACGTGATGCAATAAACAAATGAATGTAATACATTTTGAAAATAGAATAACAAACGAATATAAATCCATACTAGCCAGCATTATTTTTGTATATATTTCTGACCAAGGAGATTACTTATCAGCCGCCCCTCGTACGAGGCAAAAATCGACAGATTTTATTTGAAATTTAAATGAACGTCATTCTGTCACGTACAACTTGTCAATATTCGCAAGAACGTGACGATTAACAAAGTAATTACATGCTACGATTAAATCGATCTAGCATAATGTAGGTAGGTTTATATATCAATGTGTTCTTTACCAAAGTCAGAGACTACAAAAATACAGACGAATTTAGAACCTTGTCCTTTTTCGGTCAACTCACCTGATTTTTTATATTTTAACTTTTTAACCGCCTGAAAAAAAGAGGAGTCACAACTCACATTTGTACTTCAACGCTTTAGAAATCCGAAATTTTTAGACTTATTTTGAATTCTTTTTAGCTTCTGCCGCCGACTTCACCCCCGTGGAATTCGGGAATGCGTTCCCTACTATGCGTTTTTTCCGGGATAAAAGTAGCTTGTGTCCTTTCCCGGCTCCAACTACTCCAACTGCCATAGTTCATCTCAATCTGTCCAGTGGTTTAAGCACGAAGAGGTAACAGAGAGATAGACAGACAGAGTAACTTTTGCTTTTATAATATTACTAAGTAGTATTATTAATTAACGCCTTTATCTATGTTAAATTTTAACATTCTGAGAACAGCGAAATTCTTTTTATAGTTTAGTTTTTGTTCGTACATTTGTTTTTTTATTACTCTAACCCACTCGTCACCTCTAACCACCCCTCCAACTCATTCATGTGGGCGTAGCTAAAGGCGTCCTTTATTAGAACAACAAAAATACGTAAAAATAACCTTTATTTATACCACAACTACTATGGTTTTATACCATTGACCTATAATAACATATGGACGAACAGTGCATAACAGAAAATGTCAAAATATATGAAGCATACTGACATTAGAAAATACGTTCCGATATGCTAATAACGCCTTTTTATAATATGTGTCAAGATAAATATTTTAAACAAAAGTAAACCTAACAATGTAAGACTTAAGTGTCAAATTTATAAAGCGCCAAACGGGTGCCCGAGTTGTTCGGGCACCCGTTTTGACGGGCCATTTTTTTCCGGCTGATTGTGAATCCATACTTATAATAAATCAATGTTTTATACTAAAAGCGTTACCACGAAATAAGAGGATTTTTTCCACTATATTACCTACTAAAAAACTGGCGTGACGTTATTTCTCTAGATACTCGTAGGTAGGTACTTGATATTTAGTAACAGTTCATAAAGTTATCCTTTAAAATACCTGTCAATTCACCCCTGTGAACAAATATGTCCCGTACCTTAGCAGTTTAAAATTTTGACATATTTTTGACAGCTTCAGAATAGGGATGAGGACAGGGTGAAGAAATCGAAATTCTAATTAGTCCATCAGTCAGGTAATAAAAAAATATTAGCCACGTATTTTTTGTTTTATCGAATTAACAAAGAATGACTAAGTTAAAACGCTTTAAAGTTGGAGAGTGGGGGCTAACTACGTCACCGTTAGCTATAAATCGTACCTAACCGTGACGTCACGCGACGTTTCAACTCAATATACCTCCGTATAGGTTTGATTACGTGAAAAAAGAAAAAATACGTGTCCAATACTTTTCAATAATCTTCCTGATAGACTAAGAAAAAAAAGTTGTCGTCATCCCTATTTTCAAAAGATAATTATAATTTGTTACAAACACCTTACATTAAAGGAACAATACAGACATAAACATAAATGTTTGTACTTAGTATTTAGTATTTATACTTAAGGTGGGTTGTCAATGTCTCCGATCGATCGCTGCGGCTTGCGGCCGACATGAGTTTTACTTTCATTTTTTTGCCTTTACTTGTTATTTATATTTATCAAAATAATCATTTGAGCCCACGTAAAATGGTAATAATTTTAAGAGTAAATATAAATAGCAAGTAAAAACAAAAAAATCCATAAACTCATGTCGCAGGGATCGATCGGAGACATTGACAACCCATCTTTCGACTTATACCTACGTATTTCTCTATTATAAGTATTTGTATGTATCGTTGTCTAGCACCCATCGAACAAGCTTTGCTTAATTCGGGTCTAGGTCAACTTGTGTAAAATGTCCTAATATTTTTAACCTCCTTTCCCGGGATCCCAGATCTCCATGCCAAAATTCATCTCAATCGGTCCAGCGGTTGAAGCGTGAAGAGGTAACAGGCAGACAGACAGAGTTACTTTCGCATTTATAATATTATGGATTTTAATTATAAATGCTTTTCCTTTCAATCGTCGAAATAATAATTCAGGTCGGTTACAAAAGATAACGAACTAGAACCCATTTCCTTTTAAAATCAGTGTTTTTCATTGATTGTCAAACTAATAATCACCCCTGCACGTAAAACAATATAAACCTGTCAATGTTTTACGTCATCTTGACAGTTGACTCGTGATGTCAGACGGTTTGCGTCTGTAAGGTCGGGTCGGTGTCAATGTAATTATTATTTTATGCTAATATAATATGTTAGTCGCTGTAATCCGTCCTTGATCTCTCCTGACGACTTGTTGAGTGGAAAATAAAGTTAGATTTAAAAAAAAAAACATGTATTTCCTTGATGACTGTTCAAAAACAGGAAGAATGGTTCTTTTTATTCAGTTGCTCAAAAAGTGAATATGTATTTCGATACCTGTGTAACGTGCCAAAAGTTAGTCATTTCCGAACGAGCGGTTTTTGTTTTTTGACAGCTAGTAAGCGTGCCTAAAGTTATTTTTTACGAACCAGTGCGTAAAGTTTTTTGAACTTCATCCTGTTAATTTATTTCTTTATTCTTTAGTGTATTAAAAAATATCGTTTGATACACGTGCGAGATTGTCATTTTCAAACCAACTTTTCGCACTTGCATCAAAATTTTTATGCAAGTGCGAAAAGTTTGTCATATTATTACGAGACCCAGTAATCTTGGCGCGAATGGAGGCGAGTTAAAAGAACGTTAGGGACGAGTGAAAATTGAAGGTGTATCAGACGACATTTTTAACACTTTAATAATTTAAAAACGAACAGGATAAAGCTAAAAAGACCCCAAACACCGCAAAAAATATCTCCCAAAGTTTTTTCCGCACTGCCTTGTGCACAGATGACGTGTCATTTTCTCACAAAGAACACCTTCTTCTGTGCACCAGTTGTTATCAATGTGGTTGTTGGGGCTAAAGACTGTGGCATTAGTCACACGTACTTTGATGACAAATTGCGCACAGGGGCTATATTTGAAGTCTTAAATAGGGATCTCCCTGTTCCCTATAGGATCGCTCGCGTGGGCGATCTTATAGGGAACAGGGAGATCCCTATTTTAAGACTTCGAATATGACCTCTAAAGGTTCATTCTAGAAATAGTCTTGAGGAATGAAAGCCATATAGTAAGTCTTTATTAAAAGAGCCAATATCTCAATATTGGCTCTTTGAATCAAACTCTAGCTACTATATGGCTGTCATTGATGAGTCAACAAAAGGGAAAAAAGCCTACACATTACACATCATTTAATGTTAAGAACCTGAGCGGCCGAGCTTTGCTCGGGTGAAAATACCTAGTTAAAACCGAGTTTTGTCATATGATACCTAGCTAGATCAATTTGTCGCCCCCGTAAACCCCCATAAGACCAAATTTCATCCGTATCTTTAGAGCCGTTTCTGAGATCGCTTGGATATATAAATAAACTAGCTTCTGCCCGCGACTTCGCCGCGTGAAATTCGGTTATCGCGCTCCCGCGGGAACTATGCGTTTTTCCGGGATAAAAAGTAGCCTATGTCCTTTCCCGGGACCCCAACTATCTCCATGCCAAATTTCATCTCAATCGGTCCAGCGGTTGAAGCGTGAAGAGGTAACAAACAGACAGACAGACAGACAGAGTTACTTTCGCATTTATAATATTAATATGGATATACAAGATTAGCGCGTTTAAAGCCAATACCTCATCAACAAAGGTGAAAAATGTCTGCACATTACACATCATTTAATGTTTATTGCACGCAAAATAAAGTTTAATTATATAAATATCAAAGTTAAATTGTTCAACCTACACACAAGGGAATTTACGTATCACGTTCATAAGAACATGTTCTGCTATACTTATACTTACTGGTTTGTGACGCATGCGCACTTTGATCTTGGTTCTTAAGAAAATAATATAGCAAGCGTCTGAGTGTCGAGTATTACGTGGATTTTATCTTAAGTTGAGCGCTATTTTGTTAATATTTTCGTTCTGGCCTCGAATGTCCAATTCCTGGAATGTCCATATGCCTCGAACGTCCATTTCCCCCAATGTACATTGCCTCGAATGTCCAATTCCTGGAATGTCCATATGCCTCGAATATCGGCTTGGTGGTCAAATGAGCCCACAGACACTCAGCCCGCGGGCTCAATTGCCCACTTTATTTTTTTTCGTAGATGACTCGACCCACACTTATCGCGGATAACTCGGCCCGCGGGTCCAGTTGACTACTATTTTACCGGTAAGGGTCTACTCAGTCCGTTAGGTCAAAGGTGTGAAGTAGGTTAGGTTCGTTAGGTATCTATATACGCCCGAAGGGCAAACTACCTAGAAATAGGGGCCCCGCGTAGCGGGGACCCGTCGACCCAGTTACATTCCTAAGTCTTTGCATTAGACATACGGGGACTGGACGTTCGGGGCAATGGACATTCGGGGACTGGACGTTCGGGGCAATGGACATACGGAGACTGGACGTACGGGGAATTGGACATTCGAGGCCAGAATGAATATTTTACACGTTTACAAATTTTTACGAACGACGAGTAGACGTAATAGGAAAAGACGATAAGTCATAAATTCATAAAGCATTGAGTAGTCGACTTGTAGCAAAGAAAAGTACCAATATTGCAAACCTATTTGCAGGCCTATTACGAGTAATCTGCAACCCGTGGTCCGCACTGCGGAATACTGGGAAATTCGCTAGGTATTCCAGAATAGTTTTGTAAGTCACGTTCTATACTTACAAAACTGGGCTAACCCCCATACAAATCCTATAGAACCTACTTACACAGAAAAGTATATTTTGATGCAAGTGCGAAAAGTTTATGACAATTTCGCACGTGTATGAAACGACATTTTCAATACATTTGCGAAAAAAAAGAATAAAGAAATAAACGAACAGGATGAAGCTCAAAAAACTTTACGCACTAGTTCGTAGAAAACAACTTTAAGCACGCTCGCTAGCTGTCAAAAAACAAAAAGCGCTCGTTCGTAAATGACAAACTTTTGGCACGTTAAACAGGTATCGAAATGTTTACCTTTTGAGCAACTGTATTAAAAATTTCTTTGTAGATTTTTCAATAAAGAAGCCGTGGTGGCCTAGTGGTTCGACCTACCGCCTCTCATGCAGAGGGTCGGGGGTTCGATTCCGACTCGCACCTCTAAGTTTACTTATGTGCGAAATTCATTGAATTCACCACTGAGCTTTTCGGTGAAGGAAAACATCGTGAGGAAACCTGCACGCATCTGCGAAGTAATTCAAAGATGTGTGTGAAGTTCCCAATCCGCACTGGGCCCGCGTGGGGACTATAGCCCAAGCCCTCTCGTGATGAGAGGAGGCCTGTGCCCAGCAGTGGGACGCAAATAGGCTGTAGTAGTAGTAGTAGTAGATTTTTCAATAGGGCCATATCGTGCGGAGTTCATATTGACACCATCGATTTAATGATCGTGGGATACTAATTACATTGCTTCTTTTGTTTGGGACGAACTCGGCATTGACATATTGTTTTAATGGAAACGCAACCTATAAGTTACACATCATTAAAATATCATACTTAGTTCTTTTATGTGTGAATGTCCACAGGGAAATCTTGGTGTTTAGTGGTTAGATTTTTTCAGCTTTTAAGGAATGGAAGGAAGGTGAAGTACATCGCCGGGCAACTGACTGATGAATTTTCATAGTACATTACAGACCTAGGGTGGATTAGTAAATGTCCCAGATCGCAGGTTTCTGTGGCCCGAACCGAAGATGAGGGCCATAAATATGCGATCTGGGGCTTTACGAATTACCGCCCGTGGTTTGTCAAAAGTTTTACGTCTTGCCTTGGCCAAGAAGTGATATTTTCTCTCCGCGTAGGGGGCAGAAAATCCCACTTTATGGCCAAGGGTGATGTAAAAGTATGTTACGTATCCAATACCACAGAATATTTAATAGTACTACATACAGAATGGCCACGAAATCAACCGCCTTGAATCTAGCCGGCGCGCAACTCGCGCCCAATTCGCCCTTACCTTGTGAAGAGCGGTGCCTCTTAGCACAGGTATCTCCAATACTCAAAAAGAGGCATCGAACATCAGATGAGAAAGTTGTATGTTTGGCTAAAGCTAATAAATCATTTTTATTTATTTATTTTTTATTTACCGTCATTTGTTTCATCCGGAGATGCAGAGTGAAGCGTTGGCCCGCGTACTGGTACACACACATTTACAAGTGTACAGACGTCCTCGCACGCACACAGACGTCTTCGCACGCAAACATTGACATTTCATTTGAATTGTGTTCGAAATCGTGCTTTTATAGGCCATGTCCGCCGTGTGCTTAGAGGCTAACCCGAGGTTTCAGCAGCGTTGGTGCAACTCGGCATAAAGGAATCGATGAATTTTCGACTCCGGTCTGTTTATTGTCAATTACCAGTATTATTACCACCCGGCCTTGAACTATGGCGTAACGTTCAATTTTATACAGAATACATCAAATGTAATTTTCCGGTGACGTTTTCCCTCACCGCGGGAACGTGTAATTTCCCCGAGGACCTCACGTGTTAGGTACGTGCGAAGTATCGGTATAGCTCAATTTCTGAGATTTCTATGGTTACAAATTGATGTGTGCGGTAGGCAAACTTGACATATTATGTTTAGCTAGTAGCAGTAATTAAATTAGCTAGAAGCAGTCGCAGCTAAAAAAATACACAGGACGTGTTTGAGTGAGAGACTCGTATAGCACGACAGAACTTAGAAGGCGCGCGGCGAAGCACTCAAGCCATTGACGCGGAGTCTATTATTGCTTAATCCGCGCGCCTTCTAAGTTGAGTCGTGCTATACATACAGTACAAGCGATCTTGGCCCTTAGGTGGCACATGTAACGGTACACGTCATTGTAGGTACCCATTTAATTTACAAGGACATAGGCTACTTTTTATGCCGGAAAAACGCATAGGTCCCGCGGGAACGCGATAACCGAATTCCACGCGGGCAAAGTCGCGGGCAGAAGCTAGTAATATTATAAATGCGAAAGTAACTCTGTCTGTCGGTCTGTCTATCTGTTACCTCTTCACGCTTCAACCGCTGGACCGATTGAGATGAAATTTGGCATGGAGATAGTTGGGGTCCCCGGAAAGGACATAGGATACTTTTCATCCCGGAAAAACGCATAGTTCCCGCGAGCGCGATAACGAATTCCACGCGGGCGAAGTCTAAGAATATTATAAATGCGAAAGTAACTCTGTTTGTCTGTCTGTCTGTCTGTCTGTCTGTTACCTCTTCACGCTTCAGCCGCTGGACCGATTGAGATGAAATTTGGTATGGAGATACTTGGGGTCCCCGGAAAGGACAGGCTACTTTTTATCCCGGAAAACGCATAGCTCCCGCGGGAACGCGATAACCGAATTCGTTCGCATTCGTTGCGGGCAGAAGCTTAGTATTCCTAATAATTGTCCAGCTAGAAAATAAAGTGCAAGTAATTTTGAGCTCCTCGAGTGCTTATAGCACTTACCCAAGTGGGTGGAAAAATTATGGGTGTCTTTGATCAAGTATTGAGCTGAGATTTCGAAAAAACACATGTTTAAGTTATTGATTCTGATTTGACATGTTTGGATTGTGACGTCATAAAATCTCAAACAGTCTCTTCAGCAGGCAGTGTGAGAAAAAGAAACAAATACTCATCCAAAAAACTCAGACAACACTTCACATTTTTTTACTAATGATTATTTATGTATTTACTTAAACAAATATGTCTAAGTAAATAAACATATTTTGCTTTTGCCTAAAGGTTTACAGATGGAGAACGTCACGAGGCATTAAGTCCACCTTTTGTGCACTACTACTACTACAGCCTATTTGCGTCCCACTGCTGGCCACAGGCCTCCTCTCATCACGAGAGAGTTTGGGCTATAGTCCCCACGCTGGCCCAGTGCGGATTGGGGACTTCACACACATCTTTGAATTACTTCGCAGATGCATGCAGGTTTCCTCACGATGTTTTCCTTCACCGAAAAGCTCAGTGGTAAATTCAAATTGAATTTACCACTAATTTTTGTGCACTAAGTTCACTTTATGTGCAATAAAGTTTAAAATAAATAAATATCCATTTGTATGTATGTGTAGGGTTAATATTTTATAACTCCTTTTTGTAGGTACCCACTTTAATATTTATCTCTAAACTTTGCCTGCGGCGCACAACAGAACTTTAATATCCGTATCTTCAATTTAAACGCTGGTAAATAAAAAAAAAAACGAACCTGAAGCGGACTTGCAACTTAATACTTCATAAAAAGACGCAACTCCACTCAAGAGCAATTTATATTAAACTTTAAAAACGTTGTCGAATGTCTTAAAATTGAATATTACTTCGATGGTCCATGTTCCCTTTTACTTGTGATATTTCGAATACTCGCCCAAGTATCGTTTGTCATGACACAAAAGAATTTTATTTTCCGATATTTCGCTTTTAGATTTTGATAGGAAATACAAAGGATGTTTCGTGTCAATTTTGATACATAATAGATTGCTCCTACTATTATTATGGCCTTTTTCCAATCTTTGATGTTCTAGTACTTAAAAAAAACTTTATCCAGATCCATACACCATACTTAATTATATAAAAACTGGAAGCGTGTTTGGCCTTTTTTTCACATCGATACGGCGGCATCAATTTTGATGAAATTTAGTATGGAGACAGTTTGGGACCCTGGAAATAACATAGGATAGTTCTTATCCCGATATTACCAAGAGATTGGTTTTTCCACGGGTAGAGTAAAACCATTTTACGTCACCCTTGGCCGTAAAGTGCGATTTTCTGCCCGCTACGTGGCGAGAAAATCTCACTTCCTGGCCAAGGCAAGACGTAAAATTTTAGATAAACCACGGGCGGCAATCGTAAAGCCCCAGATCGCAGGAGTTTGTGGCCCAAACCGAAGGTGACATTATTAACAAATTCACCGCCCTAGGTCTGTAATGTACTATTTCGAATACTTCCACAACTATAACCATCTATCTATATGAGAAATTATTAAACTCTGTCTACGCGAATGAAGCCGTGGGCAGAAACCACACTTACAAATTTCTTTGTTCACTGAACAGTCAATAAGGAAACTAATAATAGATGATGACGAGTAAAACAAAGGGTAAGAATAAATCTTTATTACTTTCAGAATATGTCTACAAGTAATAAAAGGCTTCGTATTGAGAAACTTGCTGACGTTCGTGAGGTTACCTAGTTATTAACTTTATGTCATGAAGGGTCCCACTGAAAACGTCGCGGCTCACGGCGGATACGGCCTATAAAAGCACGATTTCGAACACAATTCGAATGAAGTGTCAATGTTTGCGTGCGAGGATGTCTGTGTGCATGCGACGATGTCTGCATACTTGTAAATGTATGCGTACCAGTACGCGGGCCAACGATTCACTCACCATCTCCGGATGAAACAGATGACGATAAGAGCGAGTTGCGCGCCGGCTAGGTTCAGGCGGGTGATTCCGTGGCCATTCTGTATGTAGTACTATTAAATATTCCGTGGCCGCGGTTTACGCGGCTGTATGACGCTGAGTGGATTGTAGAAGGGGGTTTCGGCTAGCTCGTAGAGATGCTGCAGGCACGAATATCTAAGTAGAAGCTGAAGACTCGGAGACTAGGAGCTCGCAGCGCGTCAAGATATTATAATAAGTCTAACCGATTGTAGAAAGCTAAATCTTGCAGACTGTCTCTAACACTTCCCTATCACTTCCAATCCCTAGATAAATAAAACTAAACTTTATATGATTTTGCGGGCATTTATTCTAAGTCCTGTCCTTTTTTACTTTGTAAAACCTAATGCTATACGGTTATTAAAGTAGTACAGAGCAAGGCAGTAATACGCTTATTTCTCAACATGTGTTGACCAAAATGAGCAACAGACCGTGTGTGGACGAATATTATTAGTTGATGGTCGAGAGATCCTGCGATGACTCAATGCGCCGAGGTTAGGAAAAACCTTATCCATTGATGGCACTGATTGGCAAAGAAGCACACGGGCCACCTGATGGTAAGTGGTCACTGTGGTCCAAGTATTAAATAAGGAATCATAATATTTTCAACGCGTTGCGAAACCGAGGAGTAAGAATGAATGCTATGCCTTACCCCCTTACCGGATACTCACAATATCAGTACTCACAGTGTTGTGTAACACTGTGAGTACTGATATTTTGAGGCAGATAGTGGAAAAAATGGTGCTGGTGGCGTGAGAAAATATCAAGAGTCGTTTTTAGGTTTCATTTAATCTAAATATTTAATTCTTAATTAATTAACTTTCTACATAGTTTATTTTTAAAACGAATTCTGTATACTCACACTAAAAACGCCTTTAACATCCCAAACTTTACTATATCATGATTTCTGATGTTGCTTTTCTAAGTCATCAAATTCATTGTCAAAACTCTCTTTGGCGTCTTCTCCCATAGCTTCCCAGTAGGTCGGTGGACCATCCGCAGTATACCTTGATACAGGAAAACTACCATTGCGCTCTCGAGTAACACCTTTATCAATGACTTGCACAGGTATATTAAGGATCAAGTTACTGTGTGGCATTGGCAACACTACGGTAGGTACGGTAGTTGTCACAGCATAATCTCTTGAAAGCAATTTCGAATTACTTATAGATCCAGAATCTGCGGGCACGGCAATTTTAATTTCAACATTCTTAGTTTCACCTGACAGAATTTCGCCATATACATAATATGCTCCATCCACATCCGTTTTGACAACCACATCGTAGTGTCCTCTTGGCATGAATGTATTTATTTCAAGTAATTTTATTTTGACTGCTTTTATTATGACGTTCGCGGTATTTTTAATTTCAAATTTAAGATCGAGTTCCTCTTTGGGTTGCACAACTGAGGTTAGAATAGTCCCTATGAGAGCCACTTTACTGTTTTTACTAGATAACAGCGTGCTTAGATTAATTACGCTTTTATCATTACTGTAAGTTAAAGGGTAAGTTCCGAGCCGTGGGGTTCCTCTAGATTTTACTATTATTTCTACTCTTTTGAATCGTTTGTTAAAATTCAAGGCACCTGGCCTGTTGAACTTTATCCGCACGTAGTATTTAATGAAACACCAAACTCTGTATTATCTACCGCTTTCCTTAAACAGTGTTAAACTCGGCGGCACGTTGTCAGGAAGTTCAAAAGTAAACGGAGTCTCGAAGCTTCCCGCCGTCAATACCACTCCTTCCCTTTTCGAATATATCACATCGTCTACATCGATGTAACCTTCGGTTCTATAGAATTTGTAATTCTATCTTCTTCTCTTTTTCTTGTTTTATCATCGAGCCGTTGCCGACCAGCACCTTTTAAAGATACTGTGATGGTGTTGCATCGGAATTCTTCGTCCAAAAACCACTTTATATTTGCTTATCATCCACAAATCCTGTTCGGCAATGTGAATAGAACGTCAAGTCCATGAATGGTTGCTCGAATGTCAGACGTTATGAACGAATTGAATGGCCAACAAACATTGACGCACCGAAAATAGTGCCAATGTCAATGATTATCTAATGACTCATGTGTAAGTTGGTCATGCGTCTATGATCCGTGATTAATTGTTTAGACGTGTAATTATTCGATAAACGCGAACTTAGAATACTATTGCTAATAGTCATATTATTAAGGTTCGCGTTTGAACATCGTCACCGCGATTGCATTTTTTTAATGTCGATGGTATAGGCAAACGAGCGCAGCCCACCTGATGGTAAGGGTCACTGCGGCCCACGGACACCGAAATCCTTTGATCCCCCATTAAGAAACCATAAGATCTCGAATGCGCTGCCTACCCTGAGGCCTAAGACGGAATGACTCTGTGCCAGAATTTTGTCCGGCTGCCTTAACCCCTACCGGAACACAATGCAAGCAAAGCACTGCTATTTGGCGGCAGTTTAGCGGAGAAAAACGGTGGTACCACCCCGGACGGACCTAGCACCACGCCCTACCACTAGCAAAGCTTGTATACATTTTCATGTTGTTTTGTACAATAAATGTTCTTTACTTACTTACTACTATTAGTAAGTAATGTAGGGAATTTGAACAGAATATTACTATTAATATTCTGTTCAAATTCCCTACATTATGATTTAATCAAGACATCTGATTTTGTTCACGGATTTGTGTCGTTTACACGCCGATCACGTTCCGATATACTTAATATGTGACTCCAATGTGTCCTGATCTCGTTATTATTTATACCTACATGCAATATTATCATTTAATTCAACTAGTTGGCCCGGTGAACTTCGTATCACCCGAAGGCGATTCCCATACAAAGTTGTATTTCTTTTTTTAGCTGTTCCTTTAGACTTTTCCGGATTTTTGACGTGATAACGTCTTGGTGAAGTCCTCGTAACGGGACATATTCATTAATGTTTTCTAATGACGTTATCACGTAAAATTATCGTCCATAAGCCGACTTTATAGCAACCGATTTTTCTTTCTTTCTAAACCTTTCCTGAATCACAGGGAACTAAACGAATCAGCCAAATCGGTCAAGCAGTTCTCAAGCCTTAGCCAGACTAACACACGGCGATTAATTTTTATACATATATAAGAGAAGAGAAGAAGATAATTTTCACCAAGATTAGAGAACTCAACCTCACAATGAGTACGTAGGATTTATCCAAATATCCATTAGCCCACCCAACGAAGGAATTTCACTATCCTTCATACCGGAACACAAATTGCGTGCACTGCTGTTATCCCGCGACTACTTATACCTATCCCTAAGATAAATTGTACACGTCTTGTAGGTACTTATACCTAGTTCAGTTCAGTTCAGTTCAAGTGACAACACCAGCCAGCAATTGCTGCAAGGACCCAAGGTCGGATTCTGAGGGCAATGGGGGGCCGTCTTAGTGATCAAGGGGGTGGCTGGGAGATGCATGCTATCACATGATGGTTGCCTAGACATGCAGATGCCGAACGAAGCTACTGCACATCTTGCGGCATGCCACCTTAGCGTAACACGCTACTCCCAGCCTCGGCCGAAAAGATCCTGCGACCCCTTACCCTCAAAATACGTGGCCTCTATCCGAGCTACCGGTGCGCCAAGTAGATACGGACGGAGGTCTTGTAGGTACTTATACCTATATATTTTATCCCAACTTAGGTCTGCCTAACGACGGTAAATGTACGTATGTAATTATATCGGAAGCACGTAGCGACGATCACGTAGGCAACTAAGCATAATTTCTGGGGGGATTTGGACAACAACTTAGATTGCAGTCCTGGGTTCCGTGACTGAACTCTGACAAGTTTCTAATTGAATACGTTCTAGTACAGTCGACGTCCAAGATATATTAACAGAGGAGTTTAACAGAACGGGATATGGCGTAAAAGTGTTAGCATAATCTTCGACGTCGATCGTACCTACATCCGGCAGCGGACGTAGGTTGCGAAGCAGTCTTCAAAATGTTTATGTTCAAAGTCATTTTTAGCTCTTCCACAGAATATTGAATAGTATACTACATACAGAATGGCCACGGAATCACCCGCCTGAATATAGCCGGCGCGCAACTCGCCCTTATCGTCATTTGTTTCATCCGGAGATGGAGAGTGGATCATTGGCCCGCGTAGTGGTACACACACATTTACAAGTGTACAGACGTCCTCACACGCCCTTAGACGTCCTCACACGCCCTTAGACGTCCTCGAACGCAAACATTGACACTTCATTCGACTTGTGTTCGAAATCTTGCTTTTATGGGCCCTGTGGCTCTTCGATTGCTGAACTACTTTTGATTAATGAAATTGAATCAAATACTTTATTTAATTTTATAAATTGATTTACGATGCTTTTTGGTCATAGGGAAAAAATGAAAAAAAAGAACAAAAAATCCGGTCACAAATTATCAAGAGAATCGGTGGAGATATGCGACCTGTAGAGGAAAACAGACGGAGAAGTTTCAATTTTATCAATCGAAACCATTCTTTTATAAATGCTGAATCTGCAATAGCGCTTTGTTTACTCTCTCAATCGGTACGATCTTATAGCATAGGACGAGTACGTAGCATAAACAGCTGATGTAAAAATACATAAATTAAACGTACGTTGCGTACCTAAACTAAAAATAATCACGTGATATTATAATCTAAACTATAATATAAACGTGCGCATTCATGAAACGCCTCATGCGCGCACGCAAGTAAAATTTTTCAAAGAAGCCCGCCGTCGCAGTTGAGGTAGGTTTGATCTTATTGCTATTTATAACCACACCTGGTTTAACCGGTTGAGGTTTCTTTTTAACGCCAGCAAAAAATAAATACGAGTAAGGTACCAAACCTCATATATAGCATGCGGAGTTAACTCCAATATCAAGGTTTAGTAGGTCCCATTTTTTAGTTTGTGATATTCATAGTAAAACAAGAGATTCATCAAAAAATGGCGAGAATATTGTTGAGTAGGCGTCTACCCTTGGCCTCAATCGGGCTAGATTAGGTTTACTCGAATATCTACTACCTACGTGAAATAGACTAAAAACACAGAATACTAATTAGTACTACGAGTATGTACATAATGGCCACGAAATCACCCGCCCTGTGCTAAAAAGTAGCCTAAGAAATTAACAGAAAAATCGTATATTAATGAAAAAAAAAGTAGGTATTTTACTGAACCATAAAAAAAACAATAAATAAGAAAACAACGAAATAGTGGCTGTAAGCATTAGAACCATATTAGAACGAGCGCAAATCGTTACAGTAGCGAGCAAGACGTTTGTATCACATTAATGTTCTAATATTGTTTTTTTGTTATATATGTATCTTTATTTACCACACATTTTATTGCTTTTGGTTGAAATATTTCACTTACATAGGTAAGTTGAACAAGTCATATTTTATGCACGAATGGTGAAAATATATGGCTTCACATAATTATATTTTCTTCTCTTAATGGAGACAAACTATGGATGGAAGAGAAGAGCCCGATGCATCCAAGCGTCTCGTTACCGCATTAATTTCATTTTTCACATTTTTTCATGCGAAAGTTGTGCCTTTCTCTGCCTGTCTGTCAGTCTGTTATGATTTTACGGCTGAAGCGATAAACCAATTTTTTTAAAAGTTTTTGATGATATTTTAGTATGGACTACGAGAATACTTCTTTTTCTCGTAGTCCATAACATATGTAGTCAACTTTTTATCCCGTAAAAACGCATACCTAGGTCCCGCGTTGACGCTCTAGCCGATTTCATGCGGCCAAAATCGCGGGCAGTAACTACGCAGACAGAAACTATTATTTTATACTATATCTACTGGAATAATTTACGAAATCTCTTGGAAAAGAACAAAGTGCTCTTCAACAACAATAACTCCTCGCGCATAATGTTACAATATTGCCAGAAGGTGTTGTACTTACCACAGTTTAAGCGAAGGCTTATGTTTTTCCTCGTGAGCCTTCTTAGAAGAAAGAACTTTATCACTAAGGAATACGAGTTAGTTTAGAGAGGGTAAAACGAAGGTTGAGACCACATAACCTTATGTTAACTAAACTGACATCTTCAAGGGCGAAAGGGTACTCATTATAAATAATGGTTAGTATGTAACGTCATGCAGGTAACGTGATGATAATTTGAAGGAAATATAATGTGATACCACGGGCGGTGTTATAGCGTAGATATAAAAAAAACTAGCTTCTGACCGCGACTTCGCTCGCGCGGAATTCGGATATCGCGTTCCCGCGGCAACTATACGTTCTTCAGGGATAAAAATAGTAGTATAAAGTATCTCCTTCTCACGTCCTCTTGGAATGTTCTGGAGTGGCAACGTACCGGGCAACACACCTCGGAAATCCGAGGTCGCTCCAGGAAGTCGTCGGCAACATTAAGGGTCTGCTAGGCTTTCTTCAGGAGCTGGGCTGGCAGGAGTAGCCCCGCCAGCCAAAACCACGCAAAATAGGCGCAATCATGACGTCGAGTTACGGAAAACTAGCCCGCGCGAACCTATATACCTATATACGTATCTCCTTTCCAAATCATCTAAAACGGTCCACCGGCTGAAGAGTGAAGCGGTAATAGACACAGAGACAAACAGTTATTTTCGCATTTATAATATTACTATGGATATAAGCAAAAAAAATTATAAACAATTCGTAGGACTTTAAGAACTAATCGACGCTGCCGCGGATCGCAGTCGTGGCTAAGTCTCGCTTTTTTTGCCAGATTTGCAATAAGTGTTCAATGATGAGATAACTAATAAGCCGTGGTGGCCTAGTGGTTCGACCTACCGCCTCTCATGCAGTGGCGTGCACAGAGATTTTAGACAGGGTAGACAACAAAATATAAAGTAATATTAGACTTCCCAAATAGGTAACTATTCAGCATATTTTCTCATCTTTTCGATTAATAATGGCGTATACTTAAGTCAATACATATATCCATATACCTAAACAATGGAAACAGAATAATCAGTGCACCCCGGGGGCCAAGAATAGTATTAGTATTTCGTATTCAAACTCAGGTTATCTTGTACCTACACCGGCCTTATTCGATTAAAACTTGCTAAAGGAAAGTTTTGAAAATGCACCATTTTCAATGGTTCATAGACAGCACACATCCACTAAAAAATAATCGCAGTTTACAAAATATTCATTGTAAAAAAAACTTTCCTGTTTATTAGTATCAATATTTTTAAAGCACAAGAACAAACCAAACAACATCATTTCAGCCGAAATATAATTTAATAACAAAAAAGATAAATAGAAAAACGTCAAATAATATTACAACAACAATACGTATACAAAATGCTGCAAGCGCTTCGAAAAGACATGTCTAAACTCCGCCGGTATGCTTGCGTGCGTTTGGTTCATACGTCTCCCGTTAGTTGGCGCTGTCGTCGTGCACACTGGCTATATGATGACGCACGCAAGAACGTTTTCGGATGGAAGACAGAATTGTGTCCGTCTTTTTCGTTGAAGGTGCGTAGCGGCGCTAGTGTATTGAATTGTGACTGTCTTCGGATGTAAGTAACTATCGAGTTCAGAACAGTACAAAGGATACGATGATGACCCGATAGATGGAGCTGTTTTGTAATTTAAGAATTTAAGTTAATGCGTAATGTACTGATATTTTATATGTAGATGAAGCTATTAGGTATCATAATAAAGCAAATTAGATAACGTTGGGTAGGGTAGACAGTGTCTTTTTGTCTGTATGGAGTGCACGCCACTGCTCTCATGCAGAGGGTCGGGGTTTCGATGCCGGCTCGCACCTCTAAGTTTACTTATGTGCGAAATTCAATTTGAACTAACCACTGAGCTTTTCGGTGAAGGAAAATCGCAAGAAATTTGCACGCATCTGCGAAGTAATTCAAAGATGTGTGTGAAGTCCCCAATCCGCACTGGGCCCGCGTGGGGACTATAGCCCAAACCCTCTCGTTATGAGAGGACACAAATAGGCTGTAGAAGATAAGATAACTAAATTCAATTCATACAAGCTCGCGAGATGAGCATTGTCAATTAATTCTATATCATCACGTGCCACGAGGGTCATCGGAATCATTAGCATCATCAGATTAACACGGTTACTACCGCTGATCCGTGAACTAGATCACAGCATTCGAATTAAGTTTGACCTGGAATATATTTACGACTTGGCGGAGGCACTGCCGTGCCCCCCCCGATTACGTACTAGCTAGTCAGCGACTTCGCCCGCGTGGAATTCGGTTATTCGGCCCGCGGGAACTATGCGTTTTTCCGGGATAAAAAGTAGCCTATGTCCTTTCCCGGAACTCCAACTATCTCCATGCCAAATTTCATCTCAATCGGTCCGGAACAGACATACAGACAGACAGACAGAGTTACTTTCGCATTTATAATATTAGTATGGAAATGGATATGGATTTCATTCTTAACATAATGAATCATCTGAAGAACTCCTCTCTCCCGACGAGAGTGGGACTTGTGGCACAAATCACGCGAGGCTCGATTGGGAGAGGGGGGACGAATAGATCACTTTGGGGAAGGGAGGGGTATAAGGAGACCTCACGTGTATTTTTCTACAGTGAACGAACTAAGAAAAATATCCACCACGTGAGAAGATACGTATTATATAAAAATCATAACGAAAATAAAAAAGATAAAGAAGATCTAGCACTGTACAATACGACTAATCTTAAAATTTGGTCGCATGAAAAAAAAATGCATGTGAGGTTGTGAGGGGGGAGGGGGGGGGCAGCTCAGAACCTCACCAAATATCGTTAGTACACGATTTATTTCACTGTACTTACAATAGAACTGGTAGGTAGTTAGCTGTTAAATATTTTGCTGTTTCTATTAATTTCTGAATATTAATGAATGAAAACATGAATTATCGCTCTATTGTTGAATAAAACATTAAGTAAGTATGGATTGCAACAGTTATCATAGGAACACGAAATTTTTAGTATTATGGAAGTAACATCTTTTGAAAACTTTCGATCGCAGTTTCCATGCATTTTAATGTAATCTTATCATTTGAATGCCTAACCAACAAATATAAAACGAGACGCGCCATTCAACCATAGAATGATATATTCCTTTTTAATTCAGAAATATTGAGAAATTAATAAAAACAGCGAAACATTTGACAGCTATATGCGACGTTGCCAACTTTCGGCATAAACCCTCTTAAAGAACTCAAACAATTATGACGTCTACATAAAACCTCATTGGAAACTTCATGACGGAAATACTGTTAATTATGTCAAATCCTGTTGAATTCCCCAACGATCTGGATCAGATCATTAAGCTTATAACACGTGAAATCATCGATTAAAATAATTTTAATCACTTGTCGTTATTCATTAGTCACGTCTTCTTAGTAAAGCCTTTAACGATGTTCAAAGTTACATTACTACTGTTACATTACTACCTATTTCTTTGAGAGCGTATAAAACTAAAGCAATTAATGTAATTATTGCAAAGCAGACTTTGTCTCGGAAGTGCGTTCTTTGAATTGTTACTGATTCACTCAGAAGTCTTAAAAGTGATGTAAATAGATGCATAATAGTAATGGTTTTAATCCATATCCATATTGTCCATATTAATCCATATATATATTTTAAATGCCAAAGTAACTCTGTCTGTCTGTCTGTCTGTTACCTCTTCATGTTTCAACCGCTGGACCGATTGAGATGAAATTTGGTATGGTGATAGTTAGGGTCCCAGGCAAGGACATAGGCTACTTTTCATCCCGGAAAACCGCATAGTTCCTGCGGGAGTGCGCTAACCGAATTACACGCGGGCGAAGTCGCGGGCACAAGCAAGTTTAATATTATAAATGCGAAAGTAACTCTGTCCGTCTGTCTGTTACCTCTTCATGCTTCAACTGCTGGACCGATTGAGATGAAATTTGGCATGGAGATAGTTGGGGTCCCGGTAAAGGACATAGGCTACTTTTCATCCCGGAAAACCGCATAGTTTCCGCGGGAGTGCGATAACCGAATTCCAACTGGGCGAAGTCATCGATACTATAGTATCACAATAAAGGACTGTAAACTGACGTTACTTACTTATATTTATATACCGTTACTTACAATAAATATGTACCGTTAGTGTGCAGTTTAGGTTCCGCTTATATGAAGTGACACGGGTGTGCTACTACGGGTACGAACTATAGGTACATATAATATGGAGCTAAGTGAATCGCGGGACGATGCGTTAGACACAAAGACAGTGCGAACCTATGGTACCTAAGGCCTGTACCTATGTCCAGCAGTGGACGTCTTTCGGCTGAAATAATAATGATGATCTACCTACGAAAAGTTAAGAAATTAATCTTCAGAAATAAGTTAATGATAGACTGCGTACGTGCCAAAGTCACGCGCCCATATAAATCAACAAGTCTAATGAATGTCATTGAGAACATGTAATTAATACCATTAAATGTTCATCAGTTCATCACATTATCCCAGGCTGGCTGTCATTTGTCACGTAGGAAATTAAGAATGGAGCTAAGCATAGGCATAGCTAAAAGCGGTAACCATACGAAGAATGGTAAGGTGTTGTGTATTCTTTCCTCGCCATCGCTCAAAGGCTAACTGGAAGAAGTTCCTTAGTGGGATAAATTCAGCTTTGTACGTTTTATTTAGTTCTTTGCAAAATTTGAATCTATTTTTACCTTTTTTTTGTTAAAATAAAGTGTTCCTTACTTACATACTATACTTTTTTGAATAACAAAAGGCTTCTTTGAAAATTCCAACGATGGGTCAAGAAAGCGAACAACGCCACCTGCTTCTCTCCAACTAATAAACATTAATTGAATATTAAATTATAATTAATTATTTATGATTAAAAAAAATCATCCATCTACATATTAAAGTCAAAATGTAGATGTAATAAAACTCTAGTTACACCGCTTGATGTGTCGGATAAAAGTGCTTGACGATATCGCAATAAATCGGAGAGGTTAAGTCCTTCAACATGATCTTTACTTGAAGGTACGAATTCTCGTAAATTCTAGGGAATGTATTTCGCAATTGGCTCAAAAACTGTATCTAGAAAGTTGTTCAGCCTTCAGCTGACTTACTTTGGCAATGCCGAGTTGTTGGAAAAAAACCAATTTGCTATCGAGGGAATCCCAGTAAGCAAGTATTAGGCTGCCATTCCCTTCAAACTTATACTTTAGACGCGTTAATTTTGTACATTTATTTATTTGCC
Organism: Aethes cnicana; assembly: GCA_963971205.1. NCBI lineage: Eukaryota > Metazoa > Arthropoda > Insecta > Lepidoptera > Tortricidae > Aethes > Aethes cnicana. The sequence goes on from OZ020294.1 coordinate 7,182,157, forward strand.
GACGAACTCAGAAACTGTTTTTTTTTATACCTATGATATTGGCAAACGAGCGCACAGCCCAAATGATGGTAAGTGGTCACTGCGGCCCATGGACACCAAATCCTATGATCCCCCATTAAGAAACCATAAGATATCAAATGCGTTGCCTACCCTGAGGCCTAAGATGGAATGCCTCTGTGCCAGAAATTTCACCGGCTGCCGGAACACAACAGTGCGAGCTCTGCTATTTGGCGGCAGGTTAGTGGGCAAAGACGGTGGTACCACCCCGGACGGACCTAGCACCAGGCCCTACCACTAACGATTTGGAAGAAATGTCCAATAGAAGAGTTTTGGGGTGTGCAAAAATGATCTAGCTGGGTCTATCATATCTGGATAAAATCACTTTTAGGTATTTTCAAAGTGTCAATGTTTGCGTGCGGGAACGCCTGTATGCGTGCGAGTAAGTCTGTAGACTTGTAAATGTGTGTGTACCAGTACGCGGGCCAATGATTCACTCTCCATCTCCGTATGAAACAAATGACGTTAAGGGCGAGAAGGGCGCTAGGTGCGCGCCATCTAGATTCAGGCGAGTGATTTCGTGGCCATTCTGTATGTAGTACTATTAAATATTCTGTGGCTAAGGTAAGTTTTTGTACACTAAGACACGTTAGCGAGGGATGTGCGTGATTTATAAAGGAGATTTGTTTGCCATACTTATTAGATGAAAGAGGTCGAAACTTCTGAACTCAAATGGAAACAAAGATTCAAGATGGTTTATTGCAATTTCATGTTGTATTACCACCAGGCTGTGTCACTTACGAGTATATGGTACTTATGGTATCTCAACTAAGCTCCAAAACTAGAGCTAGCATAAAGCTGTGCGAATGGTATAAATATACTTTAATGATATAGGACGAGAGCTATGCTATCTATCGGGTTGGCTTTATCACGAACGCCATTCCTGATCACTAGTAGCGAGATGCGTAAGAAGGCTCAAGGTCACCCAGAGGGCAATGGAGAGGGCTATGCTCGGGGTTTCTCTGCGTGATAGAATCAGAAATGAGGATATCCGCAGTAGAACTGGGGTCACCGACATAGCCCGAAGAATTGCGAACCTTAAGTAGCAGTGGGCGGGGCACATTGCTCGCAGGACTGATGGCCGATGGGGCAAGAAAGTCCTGGAGTGGCGTCCGCGAACCGGTAGACGAGCTGTCGGTAGGCCTCCAACAAGATGGAGTGACGACCTTGTAAAGGTCGCGGGAACGCGGTGGATGCGAGTGGCACTGGACCGGTCTGAGTGGCGCGCCTTGGGGGAGGCCTATGTCCAGCAGTGGACGTCTATCGGCTGAGATGATGATGATGATGATGATGAGTAGCGAGATGTGATTAGAGCTTTGAAAATCATTTCATCCTATTAGTGTAAATCAAGCATATTCTTAGCAACGTAGCTTAGCATTCATCTCAAGTTTTCATTTGAATGCTGGCTATTTCCACTGAGTTAGGCCGTTCAGTGTTAGGGTCACCCCGTGTTGCCATGTCATCGACATAGGTGACCTGTTTTAGAAGTTCGACGACGTTTCGTATTTCGGCCAATTGTTTGGAGGGGTTAGAATAATCGTTCATCGTCTCTTGAACTTATATATTATGTAAGTTGCAACTGAAGACGTACTCTTTTAATGATTCGTATTAGTCCTTGTTGTAAAGTTTAGGTGTTAAGTTTTTATATGATTTCTACCTTTGTTTTAAAGTCGGGTTTTTCATGATACATATTTTAAGTAGCAGAATATTTATCTGAAGTTTATTATAGAATACTATAGCTGACCCCGCGGACTTCGCTCCGCATTAGATTTTTTTTGGGTATGAAAAATAGCTTACGTCCTATTCTCAGACCTACTGAACATACACTCTAAATTTGATAAGAATCAGTCGAGCCGTTTCGGAGGAGTTTGGTTAGAAACACTGACACGAGAATTTTGTATATTAGATTTATTTTTGAATTTTCTATGATCTTTGGCTATTCGGTATCCTCGGAGAGTGTATTATCAAAACTTCGTTTAATTTTGGTTACCTATCGATTTTCATGACATATCTTCATGTGTTTGCAAGGTGATGTTAATGACCTTTTCGTGGCTTCTAATCATAATCATCAATCAGCCTTGAGATGTCCACTGCTGGAGATATACTGATAGACAAACCCAAGCTCTCCCTCACGCCGGGGTCCCATGTCACGTCACTCTCATAAGAGATAATGGGAAGCAGAAATTTGCATGTTCAACACTTGATGACTTGTTAACAAATCATAAAGTTTATGATATCAAATTACTACTCGAAGAATGACATAAATAAGCACCCATTAGCTATGTAAACAGGAAGTTTGCGAGTTTGCCAGGACGTGTAATGTAAGTTTGTCTGTAATTCCATATGTAGCGATGGTTCTACGTTTTTGAACGACTGGTTAACTGAGGCAAATTGCATACGACGCCATTAAGGCGCTGATAAGTCCTAATTTGACTTCATTCAAACAGTATTTCAAACGGAAACCCTTTGATTTTGTAAGGCGTGTAGAATACGTGTTAATATTCACTATATACTTAAAAACCCTGCTATTTCGTAAAAAGGATTTCATGAAATCGGTTCGATGAAAAAAGTCGTGAAGTTACGTCTTCCAATCCTACTTAATTTCTAATCTTCATTTTTCTGATTTTCTACGTATGTCGCCGACACGCCGCGGTCGTGCTTCTCGCTCCCTCCAATACAAACAGACATTCTCCGCTGAGACAGTTGCTTGCCTCGATTGCTCAAGGTCATTAGTTCTTGTGAGCGTCGGCCTTATCTTGTTGCATAGATTCTGTGGGTGAAATATATATATCATCACACCGTTTCGCTTGACCCGATATATTTATGCAGGCGGAACTAAGTTCTGCATTATTTGATCGTTCAAATTGCATAGACCTCATGATGTAGTACCTACCTCGGTTGCACAATGCACAATGATATAACGAAATTAAGCGAAGAAAACAAATTACCTTTTTTTTATTATTATTATAGACGGACAAACAGGCAGACGGCCCACTTGATGGAAAGCGGTTACCGCCGCCTATAGACATTTGTAACACCAGAGGCGTCACCAATGCGTTGCCGGTCCCGTAGATATTTAATGACACCCTTTTTAAAATAACCCATATTGTAGCGCAGAGGGAAAATTTGTGCCCGAACAGCTCGGGCACCCGTTTGGCCTTCGTTATAAAGAGGCGTTATATTAATATGCTAATTGGAACGTATTTTATAACATTTGCTCCATATTTTGACATATTCTGTTAGGCACTGTTCGTCCATATGTTATTACTTATTGGTTAATGGTTCAGACGAGTTCATTGATATTTGTACAGTTTTGGACCTTATTACAACTGAATAAGCTGCAAAAGTGTACATAAATATTAGTGAACTCAACTGTACAGTTGGTTTGTTTGTTTTTCACGCGGGCTCAGTGCGGATTGGGCACTTCACACACATCCTTCAATTACTTCGCAGATGGGTGCAGGTTTCCTCACAATACTTTAGTTCCACGAAAAGCTCATGAAAATTTTTATTTGGCACATGAGTAAATTTTATTTGGCACATGAGTAAATTTTATTTGGCACATGAGTAAATTTAGAGGTGCTATAGGTTAGAAAGTCCAAAGTTTAATCTATTCTAGTTTTAATTTCGTAAGGCGTTATTGAAAAGTTCAAATTCAAAATTAACATCAACATTCACCTACAAATTGCAATATTATCACGACGACTTGAGACTAAAAATAAGTTAAGGTCATTTTAAGATACAAAAATAAAATATATACCTACTTGATATCAACATTCAATGAACTCAAGTAAATCCACATTCTATAAAAACCCTTTGAGAAGTAAAACAAAGAAAAACAGCTCTCAATTTACATTATTAAGGTTTAATATCGTATGATTTAATATCGTCACAGTACGTTTTTAGGGTTCCAAAGTCCACAAGGAACCCTTATAGTTTCGCCACGTCCGTCCGTCCGTTCGTCTGTCTGTCCGCACTATTACTCGGAGATGCTTAGTTTTAGAAAGCTGTAATTTGCCATGAATATAGAAATTAGTCCATCTTGTTGGAGGCCTACCGACAGCTCGTCTACCGGTTCGCGGACGTCACTCCAGGACTTTCTTGCCCCATCGGCCATCAGTCCTGCGAGCAATGTGCCCCCACACCCCGTGTGTGTGTGTGTGTGTGTGTGACGACCTTGTAAAGGTCGCGGGAACGCGGTGGATGCGAGTGGCACAGGACCGGTCTGAGTGGCGCGCCTTGGGGGAGGCCTATGCCCAGCAGTGGACGTCTATCGGCTGAAATGATGATGATGATGATGATAGAAATTAGTTACGCTGACAAAGTGGTACAATATATTTTTTTTATAGGGTACCTCTCCTGCTCGTAAAGTGGGGATGTATTTTTTTTTCTTGCGTAGCCCATGGTGCGGCATATCGTTGAATAGGTCTTGAAAAAATATTGTGGGTTTGTTAAAACTATTTTTTTGATTAAGTGATGCATTTGTGAAATATTAAGATTTAAAGTGCTATTTTTTGTTAGAGTCGAGTGTCCCCCCCCCCCTGCCAGCTAAATGGTGGTATTTGGATGGCTGAAAAAAATCACGGTTGTGGCATATATAACGTAGTTGAAAGTAAAACTATCACAGCTGAGTAGGCTGTACAAATTTACGAGTCATAGCCGACTTATGAAATGATTAAAAAACCAATGATTTTTCTCGAGCGGCAGGGGCCTCGGGCGGGCACGTCATACCGCAGGCTAGCTAAGATGCTAAATAAGCTTAGAAAGGTACTGTGGGCATCGTCAACTTCGGAACCCTTTACTTTGCGCGTGGCCCGACACGCACTTGGCCGATTTTTTTCAATACGTCAGCGATCTTGGTGTAATTTAAACTTAGCCAACGAGTTGCATGACCAAGAACTACTGAGTCATAATGACTGTGGTTCCTTGAAGTCTCGAATAGGAAAGTTTTACAGTAATACGGAGCCATTGGATATTTAATAAATAAATAGTGCACTTATAGGGAAAGTTTGAGCGCTTTAAGAGTTTTTAAGCGATCAAAGTTTTTCGATTAGCGCGTGAACTTTGAAATGCGTTTTGATAAAATAAAATAACACGAATCCTTCATATTAAAATAAATAAATATTAAACGTGAAGATGTCTCTGTATGGACTTTAATTATTAAAATTACCACACTTATGTCATGTATGGCTGCACTTTATAGATTACTAGCTGACCCCGCGGACTTCGTACCGCCTTGGAATTTTTTTTTGGGTATGAAAATTAGCTTACGTCCTATTCTCAGAGCTACTGAACATACACTCCAAATTTCATAAGAATCACTGAAAACACTGTGACACGAGAATTTTATATAATAGATTTTACGAGAAAAATGTAACAATATAAGTAGGCAACTTTTCTTTTCGACGTTTTAAGAGCTCGGCTTCCAAAAAGTTGTCTGTTAAGTCGGTTTACGTCACGCTTAGGCCGATCGTGCCTCTCTATCGCTTGTTCCGCGCTCTCGCTTGCACGCTCGGCTCAGGCGGAACGTGACAATGAGTCATGTTATTTCGTGCGTGCAGCCGGGTTTCATCGATTTATAAGACGTTATCACTTACTTTATGGATTACGTCAAGTAGTTTTTCAACACGAGTTCAATACGAGCGGCGCGCATAATCGATATTTGTTTATTTTAAAACCAGCCTCCACTTAATATCAGTTATGTTTTAGGTACTTAAAGGATTGACACTGAACTAAGTATATCCGCTTGGTAAATTGGTCCTTACTTATTAAGTTCGGTGTACACCGGGTCAGCTTTTATGCCGGAAGAAGCCTAGTTCCCGCGGGAACGCTATAACCTATAACTCCACGCGGATGAAGTTAAAATATATATAATCCAATAGGGATGACGACAGGGTGAAGAAATCGAAATTCTAATTAGTCCGTCGGTCAGGTAATAAAAAAATATCAGACACGTATTTTTTGTTTTATCAAATTAACAAAGAATGACTAAGTTAAAACTCATTAAAGTTGGAGAGTGGGGGCTAACTACGTCACCGTTAGGTATAAATCGTACCTAGCCGTGACGTCACGCGACATATCAACTCAATATATCTCCGTATAAGTTTGATTACGGGAAAAAAGAAAAAATACGTGCTCAATACTTTTCAATAATCTTCCTGATAGACTAAGGAAAAAAAAGTTGTCGTCATCCCTATAGTCATTGAATAGTAAATTGTCAATGTCAATCAATATCATCAGATTACCTAAATCCTAGGATTAGGCTCTGAGCTCGTAATTATTGCTAGATTCACCTCACGAATCGAATGGATCAAGGGATAATCATTATACTCCATTATGGGTCACAAAGTCAGGCAAAGCCTTGGAGTGTTCGAGTAGGGTCTCTAGCTCGAATTGGCTATGGGTAAAAAATTACAATGTGCTCGATTATTTTTTTAAGGATAGGAATAACCTTCCGTATCAAGAGAATAAAATCTCAGAATTTTCCGTACCGTAGATTCTGCGTAAAAAATAAAATTGGTTTTGCGATATGACGATTGACGGTCCAAGTATGCAGCACTACTTCTTGAAAAAAGTGTTGACACTATTGACATTATTGTTTTTTTCAAGAAGTAGTGCTGCATACTTGGACCAAGGAAACACCTTTATTTCATTTTCTCTTGATACGGAAGGTTATTCCTATCCATAAAAAAATAATCGAGCACATTGTAATTTTTCACCCATAGCCAATTTTAAGTAGTCGCCATATCCATATAAGTACTCCCTGACTTGGAACTCGAGCTTCATTCTGTGGTGGTGCAGCATGTAGAGGTCGGCGTAATCACTGCGACTCAGTCTCCGACTACTACTACTACTACTACAGCCTATTTGCGTCCCACTGCTGGGCACAGGCCTCCTCTCATCACGAGAGGGTTTGGGCTATAGTCTCCGACTACCTACTGCAGCTGATTACGAATGATTCGTTCTTTTGTATAACTGTTTATTATGTTCAATAAAATCTCTAATCTTTTTATTCTTTTATTTGTTTTGTCAATGATCTCGATGTCCTAACTCTGATCGTTCGCGATCACGGTTGCTCTCCCGTCGGGCTGTTGGTTCGGGAGAGCAATAGGCTCGCCCTGTAAATGTCTATATGTATATGCTACCTGATCCCGCAAACATTGTTTTGCTATCACTTAGGGGTATGAAAAATAGCTACGACCAATTCTCAGACCAGACCTACTGAATGAAACCATTCGTAAATTGCGTAAAAGCTCATTTTGTAATCCATATTAATATTATAAATGCGAAAGTAACTCTGTTTGCATAGAATTATATAACCTAGCTAGAACACATCCTAAACTAAGCCAATTAGACCGGTCTAGGTTTCCGGCGCAATTATCTCAAAGGGCGCCTAGTGCTTACTCACCTTCTAGATTACTTACTGAAGGCCGCTTTATCTAGGACATACCTACACTACACTAGGGCTACACTATGCTGGACAGATATTGCATTAAGGCCGTTCTCTGATCCAGCATCGTCAAATTGCTCATGTAAGATCATACTTTTCTAAGAAATGCTAAAAGCTAAAAATTAAGAAAATACGTTATTATATTATTTGATTATATCATCCTTAAATTGACAGCTTTCGTTACACGTTTCACGAAACTTCGCTCAATACAATTTAATTCCAAAGTAACCTCTAAGTCGGACCTTTAATCCAACTTTACTGCAGTTTATTATATCAAGCTGTGAAAACTAAACACGACAGAAAAATGATGCATATTAAATGCATAAATTGTCAGTTTTATAAATGCCATGTTTTTAGACGGTATTTTAATAAAAATGACAATGTGTTAAATACTAAATCGGGCGTTCAGTGCGTAGCGATTTCTCTTTCACTCGTTGCATGAGTGACAGAGGCAGCTGAGCTGGGTATAGGATCGGCCTTAACTAACTTAACTAGACCATAGGTTATTAATTAATTGTTCATATATGTGGGAGCTTATAATTTGCTTGTAAATTGCAAATTTTTGTGCATGTTTTTTTAATTGGCAGTCAGCTTTCCGAATAAAATAAAATAACTGTGCCTCACGATTTTATTCGCTGGCAAAAAATATTATTATTATATTAAACTAGCTTCTGCCCGCGACTTCGTTCGCGTGGGATTCTCAATCGGTCCAGCTGTTTAAGCGAGAAGAGGTAACAGACAGACAGACTTACTTTCACATTTTAATATTAGTATGGATAAGAAGAATAAGAAAAAAACATTTATTCGGTAAGTACAAAACACACGATAAAAATATAATAACAATAATGAGCACAGAAATGAAAAAAAAAAACATTATGACTTCATCATTCAGAGCATAAAGCCTATTGTGCTCCGAATGAAGCTCGATCCACTTGTGAAACTGTTCATTAGTTCCATAGATTAGCTAACAAACTGTTAGCAGACAGACAGAAAAAGGCAAAAACTAAAAAGAGGTCAAATTAAGGGTAACCCGCTCGAAACGTTACCTAGCTAAAATTTCATCACGAATCTCGAATGGAATGCAGCTAATGATAATTATTGCAGTTTGGATTGCATCATTAAAGCCACTGTCATTATGGTACCACTGGCGCCTAGATTACGCGTCTTTGACAGATCCGCTCTGACGTCGAGCGGCGAGCGGCAGCGGAGAGCGTTTTTAACATCCGACTTAAAAAAGGGGAGGTTTTTTAGACCTTGAGATGGTGACAAGAGCTAATGACCTTGAGCAATCGAGGCAGGCAACTATCTCAGCGGACAATGTTTGTTTGCATTGGATGGAGCGAGAAGCACGACCGCGGCATGTGGGCGGTAAACGTAGAAAATCAGAAAAATTAAGAATAAAAAAAATCTCACATTGCGTAAACAATATAAATTAGCAGATGTTTTGGTATGAATATGACGGAATAGTGTATTTCATTATAGAAATCTGCCTTGAAAAAATAAACTTATAGAACCGTTTAAGAGGGTTTATACCGAAAGTTGGCAACGTTGCATATAGCTGTCAAATGTTTCGCTGTTTTTATTAATTTCTCAATATTGCTGAATTAAAAAGGAAGATATCGTCCTATGGTTGAATGACGCGTTTCATTTAATATTTGTTGGTTAGGCAATATTTATATTTATCTATAAGTAATTCTTTGTTAATTTCTGTTTTATCTCCAATAAATAAATAAATAAATAAATAAATAAATAAATAAATAAATAAATAAATAAATAGGCATTCAAATGATAAGATCACATTAAAATGCATGGAAAATGCGATGGAAAGTTTTCAAAAGATATTACTTCCATAATACTAAAAAAATCATGTTCCTATGATAACTGTTGCAATCCATAGTTAATATTTTATTCAACCATAGAGCGATAATTCTTGTTTTCTTTCAGTAATATTCAGAAATTAATGATAACAGTAAAATATTTGACAGCTATTTGCGACGTTGCCAACTGTCGGAGTAAACCCTCTTAAAAAGGATTAGAAGAGGTAACTATACGATTTCTTTTTATCGAACCGATTTCATGAAATCCTTTTTACAAAATAACAAGTTTTTCAAGTTTATAGTGAATGTTAACATATATTTTAGTCGCCTTACAAAATCAAATAGTTTTCGTTTAAATACTGTTTAAATAAAGTCAATTTAGGTCTTGTCAGCGCGCGGAGCGTTGGGCGGTGGGTCAAGCCATCATCATCATTTCAGCCGATAGACGTCCACTGCTGGACATAGGCCTCCCCCAAGGCGCGCCACTCAGACCGGTCCTGTGCCACTCGCATCCACCGCGTTCCCGCGACCTTTACAAGGTCGTCACTCCATCTCGAGGGTTCCCTGCTCAAACCCGATAAGTCGCCTCAAGAAAACAATAAAATTTGAATTTGACATAGAACATAGAAAGTTCACAATTGTAAAACAAAGTATCTCGACTTATTGGGTTTGAGCAGGGAACTCTCGCTTGTTGGAGGCCTGCCTCGTCTACGGGTGGGTCAAGTGACATCATTAAACAGGCGTCAATATATGATAGTGTTTATACATAGAGTACCTAAAGTTGTATAATTCGTATTCACTACATATTAATACCTAATTTACGTTGCTTGACTTGAATTTACGCTCGCCTCGTGTCGCCGGTCCGTGAAATAGTACATTTCGATACTAGTGCGGAAAGTGTGTCATTACTTCACGAGTAACGAGATATCTGGCCACGAGCCGCAGGCGAGTGGCAATACTCGGGACGAGTGAAGAATGACACTTCCGCACGTGTATCGAACGACGTTTTTTAATACAGTTGCGAAAAAATAAGAAAAACAACAAGTAAGGAATTAGAAACGTTTATATTATTAATTTTGTAATTGCAATAGAACTAAAAATAATAAAGTTCTACAAAAATTTAAAAAAATCTCCTAATAAAAATATCTTCTTCTATCTTTTTTTTTTTTACATAATAGTTAATGACACAATTTGCATGTTGCCTTTGCAAACATAAAACATGCTTGCAGTAAGAAAAAACGCCTCTCTCTGACAGGCGTTTCAGCAGCTGTTCCGTTTCACTCAGACAACTTATTAAGAACGGTTATTCAATATTCAATATTTTAAAAATAAACGTGTTATAATGATGAAGAGGTAAATAATCAATTATGAAATATGTATAGTTTTCGTATTCTTACATTAACAGTAAGTTTTAATGTCGATTACGACGTTTAAAGGAAACTAATATTACTTGTCAATAAATATTCATGAACTGGAACAAGCATAAATTTAACAAAAATGGGTAAGAGAAAAGCACTAGTTCGTAAAAACCAACTTTGCGCACGCTAAACAGCTACGTAAAGTAGCACTTTTTAAGCAACTGCATTAAAAAAGCCTTTACGAGTAGATTACACGATTCGTGCACGCTCGTCACACAATAGGTAGCGGGTAGTTGGCGGGCATTTATACGCAACTATCTTCTGCCCGCGACTCCGCCCGCGTGGAATTCGGTTATCGTGTTCCTGCGGGAATTTTGCATTTTTCAGGAATGAAAAGTAGCCTATGTCCTTTCCCGGGACACCAACTATCTCCATGCCAGATTTCATCTCAATCGGTCCAGCGGTTGAAGCGTGAAGAGGTAACAGACAGACAGACAGACAGAGTTACTTTCGCATTTAAATATTAGTATGGATATGGATGTAAAGAAAACGCTTATCGCTTCCGCTTGTCATATGAGACGAGCCCTAATGACCGTAAAAACATTATGAGACGAAAACAGCCTGTTTGTACTTCACAGTCTCGTTGTCAAGTTAGACTAAAGGGTAGGTGACAGAAAAAGTGGAATTTCGTATCAATACAGTATGTCATAAACACAAAAATTAATAAAATACAAAAAACTCCAATACGGCTCCTAAAAGGTGTTGTTAAACGTTGCTTTATTAAATTTTTATGCATTTCAGTTTTGATCTAATAAAAAACATTACACACAAAACCTATAAGAATTTAAAGTAAGTTACGTATAATTGCGTATAAAAAACCGATTTTATGGACAGAGAAAAAGACATCAAGTTAACAAACACATAGTATATAAACAATCATGTAATTTATTCCATAAAACTCTTCTCAGTGACTCCAAGAAAACCATCACAACAGGACGCGAAAATTATTATTAATGTAAAGAAAATGTTAAATTTTTCACCACTAGCTCTTGGTCTAAAAAATAGGCATTCTATAAATTCCAGTGGCTCCAAGAAGATCATCACAACAGGACGCGAAAATTATTATTAATGTAAAGAAAATGTTACATTTTTCACCACTAGCTCTTGGTCTATAAAATAAATAGGCACTCTATAAATTAATAAATGAACAATCATAAAAATACAAAACCCAAGTTGACAAGTATTATGAACGCTCTGATTGGTTGGCATATTTATTTTTCTTTACTTTCAATAATTTAAGAAACATTTTTGATTTCTTAGAATTTTGATGTGTTATTATTGGAAAGAAATTGGTTCCTTTGTAGTTGAAAGCGAAATTAAGAAGAATTGTAACGTATTTTCTTCTCCGATAGCAATGTATTTTAAATATTAATGAATTTTTTGTACATACATATATAGTAGCTTTGAATGGGTCACAGATAGAAGAGTTATTGCTATGATTACTTTTTCTAGTATATATAATATAGCACTAACACCAAACAATAGTACCTAAGCTTACTTAATTTAGAGATATAGGTCAATTTGTCTGAAATATCCCAAGATAAAGTCCCCAATCCACACTGGGCCTGCGTGGAGATGAAGGAGGCCTGTGCCCAGCAGTGGGACGTAAAGCCTGTTGTGGTGGTCCGAAGACATGTATATATTTTGATTAACGTATATTTTGACGCAACTGATTATGAAAGCCCTTTTTTATTGCGAACTGAAAATGACCGCCGTAAAATGCTGGGTCATGAAAATATTGTGTTACGTCCGATCCGAGTCGTAAAGTGGATCTTATGAAAATCTTCAAATTTATTACTAGCCTAATTTTATTATCTAAGCACACAGCCACAGTCGTGTAAGTACATTTACATGAACTATTTATTTGCAGCCATTTCCGAAATCTTCTTTGTAAATTTCCCATTTTTTGATGTGGTGGGATAACATAGCTACACTATAACCATCTTACGTCCCACTGCTGGGCACAGGTTTTCTCTCATCTGTCACGAGAAGTATATCCCCATGCGGATTGGGTACTTTTCGCTATTTTGAATCAGTTTCCTTAGTTATGCTATTTTTCAATTTAATAAAAAAATCGATGTTATTTGCTATTCAACAATATCAACAAGAAGTTATAACCGATACATGAATAATAATTAATTATTATGAAGAGACGAAAATATGAATTAGCATGGACTTCTAACTTTTAAAGTTATTATGATTGTTTGCATAATTTATTTACGCATTTGCATCGTATGGCGATGTTAAATGAAATAAATGTTCTATGAAAATATTGACTTCTGAAAACAAAAATATTATTAACTAACAAGAAATTCTATCAAAATGACATGGGTACAAAGAGATAAAATAATAATTTGTATTTGACGGGCTTGTTCAAGAGGAAACTGGCAAAGGGAAATGGAAGAAAGGAACATCTTGTAAGGGGATGAATCAACAAGTTTAGTCGAAATAGTTGAAAAGACAAACAACATTTTATTAATGTATCTGTTTATTTGATATAGTATTTATGTTCATACATAATTACTTATATCATGGTATGTTTTCGTCTCACACTTGGTCTAGGAAAAAACCAGTTGAAACAAAGTTATACATTTAAAACTAACAAAGTAAACCTTCTTGTTTACAACAAAATCTTTAGTTTTCAACCTTTGACCGAAGGCTGGCTATAAAAACTGTTGAGGTACAGACATTATGTATGCGTAAAACTTTTTATGTGCTTCGTTCGATACTATACGGCTCTTAAACTACTGCTTACTTTAAATTTTCCACATTTTTATACACTTGGAAAACGTTGGTGTTATAAAATGAAAATATTTAGTTTGGATATACTCGTAACTATTATTGTCATTTCTTAAAAATGAATATCCATATCAATCTAATATTATTATCCATATTTATATAATATTATAAATGCGAAAGTAACTCTGTCTGTCTGTCTGTTACCTACTTTACACATCAACCGCTGGACCAATGTGGATGAAATTTTGGTATGGAGATAGTAGGGGTCCCGGGAAAGGACATAGGCTATTTATCCCGGAGAAACATATAGTTCCAGCGGGAACGCGATAACCGAATTCCACGCGGGCGAAGTCGCGGGCAGAAGCTAGTAATATTATAAATGCGAAAGTAACTCTGTCTGTCTGTCTTTCTGTTACCTCTTCACGCTTCAACCGCTTGTCCGATGTCAGAAGTCCCGGGAAAGGACATAGGCTACTTTTCAAAAAACGCGTAGTTAGGCAGAAGCTAGTTTCAACATATATAATCTTTTCAAAATATCACGTATATTTTTTTGGCCTGTAATTTCTTATCTTAGCATAAATGTAAACATTCGTTGGTAAACCCAAATAAATAAATGAATAAAATAAATGGTCGTCATCCGAATTCTGTATTTTTCTACAACCTAATAAAGAATATAGTTTTTCCGTGTCTGTCTGTCACAACAAAGGATCCCCAAGACCTTGACGTCGCATTCCAGCTTTGAGGGCCCGCCATTTTGTCTCCTTTGCCAATAACTATATGTACCTACTCAACTTACACACTGGGGCTTATTCGAAACGTTACTACTACTACTACTACAGCCTATTTACGTCCCACTGCTGGGCACAGGCTCCTCTCATCACGAGAGGGTTTGGGCTATAGTCCCCACAGGGGCCCAGTGTGGATTGGGGACTTCACACACATCCTTGAATTACTTCGCAGATGCGTGCCGGTTTCCTCACGATGCCGATGTTTTCCTTCACCGAAAAGCTCAGCGGTGAATTCAAATTGAATTTCGCACATAAGTAAACTTAGAGGTGCGAGCCGGAATCGAGCCCCCGACCCTCTGCATGAGAGGCGGTAGGTCGAACCACTAGGCCACCACGGCAAACGTTACATAGCGAAAGGGAAATTCCATATCCCTGCGTTTGTTTAGTTTTAGTTAGTGTTTTTAGGGTTCCGTACCCAAAGGGGTAAAACGGGACCCTATTACTAAGACTCAGCTGTCCGTCTGTCTGTCTGTCTGCGTCAGTCACCAGGCTGTATCTCATGAACCGTGATAGTGAGACAGTTGAAATTTTCACAGATGATGTATTTCTTTTGCCACTATAACAACAAATAATAATAAAAAAGAATGAAAGAAATATTTAAGGGGGCTCCCATACAACAGACATGATTTTTTGTCGTTTTTATGACAATAGTACCGTATATGACAATAGGTACGGAACCCTTCGTGCGCGAGTCCGACTCGCACTTGACCGGTTTTTTTACTTCTGTTTATAGTGAAACGATGATACATTTAGAACATACTCGTAAATATAACTGTGTGAGACTTATTCAAAAATGAGTACTTTTAATTAAGTATATAGTAAAATATTTGATGATACCAATCGCTTTATGCTTTAAGTCTTCAATTTTCCATGTTACCAGTCGGGTTTTTCTCGTGGCCAAAAATATGCTAATTGAAGATATTCTTTGTTAACCTTTATCATATTCAATATTCTCGCACGTATAAGGAAGGCAGTTTGTCCGTGAACCTTACAATACATTATGTATACATTTGTTTACGCCGGCGCGTTGCCACTGATAGCGTTTCTTGAAGTTAAAAAAAAGCATGCGTCTAGGGTATAAGAATAAGGGTGTATCCGGCAAATGTGCAGCGAATTCCCGGCAAATAAAACAATAAAAACATAGCTTAAACATACATAGCTTATATATATTTAGCTCCGAATAATGCTCTATCGACGTTTGAAAACAACACTTCCACCGCAGATAAAAAAAAAATGAAAAATGTTACGCCTATCTATCGTTTTAACTGTGTTTAGTTTGTCATTGTTTGTTGTTATCGTTTTATTTTTTGTCCAATTTTATGTTTTTCTTTTTTCTTGTGCTTATTTTATGTTGTAGTGTCTGTGAAAATAAATGTTATGAGTTATGAGTTATGAGATATAGACTTCGTCTGCGTGGAATATAAAATTGACCAAAACTTTTCTTTAAAATATACGATTATTTATAATGAAACATGGCTTATAGTTATGGCAATGGAAGACCTCAGTGATATGCTCGTTGACCTCAGCAGAGTTTCCGATCGAGTTGGTCTGAAAATGAACAGGACAAGACGTCCACGTTGTGCCAACTCCCGTAATAATCGGAGGCTCTGCGCTCGAAGTTGTTGACCATTATGTACCTATACCTGGAACAAACAGTCCAGCTACGTTAGGTTCAACATCGAGAAAGAGATCAATCGTCGAATTCAAACAACAAATTTCAATTGAGATACCGCCCGTTGCCCTTCGAGTGCTAAATACTATGAACATTATGTTGAAAGCGCATTTCCCGCTGGCAGTCTGATGTGACAATGCATCGCACACCTTGGCACCATTTTCTGCAATTTGTATTGAACACGGCTAATTATTCGTTAGCGCTGCTTCTTTATTTTTAACCGACTTCAAAAAAAGGAGGAGGTTCTCAATTGGCTATGGGTGAAAAATGACAATGTGCTCGATTCTTTTTTTAAGGATAGGAATAACCTTCCGTATCAAGAGTAAAAAATCTCAGAATTTTCCGTGCCGTAGATTCTGCGTAAAAAATTAAATTGGTTTTGCGTTACGACGATTGAAATAAAGGTGTTTCCTTGGTCCAAGTATGCAGCACTACTACTTGAAAAAATCAACAATGTCAATAGTGTCAACACTTTTTTTAAGCAGTACTGATGCATACTTGGACCAAGGAAACACCTTTATTTCAATCGTCGTAACGCAAAACCAATTTTATTTTTTACGCAGAATCTACGGCACCGAAAATTCTGAGATTTTTTTCTCTTGATATGGAAGGTTATTCCTATCCTTAAAAAAAGAATCGAGCACATTGTCATTTTTCACCCATAGCCAATTCGTCGGAATCTTTTTTATCTTTTTTTTATGTATGTTCAGGTTCACCGAACATACCGATTTCGATGATTCTTTTTTTGTTCGAAAGGTGGTACGTCCAAGTTGGTCCCATATTAATTTGGTTTAGTTCTGATGATGGGATTCATGAGAAAATGTGGGAACTCCTCGAAATTTGCGAGCGCGTAGATGATTTTGTTGTCAATTTCGAAGACTACAGAGTTACTTATATGTATTTCTATAGTGGTGTTTGGAAACTGTATCCGAAAAATTTTTTTAAATAATAAAATAAAAACCGCCTTCAAACTCCGACAGACTGCGAAGTCGGTGTCAAGTGAACATACTGTGGAGACTGGCCGAGTACAATCGGTTAGTTGACACATTTTCTTTCAAACATAGGTAATTTTAAGCGTAGAACTGTTTTTGTTTAATATATTTAGTCTTTTGATAGCCATTGTAATTAACGCATCTCCAAAAATATAATATCAATTCAACTTTAAATCTATTATTTCATAGTTAGGGAAATGTTAGGGCAGTAATAGGGCCAGTCTTCAAGATTTAGAGATTTTGATTAGCTAGACATCGTCTTCGTGTCTTCGGATTCCACCGCTGATCTCCGTGCCTGCAGCATCTACCTGAGCTAACACCAACCCCCCTTCACAATACCCAAAGAAATGATAATCATATAGTGAACTTGACATTGACATCGCAGTCTGTCGGAGTTTGAAGGCGATACTATCTAATGACAGAAATGGAGATGGATATATTTACTATCAAACTTTATCAAAATGCTATTTAATAAGTCTACGCGTTGATATTTTGATCAAGGTTCAGATGTTATCCGTTTTATATTCTGTAAATGCGAAAGCCAATTTTAATCATAAATCTGTTAATATTTGGCATTAAATTATTAAATTAGTTCTGGCAATTATTCCGCTTTATCCAGCTGTTAAAGTGCCTTTGTAATTCAAAATAGTAGATTTTAAGATGCGATTTAGTTGAAGGTAAATCACAAACAGCTCGCTTTAATTTGTACGTGTATGTTGCTACCAATATAGCATTCTTAGATGGTAAACTATGCTTTTTAAATGTCACTTGTAAATATCTACCTCACTAGCGCAATATGAATAGTATGATGGATGTATACATAATGGTTTTGTTTAATTATTTTTGAATTGTAGGGCTCTTATACTATAAGTGATGTAGTCAACTTTTGTTATTGTATAACTAATTAAGTTAGTTATAAGAATGGGCGCAGCTGAAAATCAGCGCTGTGGCTCCGGGCCACAGTATTATGCTGAGCTGTTAGCCCTTTCGGCTATTAAACTTTTAATTTTAGTTCTTTTTTAGGGTTCCGAAGTCCACAAGGAACCCTTATAGTTTCGCCATGTCCGTCCGTCCGTCCGTCTGTCCGCACTATTGCCCGGAGATGCTTAGGTCTAGACGCTATGCTACTGAATTTGGATAAAACTAATGTATTACAAGTTAATCTAAAAGGCAAGTCAGTAAAAAAGCTGCAAATCTCACTTGAAAATATAAATGTACCTTTAGTTGATACTGTACGTTATCTAGGTTTTGTTTTGGACTCTGGTTTAAAGTGGAATGAACATATAGACTTTGTGTGTAAAAAATTATCAAAAGCCTGCTTTGCAATATCTCGTCTAAAGAAAATGTTAAATGATAAGTGTGTAAGGAATGCATATTTTGCATATTTTCAATCAATTATTTCACAAGGTGTTGACATTTGGGGGCAGGCGGCTGACAGAAATAGGGTGTTCATTCTGCAGAAAAGAGTAGTCAGAATAATGATGGGGGTGCCTTGGGACACGCCAGCGAGAGAAATATTCAGGGAACTAAAAATATTAACGTTGCCCTGTCTGTACATATTTGAAGTAGCGAGGAATGTCCATAAAAATCTCCAGCATTTCAAAAAATTGGGAACAAGTCTCAACACTCGGAGCGACAAGGACACGCTCCAGATCATTCCTCATAAACTCAAAAAATCTGAGCAATGTGTATGGTGGTACATAGGGTCTAAGATATACAACCACCTACCGAATAATGTTAAAACAAACTGTGAAGGCAATAAAAGTTTTGTAAGAAAGCTAAGGGAATTTCTACTAGATAAGGCATACTACACATTGGATGAATATTTTACAGATAAAAAATAGAATAAGAAATTATTGATGTATTGTAATATAATATACTAACTTAATGCTCACTATGAATGTTATCCTATTTTTGACGTGTAACAATGTTATAAATAAATATATGATATGATATGATGATATGATATAGAAAGCTGTAATTTGGCATGAATATGCATATTAGTTACGCTGACAAAGTGGTACAATAAAATGTTGCAATATTTTTTTTTATAGGGTACCTCCCCTACTCGTAAAGTGGGGATGTAATTTTTTTTTCTTGCGTACCCCATAGTGCGGCATATTGTTGAATAGGGCTTAAAAAATATTGTAGGTTTGCTGAAACCATTTTTTGATTAAGTGATGCGTTTGTGAAATATTAAGCTTTAAAGTGCTATTTTTTGTTAGGGTCACGTGTCCCCCCCCCCTGCCAGCTAAATGGTGGTATTTGGATGGCTGAAAAAAATCACGGTTGTGGCATATATAACGTAGTTGAAAGGAAAACTATCACAGTTAAGTAGGCTGTACAAACTTACGAGTTATAGTCGACGAACTTATGATGATGATTTTTCTCGAGCGGCAGGGGCGTCGGGCGGGCACGTCATTCATACCACAGGCTAGCTACATGCTAATAAGTCTTAGAAAGGTACTGTGGGCATCGTAAACTTCGGAACCCTATACTTTGCGCGTGGCCCGACACGCACTTGGCCGGTTTTTTAAATGAGGTTATAAATTATTTTAATTTCTGTTGTTTCTTTTAAGTGGAAGTGTATTTATTTTTGGTTTTGTTTATTCTGTTTTGTTCAAAATAGCCGAATAAAGATATTTCATTTCATTTCATTTCATTTCACTTGCTGACTATGCAGCCATTTTGGTTGACTGCACGATCTGTATAAATTGGATTTCTATTGTTATTCGTTTTATTTTAGGTCGTGTTTTTTTCCCTGAACATAACGTAGATAATAAGCGGAGTTCCATTCTCAGCATAATATACTCAAGAAATACTAATATTATTTTCGACCTTTATTATTCATTTTTAGTTTAAAATTTTCAAGTACTGTTTACTAACCATACTTAAGTATGTTTACTAATCAATTTGGGAGCTTTTAGTTCTGAAATAAACTTTCTTATTGTTAATTTCGTTAGGCAGCTTCGAAAATGGACCTCAATTGAAATGGGAATGAAGATCGCACTGGGGCTCTATTCGAAGTCTTATATAGGGACAGGGAGGATCCCTATTTAAGACTTCAAATAGAGCCCCAGATATAACCGTTGAAGATGCAGGTTCGAATCCTGCTTCGGATCGTATTTTTTTCCACTTAAATCATGACATTAGTCTATAGGCTCTTTGTCTATAAGATCATGGAATTTAAAAAGCCTTTCTTTCCAGAACCATGCCAGCTTACGACAACGCTGGCGCGACGATCTCCCTGGAGGATGTACGAGATCCGGAACAGGGGACCGTCGCAGATGACTTCGGTCTTCAAGAGAGAAGACGGCAGTTCCAATCGCAGAAGTCCACCTTGGCTTCGAGAAGACAGCAGGCGGTCTGCGTCAGAAGGGCACATAAGAGATATGGAACGAAGAGCAATCCGAATGTCATACTGGACGGTTTGAATATGACCGTACCAAAAGGCGCTATGTAAGTAATCTATTTCTTAAAGCAATTAAGATCTTCCCCTTAACATGAGGTATAGGTGCCTATAGTCGGCGAGACGTAATAACAGATATTTGACAGCAGGAAAGAAACAAAGAACCTAAAAATTGATTACTCATCGATATACGAGCGTAAACAAAATAACGAATGATATTTAGATTTTTTTTATACTAATGGTAGGCAAACGAACGCATAGCCTGCCTGATGGTAAGTGGTCACTACGGCCCATGGACACCGAAATCCTATGATCCCCCATTAACAAGCCATTACCACTTTCCATCAGGTGGACTAACTGCCCATTCGTCCGTCATATCCTTAATGCGTAGATGATAATAGGTACATAAATAATCACATGATGTCTAAGGGCATTTCTGATATTCTCCCTAGCATAATTTAACGGCCTTTTAACAAAATAATTATTCAATTTAAGCCTAAAACCGCTGAAACAAATAATTCAAGTAACACATAAGTAGTATCTCCACGAATATCTCCTGTTACGACATTATTCCATTTCACTTAGATAATTATCAATTTAGAAACGACATCATTTTAGACTCCATCTTGTATTATTTTATTCAATTTAATGCTTCAAGCTATAGCATGGGAGCCCAGGAGCGTATTTCGAGATACTTGAGCATGATAAATGGCGCGTGCACCTTGTTGAGTACAATCTGCATAAAAGTGACGGAAACTATCCAGAAGTCAATTCATTATGAGCACTTCGACACGTGCTGACTCTACTACTAAATATTTCAGCCCTTTATATATACTGATACATGTGTAAGGCAGTTTTTAAAAAGCCGTCGGATGCTGGTGTCACCTTAAAATTGGATAATAGGCATTCAAATTCAAATTCAATAATTTATTTAGCAAATTCCACATTCGAGCGCTTTTACACGTCAGAAAATTAAATGAAACTACCAGCACGCGCTAGTCCATTGTTGAGAAAAATACAGCCAAACAAACTCAGTAGAAAGCTATTTGACGCCTTTAAGAGTCTTTAAAATACTTTTATGTCCACAATTGCTCGTATAACTCCAAATTAAGCATCGTAGGCTCCCCTACTACGTACTTGAGCGTAAGTAAGCGACGAGACTTAAAACCTTGGGAGGCTCCATTGGGAAACGGATAAGAGGCTTAAGAAAAATTAATGATAATTGACAACATTTTAAAACCGAAAAGGGAAGCTCTTAAATTCCGACTAGTGATGGGAAATTGTCTGCGTTCAGATAATGAAACCTTTACCATAGAGTCATCTTTAACAGTAACATTTCAGCTGCCGAATTTACCAATTTATGAACTTTTCGTTTGGTACAAATTAAACATGTAAAAAAAATGTGAAAAAAGCCGTGGTGGCCTAGTGGTTCGACCTACCCCCTCTCATGCCGAGGGTCGAGGGTTCGATTCCGGCTCGCACTTCTAAGTTTACTTACATGCGAAATTAAATTTGAATTTACTATGAGCTTTTCGGTGAAGGAAAACATCGTGAGGAAACCTGCACGCATCTGCGAAGTAATTCTTTTTTTGATAGAGTTATAGATAAATTTCCAATGTTTTTCTTCACCGAAAAGCTCAGTAAATTCAAATTGAATCTGCGAAGTAATTCAAAGATGTGTGTGAAGTCCCCAATCCGCACTGGGCCCACGTGAGGACTATAGCCCAAACCCTCTCATGATGAGGGATGGCCTGTGCCCAGCAGTGGGACACAAATAGGCTGTAGTAGTAAATATGTAAAAAAATGTATGACAGTGTTTAAAGAGTAGGTAGCCTTGTTAGCGCGAATCCACTACGTTCTTATATTAATTTACGTCGTTTGACGCTCCGCGCGTAGCGTCGAAGAACTCAAGATCGCTGAAAGAGCACAATGTGTTCCTTTTGTAACCGCCCGGCCACGACTTCGTGCAAGAGCGGCAGCGGGGAGCGTTTCACGGACACATTGCGCGTTCGTGACGCCCAACATGTCAGTAAAAGTCAAACTCAAAGTCAAAGTACATTTATTTGCATAAACATAGGTATTAAGGTGTTCACAATACTATGAAGGTAGCACTGTGTTTTTCCGTCAGGCATACAAATATTCAAGAAACATTTATTATGCATGCAATACATACTAAAAATTGTCAGTTAAAAACTCTTGCAGGGAATAATAGGCTTTCTGAGATAGGAAATTATACAGTGATCTCTTAAAATGCATGTAATTGTCTTTCGCTAAAATGTGTTCAGGCAATTTATTGTATATCTTTGGGGCCATTCCAAAAATACTCTTTGCAAGTAAAGCTGTCTTGTCTGGTCTTAAACGCCCGCCGCTGCCGAGATCGCGCTAATTCATGAGCCGTATAAATGACAAGATGGAGTGACGACCTTGTAAACGTCGCGGGAACGCGGTGGATGCGAGTGGCACAGGACCGGTCTGAGTGACGCGCCTTGGGGGAGGCCTATGTCCAGCAGTGGACGTCTATCGGCTGAAATGATGATGATGATAAATGACAAAGTTGCTTAACACTAGTTCCGATTAAACGGAATAGAGACATCCGGATTGTAAGCCTTAACGCTTTAATTTTATCGAGTCGCTTAGCGCTATTCTCTTGTCACATTGATCCGCGAAAAATTCCAACTCGAAAGGATGATAGATTGCTTTTTGTTATTTTTTAATTGAACGGAAATACAGTTGATCCATGGCGTCTCGATATACCTTTAACTAGTTATTACAGTAGGCGCGATTTAAGGAGGATTTCAAAGCATTCACTGCATCGTTAACTTAGCTTATTACTACTGCTACAGCCTATTTGCGTCCCACGGCTGGGCACAGGCCTCCTCTCATCACGAGAGGGTTTGGGCTATAGTCCCCACGCGGGCAGTTTGGGCGGATTGGGGACTTCACACACATCTTTGAATTAATTCGCAGATGCGTGCAGGTGTCTTCACGATGTTTTCTTTCACCGAAAAGCACAGTGGTTAATTTAAATTCAATTTCGCACATAAGTAAACTTAGAGGTGCGAGCCGTAATCGAACCGCCGACCCTGTGCATGAGAGGCGGTAGGTCGAACTACTAGGCCACCACGGCCTCACGGGTTAAGTGAAGGTAAATAACTCACAAGTGCCCACGTACCAAATGTCTAGTCTGAGGCTTTGCCCTTGACCTTAAAGTTTAAACTTCTATGCAAACAAGCCAACGTCATGAAGCCGACGGGTTTGATCGGTCACCTTAAAGTCTTGAGCGGATGCGGTTAAACTGGCCTAGGTTTGTTTGTAGTAACGTCATATACATACATCCTTCAGAAATACCTAGTTTTAATGCCAACAGTTAGCTAGACATCCGTCCATTTTCGGAAATTGCGATAAATTAACAAGAACAGTGGGTAGAATCCGAAGGGATCCCCCAATTCCCAGAAAAAATAAGAACAATAATTTTCATATCCAGAAAAAATGTACAGAATAGTAGAAAGGCTGTTTATAACAAAACTAGTCTATGCCTCCGGCCGGTTCCTCTGTTTCGTTCCCGTATACTCTCTAGGAACCATCATGCCAAACAGGTGTGTACGTTGTCAGACAATTAGTAACAGAAGAGTTTATGGTATATTGATGATTCGCATAGAGAGCTTTTCCTAACCTCATCATGTTCTTATTGACATAAAGTATTAATGAACTCTTTTATACATGATGTATTTAATTATTTATTGGCATTTTGAGACTGTCGACATCTATGGAATTTATATGTTATTTTTTTTCTGGACCCTTGGATTTAAGATCTTAGATTTAAGTTTAAGTTAGGGACTATACATCCCTTCAATGTAATTTTAATACGTACCTATATGTATATTTTATACATGTAATGTAAATTTTGTAACTATGTGGAAATTTTGAAGAACCGGCCAAGTGCGTGTCGGGCCACGCGCGAAGTATAGGGTTCCGAAGTTGACGATGCCCACAGTACCTTTCTAAGACTTATTAGCATCTAGCTAGCCTGTAGTATGACGTGCCCGCCCGACGCCCCTGCCGCTAGAGAAAAATCATTGGTATTTTAATCATTTTATAAGTTAGTCGACTATGACTCGGAAGTTTGTACAGCCTACTTATCTGTGATAGTTTTCCTTTCAACTGCGTTATATATGCCACAACCGTGATTTTTCAGCCATCCAAATTCCACCATTTAGCTGGCAGGGTAGGGGGGGGGGGACACGTGACTCAAGCAATGGGTCTAGGAAGCGCTGGTAAATTCTTTTTCTGACGTGTAAAAGTGCCATTAGGCCAATTTGCTGAATAAATGATTGAATTTGACACATTGTCTCAAACTTTCGCGATACACACTCATATTAAACACACTATCACCGGGACTTAATCGCGTAAAAACTATTTATATCTTACCTCGACGTTTCGGCCGCGATGCAACGGCCGTGGTCACGAGAAGACCGAAACGTCGAGGTAAAATATAAATAGTTTTTACGCGATTAAGTCCCGGTGATAGTGTGTTTAATATTATAATTGAATTTGAATTTAACAAATTACTTAGGAACTTATTAATACAACACAGGCCACTGCGATGCGACTATTATATTAATGTGCAAGCTGTGTTTGCCTGTTATTGGATAGTGCCATTAGGCCAATTTGCTGAATAAATGATTGAATTTGACACATTGTCTCAAACTTTCGCGATACACACTCATATTAAACACACTATCACCGGGACTTAATCGCGTAAAAACTATTTATATCTTACCTCGACGTTTCGGCCGCGATGCAACGGCCGTGGTCACGAGAAGACCGAAACGTCGAGGTAAAATATAAATAGTTTTTACGCGATTAAGTCCCGGTGATAGTGTGTTTAATATTATGATTGAATTTGAATTTAACAAATTACTTAGGAACTTATTAATACAACACAGGCCACTGCGATGCGACTATTATATTAATGTGCAAGCTGTGTTTGCCTGTTATTGGATAGTTACCTTGACACAATTTATGCATAAGTTTCTTTGTTTTTTTTTCTATGGTGTTGTAACTGTTGGGGAACCTAATAATTAAAATAAAATAAAATAATGTTTTTTTTTATACCGATGGTATAGGCAAACGAGCGCACAGCCCACCTGATGGTAAGTGGTCACTGCGGCCCATCGACACCGAAATTCTATGTCAATCAAGAAACCACGAGATCTCGAATGAGTTGCCTACCCTGAGGCCTAAGATGGAATGCCTCTGTGCCACAAATTTCACCGGCTGCCTTAACCCCCTACCGGAACACAGCAGTGCGAGCCATTGACCTATAATAACATATGGACGAACAGTGCCTAACAGAATATGTCAAAATATATGGAGCAAACTGACATTAGAAAATACGTTCCAATATGCTAATAACGCCTCTTTATAATATGTGTCAAGATAAATATTTTACACAAAAGACTTAAGTGTCAAATTTATTGAGCGCCAAACGGGTGCCCGAACTGTTCGGGCACCCGTTTGAACGAGCCATTTTTCTTCGGCTGATTATGAATCCTTACTTATAATAGATCAATTGTGCGAGCACTGCTATTTGGCGGCAGGTTAGCGGCGAAAGACGGTGGTACCACCCCGGACAGACCCAGCACCAGGTTCTACCACTAACAAAGTCTATTACCCCATTTAACCAGTATTTTTCTTTCAGCTACGGCCTCCTCGGGGCGTCAGGTTGCGGGAAGACGACCCTCCTCTCCTGCATCGTGGGCAGACGAAGGCTCAACTCTGGCGAGATCTGGGTGCTGGGCGGAAGGCCAGGCAGCCCTGGAAGTGGAGTTCCTGGCCCAAGAGTGGGATATATGCCGCAGGTGAGATGGTTTCCATGTTTACTCTGAAGCTGGAGAAGATTAATAAGTCTGACTGTAGTCTTTGAAATTGATGCCAAAATCATACACATGCTAACAAATTTCGAGGAGTTTCCTCATTTTTTCATGGACCCCATCATCAGAACTAAACCAAATTAAAATGGGACCAATTTGGAGGTACTACTACTACTACCTACAGCCTATTTGCGTCCCACTCCTGGGCACAGGCCTCCCCTCATCATGAGAGGGTTTGGGCTATTGTCCCCACGCGGGCCCAGTGCGGATTGGGGACTTCATACACATCTTTGAATTATTTCGCAGATGCGTGCAGGTTTCCTTACGATGTTTTCCTTCACTGAAAAGCTCATGGTAAATTCAAATTGAACTTCGCACGTAAGTAAACTTAGAGGTGCGAGCCGGAATCGAACCCCCGACCCTCGGCATGAGAGGCGGTAGGTTGAACCGCTAGGCCACCACGGCTTTTTAGGCCACCACGTTTGGAGGTACAATACAATACAATACAAATACTCTTTATTGAACACCACACAATGGAGAAAAAAAAAGGACAGAACAAAAAGATCAGGAAAACATGTTGTTAGGTATACAGCAGGCGGTCTTATCGTTAATAGAGCGATCTCTCCCAGACACCCTTTAAGCCAGCAACCAGAGATAAGTTGGTAGGCGGTGCTCGTAATGACCATATGTCATACCTATGTTATAAATACATACATACCAGAAATCATAAATATAAACATACATAATAATAAATATATAGTCATACCACTAATATAATAAATAAACTAAATAAACTACGTACAGTCTACAAGAAACTAACGACAGCCGAAACCCAGATGAAGAAGACGAAAAAGATCAAAAAAGAAGTGATAAGAAATGATCCTGAAGCTTGTTTTTAAAGACAGCGAGATATTGGGCACGCCTAAGGTCCACGGGAAGAGAATTCCAGAGTCGTTCAGCTTGAATAGTAAAAGAGTCAGAAAAAAAATAGAAGAAGAAGAAGGAACAGCAAGGGGACAATTTTGGGAGCACCTCAGAGAAGAGAGTTAACTAAAGCGCTCCTTGAGGTACGGAGGGGTTGCCGAGGTACCACTTTTTGATTTAGGCCCGGTTCCTATATCCACGAAACGCCTCGTTTTGCCTACGGACGGTTAAAATTTGACAGATTCTCTATGGAACAAATGTCAAAAATCAACCGTCCGTAGGCAAAACGAGGCGTTTCGTGGATATAGGAACCGGGCCTAAGAAAATAATCGGTTTATAATTGATGAAATTATGAGTGGTCATACATAAAAAAAAATATATACGCGTCGACTTGAGAACCTCCTCCTTTTTTTTTCGTCGGTTGAAAAAGTAACATGGAACCATGTTGGTTAATGTAATGTGTTTCGAGCTAATTAATTATGTTGTCAATGTATTCAACTTCCGAACAGGCTGGGCCTAGTATTGTATTCACATTCAAACTTCTCCCATAACTCATTCGGGTTCGAATTGCCTACTAACTAGCACACGTTAAATAGAGAGGGTTCATTTAGAATAAGAAGTACGTTTTTGTAAATTTTCGCGGTTGGCTGTTGAACTAGTGTATCAGGACAAGAAAGCAAAAATAAGTCTGGCTTTTTCCCCCAGTTGGATCGCGAGAAAAATATACACGCAATTAAGGTTTTAATTTACGTCTATGCCAAAGTGCATTAAGTTCCAGTTCATTTGATTCACACTCGATCTATCCTTAAATAGACATCGGCACTTTTTTAATTAAACATGAAAGCTCAATAAAATTTACCAGTAGACTAAAGGCCTGGTACCTGGTAAAAACCTATATGCTCAAAAGGCTCGTTTTTTGCCACGGATGGTTAAAATTTGAGAGATTGTTACCGTTGAACTGGGTGTTAGTAGACATACCATAGGTAGGTTATATTTTCTTCATTATCACTCGTACACCTCTTAAGATTTTTTTTATGACAATGGTAGGTATAGGCAAATGAGCGTACAGCCCACCTGATGGTAAGTGGTAACTGCGGCCCATGGACACCGAAATCCTTTAATCCCCCATTAAGAAACCATAAGATCTCGAATGCTACCCTGAGGCCCAAGATGGAATGCCTCTGTGCCCAAAAATTTCACCGGCTGCCTTAACCCCCTGCCAGAACACAACAGTGCGAGCATTGCTATTTGGCGGTAGGTTAGCGGGGAAATACGGTGGTTTCTCCCCGGACGGACCTAGCACCAGACCCTACCACTAGCAAAATGTTTTAAAATTATAATTCAAATAAATTGTATAAAGTAAGTATATGTATAGTTTGAAGTGGACGTTCTGTAATATAGTTTAGTTTATGCAATGGTACCCTATAAGTAACTAGGACTCGTAATCTAATGCATAATCGCGACCCGATGCAAATTTACTGGTAGTTACAGTCACAAAATTATTGATGTCTTTCGAAGGATCCTGCATTTCCCGAGGAGGTAAACAGAGTACGTAAACCAAGCGTTACCAAAGACAGAAAACTCCAAAAGTATACAATACACTACAAAAGAACACAAAAGTCATAATAATTTAAGTATGGGGCAAATGTGTCAATTATAGCTGAATTTTGCGGAATAATGATCGAATTTACTTTGTGGCTTGTTTTATGAGTCAGGCTTTGAATGAGACAATTACCCGTTAAATTGAGAATTTCGGTTTTATGCGAGATTGCTTGCGGAGGCGGCTTTGTACTCCTGAATGGAGAGGAGATATTAATTTGATCTTTTTGGAACTCAAATGAATGGGGATAGCTACTCATTGAAGGGATAGAATAATTTTATTATTTATTAGCTTTTGCCCTATACTTGGTCCTCATGGAATTTGGTAATCGCGTCCCCACTGGAACTAAGCGCATTTCCGGAATAAAAATTAGCCTATGTCTATCTTAGGGACTTGAACTATCTCCATACCACTTCCAAATCAGTCCAGTGTTTTGAGCGTAAAGAGGTAACAGGCAGGCAGATTTACATTCGCATTTATAATATTGTTATCGATGCAGAACCTATACAGTGACATCATTTGGTAAATTCTTTTTCTGACGTGTAAAAGTGCCCCTTTGTGGCTAATTTGCCGAATAAATGATTTTATTTGGAATTTTGAATTTCTTGAAGCCAGATAAACCGTCAAGTCTGAATAAGCTATTGCACTAGAATATGGTAACTGTGTGCAACCAACACAGTGCACGCGCGGCTGCGTCTGCTAGGTATCTATTATTACAGACAGACAACAGATATTACGCTGCAGACCAAATCACTGCAGAGGGTTTCTTTCTGAATTCTAGTCTCGATTTTACTACCTTTGCTTCACCTAGTATCTTCACTGTCTAAGTAAGTAATAGACTTTATGTATAAGATCTTCTACTATCTAAAGTCCCGTTTCAAAACGATTTATTTTTTTCATTATTATTTAAAAAACACCATCAACACTCTCAACGCATAGTTGATGGCTGTCTCAGCAAGCACACATGTGTTTAGAGTGTTAGTGGTGCTTTTTAAATACATTGAAGCGTTTTGAAATGTGAAGGCGCGGGACTTTAGATAGTACAAGATCTCTACCTGTACTGAATTTCATGTTAGCCTTTCGGAAAATCGGCTGTGAATTCTAATTCGTGTATTTGGTAGATAAGCACTGTCAGAAAAAAGAAGTTTGTGTTCAGCTCTTAACTCTCAGACTATAGAATGGTGACTTTTTCATAGTTCACACTTAATGAAATTGCCTATTAAGTCCGTGGTTGACATCCAAATGGACAAGCAGCTGCTTTTATCACAATACACCGAGTGGTAACCATTACCTGGCTGGAGTAGGCTCATAGTGATCTAGGATCTACAATACAATACAATTTTGAACAATTGAACAAAATAGTATACTTACTGGGTGCTCGTGAGCATTGCGAAAGATTTTAACAGCATGTTCCTGACCATATTTTAAGTTAAAAATCTTAATTAACTTCGGCTAAATTCGGCTCGGGTATCGAGATATTTCCATTTCCAAAGGCACGTTTATACTACGTTAGCAATTATTATGTATGAAAATAATAATAAAAAGAAACGTGTTTCGACCTAAGTTCATATAACATTTATTACTTCTTATAGCCTCAGGAATTAGTAGTTAAAATCTCTCGCAATGCTCACGAGCACCCAGTATAGTGTGCAAGCTGGTGTATTCTGCGTACCGTCATCACGTCCGAATGCCCATAACATGGAGTAATATTATGGAGATTATCTGAACGTTAGACATGGCTGCTCAAATCTGATAGTGTCCAATTATAATAATGATCGGGATTACCACAATGCACTGTAGATAGCTTGCTGCAGCTGTAATAAATGTACCTAACTGCAAATAATTTGGCCAATAACTGTCAGTCTTGCCACTAATTCCTCCACTCACTACCAAGTACCATTACTACACACAAGTACTAACTATATCGTTCCATCGATCCGGGATTTCTCTGCGTGATAGAATCAGAAATGAGGATATCCGCAGTAGAACTAGGATCACCGACATAGCCCGAAGAATTGCAAGCCTTAAGTGGCAGTGGGCGGGGCACATTGCTCGCAGGACTGATGGCCGATGGGGCAGATTCTGATGATGATGATACTAAAGTGGTTGTCTCCTTCCAGGAAGTGGCTCTATTCGGAGAGTTCTCCATCCGCGAGACGATGATCTACTTTGGCTGGATAGCGGGAATGACGACGAGCGAGGTGGACGAAAGGGTGGACTTCCTTCTGACTCTGCTGCAGCTGCCTCATCCAACCAAGTCAGTATATTCATTGATGGATCATTAGTTTTTTAAGCTTCACTTGCACTTGTATGAATCATGACGTGGGTTAAAAGATTAACCCGAGGTTAGCGGCTTGGTGGAAGTGGGGCTAAGAGGGTTAATTCTGAAAGTTGGCAACAACGTCGCAAATATCTGTCAAATATTTCACTGTTTTCATTAACTTCTCAATTTTACTAAATGCTAATAGACTTTATGCAATAGTTGCATGACCTCTCATATAATTTGATAACGAAAGGTCTTAATGTTCCATTACCTCTGCAGGCAAGTGAAGACCCTATCAGGAGGGCAGCAGAGGCGAGTGTCACTTGCAGCGGCTCTGATCCACGAGCCTGAGCTGGTCATCTTGGATGAACCCACGGCTGGAGTAGATCCTGTTCTTCGACAAAGGTACCCACAAAACAACAGCTTATTTACGTCCCACTGCTGGGCAGGCCGCGTCTCATCAGAGGGTTGGCTATTAGTCCCCACGCGGGCCCAGTATTTACTACCTACATTTTATACAATAAATTGGAATTAAACCAACATCAAAAATGCTCGAGGTTCTTTTTGTTGAATGCTTTTATTCTGCCTATTATCTGTGCTATTACATTCTTTTTTGACTGGGTGGAATTCAAAAGAGAAAAGATTTAAACCTTTTCAAGCTGACCTCTAATTTTTGCCATTATAAAACCTTGTTTTGATGTATTGAATGAACTCGTTAAATTTTCTCGGGGAATTTATGGTTTTCGCAATAATCTCTGAACCCATCAATTAATGTAACTAACTTCTCCCTACAGTAATTCTTGAGAGTTGAAAATCAATTTGAAAAATAAAATAAAAAAACGAATGTGTATCAAACGATAGACATACTTCAAAGTTGGTGTCAAATATTCGGCACAAAGCATTTCATTTCTTACTTTTACATTGAGTACTCAGTCTGTTGATATTTATTTTATTATTTGTTTGTTTGTCTACACATCTTACAAAATAATAGGTCTTTATTTGCAAAGATCCATTTTCCAAGTTTATGTTAGCTTAAGCATCGATTTATTCCATTGTTTGCAAGAAAAAGACAATTGAGAATCATTGCATCATAAACATGGCAATTACTGAACCTATTGTACTACAGAAGATGTTGTTTACATAAAATATTCAATGATATCAAGTGTCTTTAAAGCACTTTGAGGCTATTTTAATTGCAAAACTGAATGCGCGTCGTATTTTATTAGCGCATAATTTTATTAAATTAAAATATATTGGCCCCGTAAAGGCAAGAGCCAATGGTACGTTTTACAACCTCAAAATATAAAATAGAGAGACACAGAGATAACTCCACCAACAAAATAACTCTTAAGGATAGTTCCAAAATAAAAGCATCTAATACCTAATTCGCTCAACAAAAAAAGAAACTGGACTTAAAGCTAGTGTTTATAGGCTGAAATTTAGAAACGACTACAGAATAGTATATTTTGATGCTAGTGCGAAAAGTTTGTCATTTTATCACGAGTCCCTAGTTATGTTGGCGCGAGCGAAAGCGAGCGTTTACATTAGGGACGAGTGAAAATAACAATTTCGCACGTGTATTAAACGACATCTATTAATACATTTGCGAAAAAAAAAAAGTAAAAAAGTAACAGAATGAAGCTCGAAAAACTTTTCGCACTAGTGCGCAAAATACTTTTTTACGCACGCTCACTAGGTGTCAAAATACAAAAAGCACTCGTTCGGAAATGATGAACTTTTCGCACACTAAACAGGTATCGAAATGTTTACTTTTTGAGCAACTGTGTTAAAAATGATATTTTTTTGCAGTATCTGGGATCATTTAGTTGAAATCACCAAAGGGGGACGAACTACCGTCATCATTACCACCCACTACATCGATGAGACTAAGCAAGCGGACGTGGTAAGTACTGATAAGTACAATAAAAATAACTTCTTTTTATATATCGGTGCAGTCGAGCTCATTAATATTCGCACACTTTTAGACATTATTAGAACAGAGTGAGGTGCAAAAATGTGCGCATATTTTGGCGAACTGGACATTACACTTATAGCAACTGAAAAGGTCACTGTAGCAGGGGAAAATAGAAACAGTTATGTAGTTTGAAACGTAGTCACACGGCGGACACGGCCTATAAAAGCACGATTTCGAACACAATTTGAATGAAGTGTCAATGTTTGCGTGCGAGGACGTCTGTGTGCGTGCGAGGACGTCTGTACACTTGTAAATGTGTGTGTACCACTACGCGGGCCAATGATTCAATCTCCATCGCCGGATGAGACAAATGACGGTAAGGGCGAGTTGGGCGCGAGTTGCGCACCGGCTATGGCCATTCCGTATGTAGTATACTATTAAATATTCTGTGGCGTGGTCATAGTATGTAAGGAAAATTATTAAAATCACATTTTAAGTTTCTTTAACTTTAAAATGAACGATAAGCTCAACTACATGATTATTTCAGATCGGCCTGATGCGTGGCGGCAGATTCTTAGCCGAAGAGTCACCAACGGAACTAATGAGGCGCTACCAAGCCGAGAACCTCGAAGACGTATTCTTGAAGCTAGCAGTTCTGCAGAACATGGGGAAACGAAGGCGATCCAGCATATTGGCGGATATTGTGGAGAAAGTGGAACTGCCTCCGATACCGGTAAGAGAGCTGGTATACGTATTTTTTTTTTCAAGACGAAAATTTTGTTGATTGCATTGATTTAGGCAAACCAAAACTTACCGAGAATACGTAATGGGTATGCCAGTTAGGTAGTCTTAACCGTATTCCTAATATTCGTATGTACAAATTATTTTTCCGGAAAATGGGTAAAATGGATTCTGAACGGAGGACCGATTGCCCGACTGAAACCAGGCAGTCGTCCCCTTTTGTAAATAATGAATAATAATCTACACACATTTTAAATGTTCGAAGAACAAAAAAATATTAAAAGCTTGAGTCCCCTTGTCCTTTATAAATAGTACAAATTCGCATTACATAAAATTCCAATTGGTTGAACAAAATTGACAGCTCTGGGTCTCAGGAGATATTCGTGATTGACTTCGCTGAATCTTGAAGCTAATAAGAATCAGGGGCTTCATTTCGGACGCAAAAGGATTTCTTTGGGGTCCTATATGTGACGTCGAAACGGAACTGCGCTCAAAATGAACTTTATACCTAGCCGCTTAAAGTTGGGTATCAAAATGCCGTGATACGGACGCTCCATATCCCTAATCCCTGTGTAACGTTTCGAATAGAGCCCCTGAATATTTTCCATCTACGGGGTCAAGCAAAACGTTGCGACGATATTTTATACACAGAATTAGCTATCGATTCTAAGCATATTTTTCTTTTTCTTTAATGGGATTCAGGTATCGCTCACACTACCAATCCCATATTCATGATCATCATCACAACAGCCCATTTACGGCCCACTGCTGGGCACAGGCCTCCTCTCATCACTAGAGGGTTTGGGCTATTATAGTCCCCCAATCCCCATATTGGGCCATACAAACATTTCTTTTACTAACTTGAAAAAAATTAAAAACCTAAAAACATGTTAAGAATCGACAGCTGATTCTGTAGGTAAAATATCGTCACAACCTTTTTGCTTTACCCTATAATATCAAGTTAAATATTCTCTGCTCCTTTCAGGATCCCTCCGTAATCGATCTGGAAGACGAAATCGGCGAGATATCCGGTGAATTCGGTGACAACGTTTCCATGAGCAGCAAGGGCCGTGTGGTGGTGACGCCAGACCTGGCCGTACCCACGGAGGCTCTGCCGCCGGAGGAGAAACCGCCCACCAACTGCTTCGAGAGGATCAAGCCGATGCAGTGGAGACACATGAAGTCGCTCATGTGGAAGAACTTCTTGAGCTTGTTCAGGAATTACAGGTATGGCTTGTTGTTGATTAATTTGTAACCTGACCATACTAACTTTTGCGCACAACTTGTGGTGGAATTCGGTTATCGCGTTTCCACGGGAACTATGTATTTTTCCGGGATAAAAAGTAGCCTATGATTTCCAGGGCCCCTAACTATCTCCATGCCAAATTTCATCTAAATTGGTAAAGGGGTTAAAGCGTGGAGAGGTAATAGACCGACAGAGAGATTTATTTTATGTATGTATCGAGTTTCCAAATAAATATTTCTATTTCTACTTTCGCCTTTATAATATTTTTGCCTTTTCTGGATTTGGAATTTTGTTAACTTAAAAATTCTTCAACATGCTCTGTAGTAATGAAATTTTGTAGTTTTGGAGTCACAATATTGTTCCCAAAACGTATAGAAGTCGCCATTGCAAACTAATACAAATAATAGTCGTCTTTAATGAAAATATATGTCGTTCCCAAGCAGAATCCTCATCGATTTTGTGTGGATAATTTGACTTGTTCGACTAGCATTCGACAGTACCTAAATACATCTTTAGGAAGGCCAGTGATTTTACATTTATTTAGTGAGCTGACGAGAATTTTATCAGTCGCATCAGTCGACCATAAATCCGTATTCAATCCTGAAACCTCACAATCACCATCATCTTTTATTCTCTCTTCCAGCTTACTCGCCTTCATCGTGATCCTGCCTCTCTCCCAAATGGTCCTCTTCTGCATCGCCATCGGCCACGAGCCCATCGGCCTTCCCATCGGGATCGTGAACTACGAACTCGGAGAAAACAACACCAATGTTCCCTGCCACTACGACAAAGCGTGCCCCCTCGACCCGAACACTTACGAATGGGACCTGAAGATGTTCAGCTGCCAGTACCTGGACTTTTTGTCGAGGAAGCAACCCAATTTGGTGAGTTAGTTGTTTTTCTGTGTCGAGTCTGCGTTGTTGATATAGAGGTCTACGTGGTGCTGTTGTTAGTAAATAAAAGATGTTCTTAATGTCTTCGGAGGCTTATTTTATATAAAAATACTGCGTTTGTTAATATTATTAATTAGCTAATACAGAGTGTAATGTAGTTGCTACAAGGGGTTGGTTCCAAAAGGCTGTCACAGTGACAGTTGATTTTAACATGTCTAAAGACTGCGTTCTGAAACTACAATACAAGAGGTACAGATAATTAATGGTTTATGAAGAGAATTTTGAAGCATAAAACGGCTAGGCGTATTATATTATGAATTGTTGTTTTCCTTTAATTTTAAAAATAAACCATAAAAATAAATAATAATAAAAGAGTGAGTATACTTCACAAGAACTGTATTGCGATAGGATTTGAATATGAATCTAGCTTTTCATACTACTACTACTACTACTACAGCCTATTTACGTCCCACTGCTGGGCACAGGCCTCCTCTCATCACGAGAGGGTTTGGGCTATAGTCCCCACGCGGGCCCAGTGCGGATTGGGGACTTCACACACATCTTTGAATTACTTCGCAGATGCGTGCAGGTTTCCTCACGATGTTTTCCTTCACCGTAAAGCACAGTGGTTAATTCAAATTGAATTTCGCACATAAGAAAACTTAGAGGTGCGAGCCGGAATCGAACCCCCGACCCTCTGCATGAGAGGCGGTAGGTCGAACCACTAGGCCACCACGGCTTCATGACTCTTCGTAACTACGTCTGACTGGTTTCCTCATTTTTTTCTTATTGAATCTGATAAAATATATACTAGATAAATAGCTAATCTAGTACAAATAAAGTAAACAATGTTAATGCATAGTTTCTGCTCCATTAACCAAACCGATAGCTTTCTTTTAACAAAAGCTAACTTACTACTTACTACGGTATTTATATGTTCGTCTGATACGCCGTACGAACAAAAGAACAAGAGCAAAACAAATTCTACCATTAACTACCTTGCTCTGCTAATGAGTCGTGAACTCCTAATGCAAAAAGGGGGAGTATAGTGGCATTGTATGTGTGCATTCGGTGCCTCCTTTGTTTAGAGCGGAACTTGGTAAATTGTAGGCCTTTATCATAGAAAGAGCAAGATGAACTTAGAATAACAGCCTTCACACAAATGAACGTACACCCGATACGTATACTATTAAACGAGCAATATTTGTATGTATATAAATTTGTAATCGCGTTCTTGAAAACGGCTCTAACGATTTCGATGAAATTTGGTATATAATTATAGTGGTTTTCGGGGGTGACAAATCGATCTAGCTAGGTCTCATATCCGGGTAAATTAATTTTTAGCTATTTTTACCCGAGCAACGCTCGGTCGCCCAGATTCTAAGTGTTAAATGCGATAATACCTAGATGTCGCTGCCTAGATGCCTGTATGAAAATTTCTAGCGCCCCCTGGATATTGCTCACGTACCTACAGAGATTTTGCCGATGTATACGCCGCAATGTAGGGAGATTGACATTCTATATTAATTTATTTGTCTCTGGCCTTATATTCATACTAGCTTTTCCCCGCAACTTCGTATGCGCAGAAATATTAAAAAGTAAAATCCCGATTTTTCCCGTTCCCGTGGGAATTTTACAAAATCCTTTCTTAGCGGATGCCTACGTTATAACATCTACCTGCATGCCAAATTTCCCGATCCGTTCAGTGGTTTGGGCTGTGCGTTGATAGATCACTATGTCAGTCACCTTTGAGTTTTATATATTTAGATTATCCATATCACTGCATAGTACCCATAAAACAAAGTCCCTTCCTGCTGTTTGTCCCTATGTTTACTTAGTGTCCCTATGTATCTTTAAAACTACGCAAACGGATTCAAGAGAAAGATAAATTTGTTATACATACATACTTAATTTAACGCTCGATTCCGTGGGAATGCTATAACCAAATCAAGCTAGTTATTATCCATACTAATATTATAAATGCGAAAGTAACTCTCTCTGTCTATCTGTCTGTCTGTTACCTCTTCACGAAGTCCCGGGAAAGGATACATAGGCTACTTTTCATCCCGAAAAAACGCATAAGTTAGTTCCTGCGGGAAAGAATAAGCGATAACCGAATTCCACGCGGGCGAAGGCTATTAGTTGTATTATAAAAATCGCATTTCTTTTCCCAGGTCTACTACCCAACGAAAGAAGTGGCGATGTACGAGGCGTACCGCGGCAGATGCCGGGTCGTTCTGATCTTCCAGGCCAACTTCTCATCCAGCCTCATTGACCGGATGACGGACCCTCGCCACGCGACTGACCAGGACATCATGAACTCCGAGATTGAAGTTCACTTGGACGATACCGGTAAGACTATTTATAATCATCATCAGTGGTAGGACCCGGTGCTGGGTCCGTCCGGGGTGGTGCGTCTTTCCCCGCTAACCTGCCGCCAAATAGCAGTGCTCGCACTGTTGTGTTCCGGTAAAGGGTCAAGGCAGCCGGAGAAATTTCTGGCACAGAACCATTCCATGTTAGGCCTCAGGGTAGGCACTAGGCAACGCATTCGAGATCTTATGGTTTCTTAATGGGGGATAATAGGACTACTACAGCCTATTTGCGTCCCACTGCTGGGCACAGGCCGGAATCGATCCCCCGACCCTCTGCATGAGAGGCGGTAGGTCGAACCACTAGGCCACCACGGCTTATATAAAAAAATAAAGAGATTAAATCAGCATCTTAGTAAAAGCTTGTTATAATATAAGTTTGGATACTGTGGTAAGTTCAAGTAAAGTTAGAATTAAACAAAAATCTATTTCATTTCCACCAAAAACAGAAACACAGAGCGCTCGCGTGATTCGGGTTCCTCAAGAAAATCCGATTATCGCGTTGAATTTTCATTTTGCGAGCAACGCTTCCGTGAAAAGGCGGTAATGTCGTTTTTATTACCCAATCACGTTTATATTGGTTGTAGATGTTCGTGTTGTTTCTTGATTTCGTTTGGCTTGTCGACATTTTGATGGGTATCCATATAGAAGCTCTAGCTTCTGCCCGCGACTTTGCTCGCGTGGAATTTTACTATCCATTTTTCCGGGATAAAAAGTAGCATATTTTGTCCTTTCCCGGGATCCCAATTATCTCCATACCCAATTTCATCCAAATCGGTCCATTGGTTGAAGCGTGAAGAGGTTTAAGACAGACAGAAAATCAGCGTACTCCCAAAATAAGTGTTAAATGCGATAATAGATGTCGCTGCCTTAGTAGACTGTATGGAAGTTTGATGCGCAATCTTGACTTGATTCGTAGAGTTATTATAGGAAGTCTCGCACCTCCACAATGGGGGCTATTGCGTGTGAATTTGCCACTAGAGGCGCTAGTGTCGCGTGAGTTCCATTAACATTCACTTTTCACTGGTTTTGGCGGGCTTCCTGATATAAATCATAATTTCTTTAATTTACCTGTTGAAAAGATGATCTCCTTCGTGAAATTATCGCAAATATGGATTATTTGGCTATGAATGTAAACGCTTTGAAAAAAAAAACATTTTTTTCAAACAAAACGGAACTGCACAACACTGCGGCATAGCTACTCGATATGATGATAGTTATTTATAATTAATAAACTTTGTGAGATTCAAGATTGAAAACTTTGTTTCGGCGCCGATCTTATAAAGTCGCCTTTGACAGATATACCTCTGGACCTTAGTCAACAGAGGCGCCAACTGGTGAGCAAAGAAACGATAGCCCCCGAAAATATTTAAAAGCACCAATAACACTGATCATCAGTGATCATCGGACTTCCGCTGAGAAAGGTCGCGTTGCTCCGTACCTATAGTTCGTGCTCGAGTAAAGCGCTGACGCAGCGCCTGACACGCGCGACTCGCCGCGCCGCGCCGCGGCCGCGATGACCTAGTTATATCAGCATATAGTGAATCACGAAATGAATTTGTGTAAACATTCGTTAAGGCGAAGTTAAATAACAAAAAAAAAAATATGGCTGCACCTACCGGCACTATAACACTGATAACAGAAACTGAACATTTATTGTTCAATCACTTTAATACCGAACAGGCTGAACGCAAAAAATTGCAGAGCCTCGTTGAACAGCTTCAGAGCCAAATTGAGCAGCTCCAAGAACAACTAAAGGCTCATCAAGAGCAGTCAGAAACTGTTGATAAAAAAGACAGTAGCGAAAAGCCCCTCGAGAGTGTTCAGTACGAGACGGACGAAGAGGAGCTTGCTAAAGAAACAGAATGGGTCCGCCAAGTAAATAAAAAAAGGAAGTTAAACGCGTCACTCTCCCCATGTCAACAACAAGGACAATCCTCTAATGACAAAAAGGTTGAAAAATCAAAAATTAAAAAAAATCCTCCACCTCCACCTATAGAGGTAGAAGACGTAAAAGAATACCAAAAGTTCTATGATCTACTAACAGCGAATGTACCAAAAGATTCATTCATCATCAAGATGATGAAAGGAGATACCGTTAAAATAAACGCTAAGAATGAAGACTCCTATAGAGTCATAACAAAGCTGTTACATCAAAACAACTGCCGGTCACACTCATATGAAAATAAGCAAGACCGCCCCATTAGAGTTATGGCGAAGAATCTTCCATCCACTTGTGAGCCATATAGAATTGTACAGGATCTGACAGATCAAGGCCTCAAAACAGTAGAGGCCGTCAATAAACTCAGCTGGAGAACCAAGGAGCCTCTAAATATGTTTATGCTCTCTTTCGATAACACTGAAAATATAAATAATATCTATAACATTAAATCCATACTGGGATGCAAGGTGGAAATACAACCAATAAAAGTATCACGACTGATTCCACAATGTAAACGGTGTCAAGCCTACGGCCACACCCAAAAATATTGCTCCAAGGAGCCCAGATGTGTGAAATGTACAGGCAAGCACCTTACGAGAGAGTGCCAAAAGCCGCCAGAGGCTAGGCCTAAGTGTGTTCACTGTGGCGACCCACACCCTGCTAATTACAGGGGATGTATTGTAGCCAAAGAACTACAAAGCATAAAAAATAAAAAACTTAACAAAAAGACTGAGCCTGCTGTGCAACGTGCTCCGGCACAGGGTCTCGCTGTGCAACGTTCAACTGAAAATACTAAAAAGGTTAGTGCTAAAGTCCATCAAAATGTCAACGAAAAT
Source organism: Aethes cnicana (assembly GCA_963971205.1). Taxonomy (NCBI): domain Eukaryota; kingdom Metazoa; phylum Arthropoda; class Insecta; order Lepidoptera; family Tortricidae; genus Aethes; species Aethes cnicana. The sequence goes on from OZ020294.1 coordinate 7,223,104, forward strand.
GTCTCCTTTGCACAGATGACAAAAATGCATCATCAGCCGCAAGCGCAACCAAAACCTCCTACAAATTTAGATGAAAAGATCAACAAAATTCTTAACTTTATGTCCTCATTTGATGCGAGACTGAAGAAATTAGAACAGAACACAGTTCAGCCAAAGCACAATGCCTAAGTCACTAAAAATTATGGCATGGAATGCAAATGGACTCCTACGTCACGGAAATGAACTACAAGTAGTCCTGGTCACAGAAAATATTGATATTTGTCTGATATCGGAATCACACTTCACTTCCGAATCGCATATCAAATTAAAAGGATACAGAATCTATCACGCGCTGCATCCAAATAACTCTCCTAGAGGAGGCAGTGCAGTTATCATAAAAGAGAATATCCACCACCATGAAGAAATAAAAATAGAAGAGCAAGATAAACAACTTGTGGCTATTTCTGTCAAAACCAAACGCTATCCAGTTATAATATCAGCTATATACTGTCCACCAAAATATTCGCTTAAAACAAACCAGTACAAAGACCTACTAGAGAAACTTGGTAATAGGTTCATTTTAGGAGGAGACTTCAATGCCAAAAATACTCACTGGGGATCAAGACTAACAACTACCAAAGGCAGGGAGTTACTATGCGCTAGTAGAGAAATTAAGTGTGACATTATCTCAACAGGGAAGCCAACCTACTGGCCTACAGATACTCAGAAAATTCCAGATTTAATAGATTTTTTTATATCCAAAAACGTACCTCGAAATTTTTTGCACATTGATGAAGGATACGATATGAACTCGGATCATTCACCTATAATATTAACATTAAATGATGTCATCATGTTCAAAGAGAGCCTTCCAACTTTAGCCAATAAGAACACAGACTGGGATAGTTTCCAATCCGACCTGGATTCTGTAACAAACCTCCAAGTGCCTTTAAAAGATAAGGAACAGCTGGATCTAGATGTAACGTTATTTATTAGAAATATTCAACAATGCGCATGGAAAAACACTCCTGAATTGAAGTATACAACCAGAGGTGAGAAATATCCCCAAGAAATTCGAAAACTCATAATTGAAAAGAGAAAACAAAGACAAAAATGGCAACGGCACAGATTTCCCCCAGATAAAACATTACTAAATAACCTAGCAAAAACGCTTAATAGGAAAATAAAAGCATGCCATGATGAATCAATGAGTAACCGTCTAAGTCAACTAACATCCGACCGATCAACTGATTACTCCTTATGGAAAGCAACACAAAATTTGAAGAGACCCATCATGCAGGTACCACCGATAAGAGAAGAAAACGGTCGTTGGGCTACGAATAATGAACAGAAAGCAGCCAGATTTGCACAACACCTTGAAAAGATTTTTCAACCTAATGATGCAGAAACTAATGATCACTTATCGAGTGAAATATCTCAAAATGAGCTAGAAATAAGACTTACTTCACCAAGAGAAGTCATAAGTGAAATCAAACATCTAAAACGGAAGAAAAGCCCTGGGCATGATCTTGTTACTGGGGAAATTTTGCAACATCTCCCTCGTAAGGCTATTGTAAAACTAACTACGCTTATTAACGCGTCATTTCGATTAAAATATATTCCTGATATATGGAAGTGTGCCGAAGTTATCATGATATCTAAGCCCGGGAAGCCGCCTCACGAAGCAACGTCGTACAGGCCGATATCATTGTTGCCAATTATGGCAAAGCTATTAGAAAAAATATTCTTGAAAAGAATCAAGCCGATTATAGAGGAAAAAAATCTTATTCCCGACTACCAGTTCGGCTTCCGAGAGAAACATTCTACCATTGACCAAGTACATAGAATTACGAACATAATCGAAAAATCATTAGAAGAAAACAAAGTCTGCTCAACAGTTTTCCTGGACGTAGCACAGGCTTTCGACAAAGTGTGGCATCAGGGTCTCATATTCAAACTAAGAAATAGTCTCCCAAAACAGTTTACGGATTTACTGGAATCATATATCTCAAATAGAACATTTCGAGTAAGACATGAGGACTGCTATTCAGAACTGAAAGAAATAAAAGCTGGAGTACCGCAAGGAAGTGTATTAGGCCCGGTCCTGTACCTATTATACACCAGAGATATTCCAGAGTTAGAAAACAATACCATTGCAACCTTTGCAGATGACACAGCCATTCTTGCGACAGGTCATACTCACCAAGAAGCAGTGGAAAAGGTCCAAAGCGCTGTCAATAATATCTACGATTGGACAAAGAGATGGCGAATAAAGTTGAATGAATCTAAGTCGATTCATATTGATTTCACCAACAAAAAAACAAATTATAACCCGATTTATATAAATAATCAAACAATACCCTATGAAAACACAGCGAAATATCTGGGAATGACACTTGATGCAAAACTACGCTGGAAGGTGCACGTCAAAAAGAAGCGCGATGAATTGGAAATCCGCTACAGAAAGATGTACTGGCTGCTAGGAAGAGACTCTTCGCTGTCAGTACACAATAAACTGCTGTTATACAAGCAAGTCCTCAAGCCAGTGTGGACTTATGGCATACAGCTTTGGGGCTGTACCAAACACAGTAATGTTCAGTTAATCCAACGTTTCCAAAACAAAGTTCTCAGAGCGATTGTAAACGCTCCGTGGTACATCCGAAATGACGACCTCCATCGGGACCTAAAAGTGGACCTCGTTGCTAGTGTTATAAAGAAATACGCCGAAGTCCACGAACACAGGCTTCACCATCATGTGAATGTCGAGGCCATCCAGCTCCTCGACAACACGGACTTACAGAGAAGGCTGAAAAGGACAAAACCCTTTGAGCTAGTTTAATGTAGTGATAGAGTAACTAGTGCGTGAGTGCTACTTATAAAGAACACAAGAAAAATGTGACTTCTCCTTAATAGAGACAATAAGAAACGTGTTAATGAACACATTCTTAGTAATATTTTCTTTGATAGTTTAGGTTAAACTAAAAATGCTTATTAGTCTTAAGACTAGATTGTATTCTAATGAGTTATGTTTGTAAAATAAAGTAACTCTTTAAAAAAAAAAAAAAAAAAAAACCAATAACACTGTCAACGCATGTGTGCGTGCTGAGACAGCCATCAAACATGTGTTAAGAGTGTTGGTGGTGCTTTTAAAATACTTTGAAGCGTTTTGAATTGCGCGGGACTTTCTATAGTAGAGTATCTCTAATACAGAGCTTTTTTCCGATGTACACCGCAATGTTGCCACAAAGTTGTACTGTTAGAGCCTGATGCTAGGTCCGTCCGGGGTGATACCATTGTCTTTCCCCGCTGACCTGCCGCCAAACAGCAGTGCTCGCACCGTTGCGTTCCTGTAGGGGGTTAAGACAGCCGGTGAAATTTCTGGCACAGAGGCATTCCATCTTAGGTCTCATGGTAGGCAACGTATTCGAGATCTTATGGTTTCTTAATGGGGGATCATAGGAATTTCTGTGTCCATCCGCAGTGATCACTTACCATCAGGTGGGCTGTGCGGTCGTTTGTCTATACTATCGACATAAAAAAGTACCTTTTTAAAAATTGGTAAAATTTTCTAGCGGGAGCTAATGGATTATTAATTGTACTTAGTATGTGTTCGTACTTGTAAAACGTAAGCCTACGCGTATAGATACTTACTATATGATTATAAAATATGTTTATATTAAATCATTTAAAAGTTATTTTTAACAAAATGATAATTGATTCCACATAAAAACTATATAATATAGGAAATTGGTACGGGAATAAAGTTTTCATGCATGGAAAACAACTAATAAAAAAACAAATCCCATATTTTCCAATATGTTCTTATATGTTAATTTTTAATTCATTAATAGGTATTTAGTAAAAAAGTCACAGTATGAAGAATCGCGATCGCGATCAAGTTTGCTTACATATCGAAAATATTCATATGATAATGATAATATTTATCCCAGTTTCCTAGTAATAGCTATTGCTTCTACGAAGTACATTTATGAGATGAAGAGAAATGTTTCACATAGTAATACTTACTGAATATGTAGATGATGCGAAATTATTCGCCTTGTAAATAAAGCGAAATTTCTTTTTATGCATTCATTTCAATGATGCTCCATATTTTTTCAGAAATACTGGTAGCATTATTTAACTAGGCTGTTCGCTTACATTTTGGGTTCTTCTTAGAAAATAATTATGCTATACAGATTTTTCCAGAAATTGCATTAGTCTGTCTGTAAGCTCTCGTTTTGGATAGATAACTTCTAAGAAAAACATGTTGGTATTTTTCCAAAAATTTGCTCTTTTTTGCTTTTCGTCTAATTTTCATGAAACACACGTGACAGACGCGCACGTACATGACTAGGGTTTTACAGAAAATGAGACCCACATTTACTTCATGTACAGCCTTAATTAATATGCGCATACTTTTGGACCTTAATGACAATGGTATTCCAAGTGCTAAATTAAATAACATATTGGCGAACCCTTACAAATTACATTAGATATTTTGCTGGTGGTTGGACCGGTGTCCTATACCTATGATGTCCGAATGGTTACCACCATCTTACCCCCTAACCTGTCACAAAATAGCGTTAAGGTCAAGAGAAACAGCTAGTTGACGTCAATTGGTCGTCACCCACCAGTTACCACTGAAACATAATTTTCTCTAAAAGTAATGATTTCAAAAAATCGGTTGTCTCTAAAGTCGGTTTATGGATGATAATTTTACGTCATAAGAAAACATTAATGAACCCGTTAATTACGTAGGACATACATCGCCATGAGGACATACCTACATGGACAATTGGACATATATTGCGTCGTGTTTTCTCGTGGGCGCAGCTGGCGTTCATTAATTTATTTATTGAATCCTTTACTAAAAATTCGATAGGTTGTCAATTGAAAAATCCGCGACGGCGCTAGTGGCGTTGGTGTCGGCCAAGGCAGTCATTGGCCATTAGGCTCGGTTTGACATTGACAGTTATACACCCCTCCAATCACCGCCTCGAACGCAGTCTCCAACGCCAGTGGCGCCCGCTGGTGAGCGAAAATGCGGTGGCCCTCATTTATGAAGCCTTTGTCCTCAGACAAGCAAGTTCAATGGATGTTGGCGCGAGACATTCAAAAGACATTCATGGATGCCACAGAGAACCTCGCTAAGAGCTGCAAGCTGCCCACTCGGCTTCTTTCCATACCTGTTTTCGTAAGTTGGTTTTGATTATTATTTTCCTCTTTTGAATTACTAATTTATGTCCTAGTACAGTTGAGCCTGTGCTGATGCTCCCTACTACTACTACTACAGCCTATTTGCGTCCCGCTGCTGGGCACAGGCCTCCTCTCATCACGAGAGGGTTTGGGCTATAGTCCCCACGCGGGCCCAGTGCGGATTGGGGACTACACACACATCTTTGAATTACTTCGCAGATGCGTGCAGGTTTCCTTACGATGTTTTCCTTCACCGAAAAGCTCAGTGGTTAATTCAAATTGAATTTCACACATAAGTAAACTTAGACGTGCGAGCCGGAATCGAACCCCCGACCCTCTGCATGAGAGGCGGTAGGTCGAACCACTAGGCCACCACGGCTTTTTTCACGGCGGAAACATTCTGGAGAATGTTCGCAGAACATTCCTGCAACATGAAACTTATTGTTTAAACAAGAGAATATACTTGGAATACAGTTTAAGTGGGCATAATTTTCAACTAAACGTTATTATGCATATATTATTGTCTATTGCAGTTAGCTATTTTGTTGCTAAGTGATAAATTACCAATAAGTTGCTTAAATTCTCACTATATTTCAGAGAACATTGCGACTTTCGGACTTCACACTTATAGCTCTGATTTTTTTAACTAGGTACCGAACTATTTCTTGATGCGTGTCTTTGGTCGTGTCAAATTGTCGCGTAGACTTGTTAAATATTTAGCTCACCAAAGGAAGACACTAATTGCGCTCATAGGGGAAATAATACATGTGTAAGCGAATTTTGGAATAGTTGTAGGTGAAGGTGCCTTAAACAACATACTAAAAGTACTGATGGGTGGGGATGCCGCTAACGTGTGGGGGGGGGGGGGGTTCAAAGGTCCCTTTTTTGGTTTTTAGGGTTCCGTACCTCAAAAGGAAAAAACGGAACCCTTATAGGATCACTTTGTTGTCCGTCTGTCCGTCCGTCCGTCCGTCTGTCAAGACCCTTTTTCTCAGGAACGCGTGGAGGTATGAAGCTGAAATTTATATCAATTACTCAGGTCTACTGTCCCTTGAAGCTGTGAAAAAATCAAACTTCTAAGCCAACGCAATCAAAAGATACAGCCGTTTATGCCGCAAATTTTCGACACTTGCAAGGGAATCAAAACCTACAGGGTGCTTCCCGTGAACTCAGAATCTTGAAATTTGGTACGAAGCAACGTCTTATAGCATAGATAAAGGAAAAATTACGAAAACCATAAATTTTTAGTTACATCACATAATATATATTTTTTTAATAATTTTAACCTTACTACCCATTTCCTCATAAACGCGTAGAGGTATTAATTTGAAATTCATACCAAATACTCAGGTCTATAATACCTTTAAGCTGTAACAAAATCAAACTTCTATGTCAACGCAATCAAAAGAAACAGCAATTTAAGCTGCATATTTTGAAACTCGCAAGTACTCGCAAGGGAATCAAAACCTAAAGGGTACTTCCAGTCGACCTAGAATCTTGAAATTTGGCATGAAGCAACGTTTTATAGCACACATAAAGGAAAAATTCCGAAAACCTTAAATTTTTAGTTACATTACAAAATATATATTTTTTAAGATCTTTGTCTTAAATTTATGCTACTCCATTTTTCCCCATTGTAATGTTATGAATTTCATTTTGCAATAAAAATACCATAGTTATGACTCGATTGTCGTAAAGAACGAACTTTGTAAACCTTACAGGTTTGTACGGAACCCTCGGTGCGCGAGTCCGACTCGCACTTGGCCGGTTTTTCGTAAATATCTCGTAAACGATAACCCGCAACAAAAAATGTTCTAAGACATAAATAATTTACATTAAATTTTCTACAAAACCATATACACACTTTTTTGCTAGTGTAAATATTGAAATAGATAATGACGGGGAAAGTTAACGATAAACGATTTTACGCGTAAGTTCGGGATTTGGTCCGTTGTACCCTGATTCTTTTTAGATAAGCGCTCATACTTGACACAGTTGTACTTTGGATAATTCTGAATGGATTTATACTGAGGGCCACCGCGGGACACCGCTCGGTTGGTGGGGGGAGAAGGGGAAACTTTTCTTCCGCCGCGCTTCAGTTAGACCTATATATTTCCAAAAATTTTAGGAGTTAAGCGATGCTGTTTATTGCGAAATGATCCTTACTAAAGGCTTCATCAAATCTAAGCCACAATTTTTCATTTTTATTGGTGGTTTTTCTTAACTTTAGATCGATATTACAAATTTCTAAATTTAACAATTTCTTTTAGTAAGTTTGATATCAAAAATGTATGGTGATGTGCAGTGCCACTTTTTCAAAAGTTGGCGCATGTAATGCAGATTTGAATATGGTATAACAATACTGTCTACTTTAAAGAATAAAGAAAATATTGAGAATATTAACCAACTACTCTGATATTTTCTAATTATCATGGCCCATTTAAATTGTTAATTTCAAGGAATTTCATTTAAAATTGAATCCCCCCCCACACGGCACCCCCACCCATCAGTACTTTTAGTATGTTGTTTAAGGCACCTTCACCTACAACTATTCCAAAATTCGCTTACACATGTATTATTTCCCCTAAGTTTTCCTTCCTTTGGTGGGCTAATTGGCCAGTACAGAAAAAGATCCGTGTAACAAAGATGTCTTACCTTTATGTATACAAAACTAAATGTGATTTTGAATTAATTTATTTTTGATAAACTCAAATATTATAAACGACAGAACCAGGTGTTGTAGTAGTACCTTATTTATATAATAATCTCAATTACTATAATTACTTCACATTTTACTGTCCGTTGATAAGATGATAATTGATATCTAACACACATTATTGGTAAAGTGGAGTGCAGGTAATAAAATAATTATAATATAATGACTACACCGAGGCTATCGTAAATGCTCATGGTATAAACAACGAAGTTTTTAAGTAATCCGACAAATTCTCGTTCTCGAGAACATTCTCAGAAGTTACCGAGAAATTCTCATGTGGAAAGTTTCGCAACTTTGGAAAGTTCTCGTCAGTGCATTGCTAGTGCTCCCTCTTCTCTGAAAAAGGGATATTATTAATACCAAGATTACCTAACAGAAAATTCATTATCAAAATAGTACATTTTGATGCAAGTGCGAAAAGTTTGTCATTTTATAAGTTTGCAATTTCGCTCGTGTATCAAGGGTGAATATCAGATTTCGTTTGAAAATTTCTCATTTCTGTGGCGCATTTTTTTTTCAATATTTCGAGTATTTCGGACAACATACCCTGTAAAAGACTTAAATTCAATAAAATATGTCTTATTGTGCCAAAAATAGCTCCAATACTTTTTAAGTTTTAGCAGTTTAAAAATTTGATTGCCAAAGAAATTAGGGTAGGTCCAAAGAAATTAGAAAATATGCCAACAAAATTAAAAAATGAACAATATTTTGTCAAATATATAAGAGAAATGCGCCAAAAAAATAGGTGGGGTATAAAAGATAATCAGAAACTTAAAAATAAAAGCATTTAAATCGCAAGCGTCGATTTTTGTCAAAGTAGGTACCTACTTGTTAAGTTAGTCTCTAAATTTGAGATCATATTTTTACCTATATTAAAAACTTTGTTTCACAAAAATCTACCTAATGTCACTTGTAATGTAACTTTTGGTTATCATTTAAACGGAGTAAATATGTACATTATCTTATTCTTATTTGCACATCATTTGTGCTACAGATCGATGTAAGACTTTCTTAAATCTAAATTCCTTTAAAAAGTTACCCACAACTATTTTTAAATTCTTCCCCATAACCCATAAAAAACATTTTTTCGATTCTTTCGTGGTACCTTTCTCTTGTTTGAATTCTTCATTATTTTTGATAATCCTTTCCTCCTTCCAACTTTCATCTTTTGTTTGCCTTTTTTTAGTTATTTAAATTTTTGGTTTCTTTACCTAGTAACAGGAACTTTCATTGTTTAGTATTTGTTTGATTTTAATTGCCGATTTCTTCTTCTATGGATATTGAATCGGTTCGAGTTTGTACAATATAGTTGTATCCATTTTTATGTTATTCTGTACGATAAAATGTTATACTTATTTAAAATGTTGTAACATATTTTTTTGCATTTTTTATATTAAGTATATAAACACAAAAAAATGCTAAATTTGCTATATTTTATACAAATCTTCGAAGATAACATTTATTTAAACTGAACAGAGAAAAACAGTCGTTTTATTGATAGTTTTAGCGTAAGATTTTTTTTCAAGTATTATTGATATATTTAGGAATGATCATTAATAAAACAATCTACAAAAACAATTATATCTAATAAAAGCGATATTTGTGATATATCTTTAGAAAAATAGACAGTGAACTTCTAATTTCTATGGCTAAATCTAATTTCTTTGACACTAAATGCCAAAGAAATCCAAAGAAATTAGCGCCAAAGAAATGAGATTAGGGTATAAATATATTTTTACATCCATAAGTATTTAAAGTATAATTTCAAATTAAAACTATAGATGTAGATAATCGCAGCATACATTCACTAAAAAAGTATTAAAAATTTCAAGTAGAAATTGACTGTGAATTCGGTCGCCGAAGAAATTAGGCGCTTAGCGGAAAAAAATCCGCAAACGGTGATGTATAAAATATTTTTCCAAAATACGTCAAACTATGCTCAGGTTTGCACCAGTCGGATGTTAGATGGCAATTAAAGGAAGCGGGGACGCGAGGTGGGACTACTCTAGGTAAAATGATAACAAAATGCGAGACTGTTCAAGTACGCCAAAGAAATGAGGTGTTTTTGGGTAGGACAAAATTGATTTTACAATAACTTTTGACCAGACAATTACAAAAAATATTCTAGTTGAGTTTTGTATAATTAAACATTTCTAAATACAGGAAACACAATTGGAGACGTCAAATTCGGAGTAAAAAATAAAATTATAATTGTTTAAAAAAAATAACACTGTGGTGGACGCGCCAAAGAGCTTAGATTTTTAAAGTTCAAAATTTTTTTTTGATAACTTCTGAATTATTATTCATTGCCTTTTTTGATGGCAATGTTGCTTCCCAGTAAGATCTTTACCCAAAAAAAAGCCTGACTCTTATAGTTTAATTTTCATGAAGTTAACATGGGTGGACAAGTGCAAAACATGAAATCTGATATTCACCCTCAAACGACATTTTTTAATACCTTTGCGAAAAAAAGGAATAAAGAAATAAACGAACAGGATGACGCTCAAAAAACTTTACGCACTAGTTCGTAAAAAACAACTTTAGGCGCGCTCACTAGCTGTCGAAAAACAAAAAGCGCTCGTTCGGAAATGACAAACTTTTGGCACGTTAAACAGGTATCAAAATATTTACTTTTTGAGCAACTGTATAAAAAAAAAATCAGCCTTCATGGACTTAAGCGTCCTCCAAGGCTCGTTACACAGACCGCTCTTTTGCTACAGCTATCTACCGGAGTCTGTCGGCCTTACCGCCATCTAGCTTCAGTAGCGGTAGCAACTGCTAATCGGTCGGGTAATCGCGCGGGGTTTAGCCACTGGACGCTAGATGTCGATCTAGTGAGTGTTAACCCGGGTTTCGGAGCACGCACTACAGTATGGGCTCTGCCACTCTTCTTGTATCATTTCTCTATGGCACAACGTCTTCTAAGTATATCATCTTAAAACGTCACATCAACGTCGTACCTACTTCATTCGTAATCTCAAAATGGCGGCCTTGGCTCCTGACAAGCAAAGCAAGCGTTACGTGTCGTGTGCGGAAAGTTTCTCAAACTATAAGTACTTGTGACATGTTCCCAATAAATCAATAGGGTTGACGCATTAGGCCTTTTTGCTCGCTTGGGACATGTTCTGCTAATTACGTGCACCTTGGTTTCAAACTTATAGGTGTTGCTATGGAAGGGTTTTGAGGTTAGTTTTAAAACCGAAACGAACTTACGAAATTAATATATTGCATGTTAAAGGTACAAGCCGTTATATGTGTAATACCACTTCTAAAGTGTTACATGATACAAAGTGGAGTTGAAAGGACCCTAACTTTTGAACTATGCAAATAAATAAAAAAAAAAAAAAAAAAAAAATATAGAATTCAACAAAAACCTCAAACGAAAATTGGTTTGATCAAAATCGGCGTAGTTTTTGAGGCATAAGATTAACTTTTGGTAGCTACGGCTAGCATATAAACTAGCCCGACTCGTACTTGATCGGATTTTTATATTCTTGGTAGGCAAAGGAGCACACAAGCCAACTGGTAAGATGTAAATGCGGCCCATGGACATATTAAATCATAAGAATTCAAATGCGTGGCCAACCTTGAGACCTAAGAAGGAATGCCTCTATGCCAGTTATTTCACCGGCTTGCTTACCCCCTTATCAGTAGCAATACCACGAGTTTACAGTGACCGTGCTCGCTAGCGACTACGTAAACGATTTCTATGAAGAATAGTACAGCGCCCCTGGCGGTCACTCGTTGAACTAAAATTCTTCATACAAATCGTTTACGTAGTCGCTAGCGAGTGCGGTCACTGTAAACTCATGGTAGTCCTACTGAACTCAACAGTGCGAGTACTGCTATTTTGAGGCGGGTTAGCGAGTAGGATGGTGGTAGGTATATACGGTACACGTATACGGCATCAAGCAAAACATTATGAGTTCCTTAGCATGTTTTAAAGGTTTTTTTCGAGTTGGTAAAAAGAAATAGTATCGGATTTAGGTATCACTCACACCATCAATCTTTTTACTACGTCGAAAAAAAAACCTGAAAAATAGGCTACGGCCGGACGGCCGTTTGACGGCCGTTTGACGGCCGTTTGACGGCCGGATTGGTCCAGTTGGTAGTGACCCTGCCTTCTGTTCCGATGGTCGCGGGTTCGAGTCCCGCTCGGGGCAAACTTTGTGTGATGAACACGAATGTTTGTACTCGAGTCATGGATGTTTAGTATTTATATATGTATGTCTCTCTATATAAGTATTTATATCGTTGTCTAGCACCCATAGTACAAGCTTTGCTTAGTTTGGGGCTAGGTCAATATGTGTGAAATGTCCCAAGATATTTATTTATTTATTTATTTATTTATTTAGGCTTAGAATCGATAGCCGATTCTGTTTTGCATACTTAAGTAGTATTAATTCATCATGAAGCTAATTATCAGCTAGATATTATTATGCATATGCATGTAGTACCTACCTAGACTATGCATATGCATAATATTCTCCTGAATACTTCAACGAGGGTCACCGTGAGAAAATCTGCCGCTAGAGGCACTTGCTCTCCTTCGAGGTGCATGTTGCTGATTTAGGACATTATGTGCCATATTACACGCTAAATTGGCAACACTGAGGTCTCCGAGACGTCAAATGTCACAGTCACATTATTGAATGAAATGACAAAACGTTGACATTGACGGCCACCATCTTGCAGATAGTAGCGCCCTCTATAGTGAGCGGGAAGACGGTGGCAATCATCGAAAGGTTAAGGAGCATTATTTGTCACTTTGTCTGATATGCATATACTGCTCTTCTTTTCTTGGATAATGGATTACATATTTTAACTTATTTGACTGTTGGCTATTTATATGTAAGTTCATTTATTTTTATGTATAAATGCATATATTAGTACAGAGACTCGGCTACCAACTTAGTTTGCTTTTCTTCATCTCCACTATCCAAAGGTTGTCTGGAAGAGATCGCTATTAAGGGCCTACGTTGAAAAATAGTTGAAGCTATGGAGGCGTGGCTTAGTCGCGCGCGTCCCGCGCGGGGCGTGCTCCCCCCGAGTGTTCCCGCGAAATTCAAAACACCTACACTAATTCTGATTTTGCGCTAGTTTGGTAAATAAAGTAGATTTAAATATCGAAGTCATTACTTTCGGATTCAATACAAAGTACGAAACAAATAACAAATTTATATATACCTACACAAACATTAGAAGCGAATATTTTATTTTTTTCATTTTAGTGGGATATAAAATTAATTCATTAATTTAAATTTCATATCTGTGATTAACAGGGATCGGAAATTCGGATACACATTTACCCAGAGTTTGACCGCGTGAACGGTATGGGGCCGGACTCAATTTAATGTTCCTATAAAAAAGTCCCGGGAATCCCGGAATTTCGAAATTTAGTGTATGCCTTGGTAGGTATACAGTCATAGTTATGAACTAAACATGTTTAAGTATTTTAAGTGTAGGACCCAATTATGAAAAAGTCTTCAAATAACTAATTCCGTGTGACCTATCTCTCTAGGCCATACGTACAACCGGTACTGCCTAAATCGGCATGGCCAGTACCTATACTACTACTACTACTACTACTGCCTATTTGATCACGAGAGGGTTTAGGCTATAGTCCCCACGCGGGCCCAGTGCGGATTGGGGACTTCACACACCTATACTAACATAGTCACAAAATAAAGTTGATGTGAGCATCTCAATTACCTTCGTGATTATAAAGATACACGTAGGTACAATGTTTTGTACATTTGCTTGATAGCCCAAATACATACCTATTATTTTATTACCTATTCATATGTGAAAATATTGCAGTTCCAATATTATTACAAAGGTACATATGCGTATTGAGTAGATACCCTCCTTTTTTGAAGTCATTTAATTATTCTCATTACAAAATCTTATTCATTTAAAAAATCAGGTAGATATTGAATATATTCTGTAATTAACAGGAATCAGAAATTCGGATACACATTTACCCAAAGTTTAACCGCGTGAACGGTATGGGGCCGGACTCAGTTTTTATTTGCCTATTAATATTCTCGGCATTTCCGGGATTCGTAAATTTAGTAACCAGGCCTCGAAATAGCTTATTTAGGTATGTATATACATTTATTTATTATAATTACTAGCCGATGCCCGCGAACTTCGTCCCGCGTAGACTTAGAATTTGCGTACCCGATGACACATACAGACAATTATAGTTATAGAAGTATTGAAAAATTGGTTTGCCCCGTGGAAAACCCATTCCCGTGGAAATATCGGAATAAAAAGTATCTTATGTTATTGCGGGGCCTCAAACTATCTCCATACCAAATTTCATCCAAATCGGTCCACTCGTTGCGACGTGAAGGAAGAGCAAACAAACAAACACATTTATAATATTAGTATGGATTTTTAGTGTAGGAATTATGAAAATCTTCAAATAACGAATTCCGTGGGACGGTCTACCTCGGCCATACGTACAACCGATATGGCCTAAATGGGCATGTTCTCTAGAATACAAAAAAAAAGTAGTTGTCACCCCCCAAGAGTAAGAGGGGGAGCTACGACGTAACAAAGATGGCGGCTGGGCTTTTTCTACTAGCATTATTTCTTGGTAACTACTGGACCGATTTTATCAAATAAGGTGTCATATGAAAGGTAATATAATGTAGATTGTTTGTTGTCTATATTTAGTCACGCAAAGTTAATATAAAATGAAATATTTATGAAAAATAACATTTTTATGAAAATTGCTTGTTTTCTTGCAGAAATAACTCGATAACTACCAGAATTATCAAATTTTAGTTTAATATAAAAGTTATAGCAAACATTTTTAGATTTTTAATGAATTTCAAATGATTACAATCGACCGGTAAATAACGAAGCAATCCAAGAACAGGACCAAAAATGAGAAATAATCCGGAAGAGCTTATTAGCAGTCAGTGAGTTCAAATAATTATATAATTTTACATTCGGTTCTAGATGAATGAAATGAATTGAGTTTTGTTTTGGATTGGCTTCAAATGGGTTTCCTTAAAGTCATAATTGATAATAATCAATTTACATATATATAATCTGTGTATATAATAGGCAAAGGTGATTGACTGACGTATCAACGCACAGGCCAAACCCTTAAGGATAGAAACTTGAAATTTCGTACACGTATTCCTCTTATTCTTTATTATTCTTCATATATATATTATTTACAAGGGCTATTCGGGACGGAGACAAATCTAAAAAATCAAAGATCATCGAAATCGGTTCAGCCGTTCTGCAGTTATAAATGGTGTAACTAACACTATACATATTATAAAACAAAGTCCCCCGCCGCGTCTGTCTGTCAGTCTGGATGTTCACGATAAAGTCAAAAACCTTAAATAGTATAATTTAAATAGTAAATAAAGAGACATGTGAGAATTCAATTTAATTCATTCAATTCAATTAATTGTCAAATAATTTAAATAGTAAATAAAGAGACATGTGAGACTATTAGGAAAATAATTATATCATGAATGTTAAATTGTCATTGCATGATTTATTCTAATGTAAATTTAATATTAAACTTAGTTTTAAGATCAAACCTTGCTGCACCCAAATAGGGTCCATGTTTGTACTGACTACTTATTTTCTAAGAGCTATGTAATACCATGGTTGTCAAAGAATAAATGATTACTGATTACTGATTACCACTGAACGGATTTTAATGCAGTTTTCACTAATAGATAGAGTGGTTTCTAATCCAGCATAACTTGGTCTCTGCTACAAAACAATCCATGAGAATCCAGAGTTCTAAGTAAATTGGAAGGTTAAAAACTCGAAACCCTAGCTAGCTCATTTTGTGCTCTTGACACACACTTGACCGTTTCTTTGAAATCATTAAAATCGTATAAACCTGTTTATTCGGTAATTTAGGTCGGTCGGTTGTAATAATTTGAAATTCATTAAAAATCTAGGAATTTTTCTACAACTTTTATAATAGGTAAAATTCGGTAATCCTATTATCTTTGAAAGAAAACAATAAATTTTCATAAAAAAGTTAATTTTCATAAATATTTATTTATTTAAACTTTATTGCACACAGAAAACTTAGTGTACAAAAGGCGGACTTAATGCTTCAAGGCATTCTTTACCAGTCAATCTTTAGGCGAATCAGATTATATTTCATTGTCTATTAACTTGATGTGAACAAATATAAGACAAAAAATAATTTATATTATATTACCTTTCATATTTTCATTTTCTGACACTTTGTTTGATAAAATCAATCGATCCAGTAGTTACCGAGAAATAACGCTAGTAGAAAAATCCTGGCCGCCATCTTTGTTACGTCGTAGCTTCCTCCTGGCCGCCATCTGTGTTACGTCGTAGCTTCCCCCTTCATATACACTTAGGAGGTGACAACCACACTTGTATTCTGAAGAACGTGCCGATTTAGGCCATACCGGTCATACGTATCGCCGAGGTAGGTCAGGTCCCACGGAATTCGTTATTTGAAGACTTTTTCATAATTGGGTCCTACACTAAAAATACTTATCTATCTATACTATAATAAAAGAGCAGAACCCGGCGTGTCTGTAGATAGAAAGAAAAGTTCAAAAAAAGGAACAGGGGGTCTAAAGATGTATGGTAGACCACAAAACAGCGATTTTTAGAAATCTTTTCTGTCTGTCCTTTTGTGTCCGAAACTACTGAACCGATTTGAATGCAGTTTTCAAGGGTAGATAGAGCATGAGCAATATATAAGCTATGTTTGATTAAAATCGGATGTCGGAAAGAAAACTTATCCTCAATTTTACATTCCACGCAGACGAAGTCGCGGGCAGGAGCTAGTCATAAATAAATGTATAGAAATACTAAAATAAGCTTTTTTGAGGCCTGGTTACTAAATTTAGAAATCCTGGAAATCCCGGGAATTTTAATAGGCAAATAAAAACTGAGTCCGTCCCCTTACCGTTCACGCGGCCAAACTTTAGGTAAATATCTATCTGAATATCTGTTTTATTTTAATTAATACGATTTTGAAATGAGAATAGTTAACCGACTTCAAAAAAGGAGGCTATCTACTCAATAGGCATATGTACCTATGTAATAATATTGGAACCGCAATATTTTTACACATGGATAGGTAATAAATAATAGGTATTTGGGCTATCAAGCAAATGTACAACAGATTGTACCTACACGTATCTTTATACTCAGGAAGGTAAAAGATGCTCACATCGACTTTATTTTGTGAATAGGTAAGTATAGGTACTGACTTTTCACTACTGTTTAGAGTAATGCAGGGGAAAGAAGGCAGATCTAAGTCGAGATAAACAGGCGAGTCCCAAAGATACCAGCTTGTCAATTGCTGGCTTCCTTCTAAATACATAAATTTCATACCTACTTGATTAGGAAATTACATGGCTACCGAGGCCGCGCACAAAGTCAACCATAAATGATAGGTAAGTATTTTTAACTAAAACGACTAGTTCTCCAGTTCATAATCCATTAGCAATATTGAATGCGGTTACACGAATAAATCGTATAAATAAATAAGAAACTTAATTTTGCTTTCTCTCATACTACCGGCACTTTGCCGTCTTCTTTTTAAACTTTCCCATGCTTACTTCTCTTTATAATCACGAAATATTGATTACATACGAGCGCGATACGGAGGTGGGATTGTCGAGCACAGGTCCTACTGCAGCGAAGGTTTCTGGCCGACTGGCGTAGAGTGATGCGTATATAGGGACCTTGCACGAAAGAAAGAGATGGCAGCGCGCACGTCGGACGAAATAAAACAACGTAAGCGCCAAAGCCGAATTAAATTAATTGTAATTGATATATATATAAATATTGACATCTAGTATGATCAGTCTTTAGTTAATATAGATGTCTAGTTTTTAAGAAAGTCTCGAAGTCCTTTTCTTTGTCGTTAAGAAGCTTCAAGCACATTAAGATAATAGCAGCTGCGACTTCGTGATTTTTTTCTATCGAACAAAATTATCTCAGTCATGTTTTGGCCTTGATCAATCCTTCAAGTATATAATCAATATACACATATCCGAAAATCAGACTCCTAACGTGAGTACTTTACGAGTTCTACGCACCTAAAAATGGGTTTTTTATTTATGTATCCTCTTAAGCGATAAGACTGTCTACTGTATGCCATACCTTTTGTGTAATCACATTATGTCTGTACTGTTCCTAGAATGTATGGTGTTCAATAAAGTACTTATATTAGATAAAGATAAAGAAAAGTTTATTCGGTAAGCATACATAGTACACACAAAAGACATTCTTAGAAAACATATTATGTAAAATAGTACAGTTACACACCTAGGGCGGTAAAGTAAAGAAAGTCTCAGATCGCGGGTAGTTGGGGCCCGAGCTGGAGGCGAGGGCTATAATCGAGCGGTCTGAGGCTTTCTTTACGACCGCCCGTGGTGAGTATACGATTTTACGTCACCACCTGGCCGTGAAGAGGGATTTTCCGTCGCGCCCGAGGGCGGTAAATCCCGCTTCTCGGCCTGGTGTGACGTAAAAAATATTACAGGCTATGTGACATGCCGCTACCGAAAAGGACTCCACTCAGCATGTGCTGTTGTCACATGGAGTGTGGCAGCGGCGCTGGTTTTCTGTGGAGCTATTGTATTGTATTTAATTGTATTGTATTGTATCGATGGTTGTTACAGTTCCACGAGCCGCCAGTGTACGGGCTGAACATTCCAGTGCTGACCGACTTCGCAGGCCCCGGAGTCATACTGACGTAAGTCGAAATTTTCATTTTGTGGCTTACCTCTGTAAACACCCCGAAAATCCAATAACAAATGTAGCGCCGGCACCAGTAGGCTAAAGTTATGGACACTAACTTTTATGATATAAGCCTAACGAAAATCCTAACGAATACTACGTACTCTGTTCTGTAGGGAGCGGGGTGATAGAAGGGGGGCATCCTGCCCATGACTTAGGTGGGTTGATTCAAGCATAGTTGACGGACGTTAAATATCGTTTGGTCGTGCATGTTTCCTCGTGATGCTCATAAACTCACAAATCTATTAAAATTCATGAGCATCATAAAGACACATAAAGATTAAGTTAAACGCGGTTTTCTTGTATATTTATTCATTTATTTATCTCAGAAACGGCTGTAACGATTTGGGAGAGAAATAGAACGTAGGGATTTTCGGGGCATCAAATTGATCTACCTAGCGAGAGCAAAGCCCGGTCGCCCAGGTACTATACCGCGTTCGCGTTAAGAAAATAGTGACTCATCAGTGCAACTGCAGGGTAAGGGCGTATTCATAATGGAGAGAAATTAAACATTTTTTTCATTTTTTTCATTTTTATAAAGATTAAATAATTACTTGAAGGGTTCATGGAATCATCTGATGAGTGTTCCTTGTTTACGATATTTTTCGTTGAACCTATAATAACATTTTAAGCAAAGAAACAAAATAAACGGTCCCTAAATAAATAAAATATAAAGCGCATGGTCGGTCCCAAAAACATTCGCTGAAGTTTGTTCTAAACCGAGTTGAATGCATTGGGAAATTTTATTTTGCGTAGGTATCCAGTATGGTTTCAGTTCCATTTTCAGTTTTTCTGGTTTCGCTGAATTTTGTCATTCCTGCTAAAACACAAACTGATGAAAACAAAATTGGGTGCCTGTAAAGTCGGTTTACGGACAATCATTTTATTTATTTTATTATTTTAGGAAAACTTACAGCAATCTTATACTAAACAGTAAGTGATACAGAAAACTATGGTACAAATTAGCCAGGAATAATACGTGATAACTTCACGCTTAGGCCGATCGTGCCTCTCCGCGCTTGTTCTGCGCTCTCGCTTGCGCGCTCGGCTCAGGCGGAACGTTACTATCATGTTTTGTCGTGCGCGTGGCCTTTATCGATTTATAAGACGTTATCACGTCAAAACATTTAAAATACGCAACGAACTCGAAGAAATCAAAGTCAAAACTTTTTAAAACTTTCAGAACAGCCATTACTTAAAAGAAAAGAAGAACTCGTGAGCGAGTTTGAAGTACTTCTGTGATAATATACGAGTAACTACTACTAACTACTATAGCCTATTTGCGTCCCACGGCTGGGCACAGGTCTCCTCTCATCACGAAAGGATGTGGGCTATGTCCCCATGCGGGCCCAGTGCGGAACGGGGACTTCACACACATCTTTGAATTAATTCGCAGATGCGTGTAGGTTTCCTCACGATGTTATCTTTCACCGAAAAGCACAGTGGTAAATTCAAATTCAATTTTGCACATAAATAAACTTAGAGGTGCGAGCCGGAATTGAACCCCCCACCCTCTGCATGAGAGGCGGCAGGTCGAACCACGCTAGGCCACCACGGCTTCCAATATGAGTAAAACTTGTTCTTTTTCTCAGGATCGTGTTCTTCCTGGCCGTCGCCCTGACGTCCAGCTCTATGTTGGCTGAGCGGAATGAGGGGATCCTGGAGAGGTCTCTAGTCTCGGGAATTACAGGTACCTAAATCATCATTATCATCATCATGGCCTGGTGATCTGTCATATAGAGAATCCCTAGTACGGACACCAGGCTCTCACACTGGTTAAATTGTCTCACCAATGTATAGTAATAGCATGTAAGTACATAATACCCACCGCTGTCACCACATTTTATTTATTAGAGAACATAATATTAATGGAGCTCAATTAAACTCGCAATTCTCTTAATTATATAATACCTGTGTCGAAGTGAAGGGTTTTCAAAATACCTATTCACTTTTAAATCTCAGGTATCTGCTTTTCAAAAAATATGTCATCTAAAACGTATTTGTATCGGTAGGTAATTAATAGTAGATTGTATGACTAGGGAGCAAAAAGGTAAATTTTACCGCGGGTGACGGATTGAATCCAGAGCGACGCGAAAGATTCCAGAATAGAATCCCGAGCGTAAGCGAGGGATTCTAGCGTGGAATCTTGAGCTAGCGAGGGATTCAAGCTTTGTCACCCAAGGCATAAATAAGTTTGCTACCGTGTTGTACACTCTGCTTTTCACCCCTCCTATGAGAAAATAATTAGATCATCCGTTCATTATTGTCTTTAAATTAAGTAAAACAAAAAAAATATACATTTAGAAACAAACAAGGTTAAAAAGAACGTGTGTTTCGCGCGCTTATCATAAATTCATAGGTAGAAGGCGAAAATGGCTTCCATATTGAAGAGTCTGTAACTACTTCATTGTATTTATATTCTGCCATGCTCGCACGCGTTGCGTTCATAATAATAGGTAAATTTTAACAAATGTGAAATAAAGTACATTTTATGACAATTTCGCACATACACATTTCACACAAAGTTTTTTAATACATTTGCGATAATATGAAAAAAGGGCAGTGCAATTCATATTACGTACTTACATAATATTCCTTTGGAATTCTCAGAGGTGTTGATCCCAATACATTGCATCACCTAAATCACTTTTTGCTTTCATTCATTTTCTACGAAATAATTCATAACACTACATAAGGTACGTTTTATTTTGGAAACTAAGTGTATAATAATACGGCAAGGAAATGAGCGCTCACGAAATTCGCGGGTTCGTTTTTTTTTTTAATTCGATCACACGAGGAGTTTGCGAAGAATGCCACGGCATTGGCCGGCACCATTCAGCCAAATTGAAAATAAAAAATAGAAAATAATTTATCAAAAGTAAGTATATATCTATGAATTTATGGATTTTTAGTATGTGTAATAAAGTATTTATGTAAAATGCCGATATATAAAATTCTAAATACGAAAAAGACGCGACTTTTGAATGCTACTTTTTACAGTCTCCGCAGCTCCATGAACGCACTGCTAAGACGTATTTTGCTCCCTGTTAGCGGGGCAGAAATGAAAAAAAATTAAAAAAAAGCGAAGAGGGAACAAAATCGCATTTTGCTCCCTCTAAACGGGGAACAAAACACTTCTTTTCGAATAGGAGGGGTGAAAAGTCCATTTTCTAAATTTTCAACCTTAGCGATAAATACCTAAATGGTGAAAAAGTAAGAAACGTAATCGAAATCACCCAAGTTTGTACCATGTCAAAAACTGCCCGAAGTTTAGTTCTTAGACTTGAGTAAATCATTGTTTTTCCACTAAAAGCCACATAAACTATGGTCCCTTGAGGGTTTCAAGTGTGATATATTGAGTAACAAACAACTTGGTTTATTTATTTAACCTCGTGTCAACCTTGCAGTCAATTTTATTCGCTTTTGAAATAAGCATTATATTTAACTTCTATTATGTCCTTTCCAAAGGAGGGATGTATGCGCAAGGTTCAGGTACCTTGTGCATACATCCCTCCTTCAGTAGTCAGTCAAACAGGTATTTTTTTACGCCATTTTAATTTTGTAATATCAATGAAAGACATGCGTAGAAAAATAGAATACGTATCACCAACCTCGCAATAAAAACAAGATGGACTTTAACTTGTAGTAGGACCTTATTTAGGGTCTGTCCGAATAGTTACCACCGTCTTTTCCAACCTGCCGCCAACATTAGAGATCGAAATCGAAGTGTTATGTTCCGGTATTGTCGCTGAAATGGAGGCTATCGCGTGTGAATTTGCCACTAGAGGCGCTAGTGTCGCGTGAGGTCCAATAACATTCATTTTTCACTGGTTTTGGCGGGCTTCGTGACATAAATGATAATTTCTATAATTGACCTGTTGAAAAGTGATCTTCTTCGTGAAATTATCACAAATATGGATTATTTAGCGATCAATGTGAACGCTTTGAATACAAAATCCGAACAAAACGGAACAGCGGCATAGCTACTCGATATGATGATAGTTATTTATAATTAATAAACTTAATGAGGTTCAAGATTTAAAACTTTGTTTCGGCGCCGATCTTATAGTCGCCTTTGACAGCTATACCTCTGGACCTTAGTCAACAGTGGCGCCAACTGGTGAGCAAAGAAACGATAGTCCCCATTATATAACCGAGATCCACGCGGGCGAAGTCGCGGGCAGAAGCTAGTTTAGATATTAATATAATATATACTACTACAGCCTATTTGCGTCCCACTGCTGGGCACAGGCCTCCTCTCATCACGAGAGGGTTTGGGCTATAGTCCCCACGCGGGCCCAGTGCGGATTGGGGACTTCACACACAACTTTGAATTGCTTCGCAGATGCGTGCAGGTTTCCTCACGATGTTTTCCTTCACCGAAAAGCTCAGTGGTAAATTCAAATTGAATTTCGCACATAAGTAAACTTAGAGGTGCGAGCCGGAATCGAAACCCCGACCCTCTGCATGAGAGGCGGTAGGTCAAACCACTAGGCCACCACGGCTTATAATATATAATAATATATAATCCTAGAGTTTTTGGGTTACATAGGATGTGAACACAAGGGTATTAAATTAATACTTATGTTTAAGTAAGGCTTAATTTTGCGCCCGTGAGAGTCGGGAGACATAGTTTACGTGTTTATTGGAGAAATTGTTACAAGCAAATTCACATTACTGTAAAGATACCTCATCATCACCATCAAATCAGCCGATAGACGTCTACTGCTGAACATAGGCCTCCATCAAGGCTTGCCACTTCGACCTTCTCGACTCCGACTTCTCCCGACCTTCACCAGGTCATCACTCCACCTTGTTGGAGGCCTACCGACAGCTCGTCTTCCAGTACGCGGACGTCATTCGAGAACTTTCTGGCCCCATCGATCATCAGTCCTGCAAGATGTGCCCCGCCCACTGCCACTTAAGGCTCGCAATTCTTCGAGCTATATCAGTGACCCTAGTTCTATTGCGGATATCATCATTTCTGATTCTATCATGCAGAGAAACCCAGAGCAAAGATACCTATTTGGATTTATTAATAAGATCTTTTTTAAGTACCTAGCATGAAACACAAGTAAATGTTTGACTTTGAGGAGACAAGTTGTTTTCGCTAAATCTCCGCCAGCATATCCATTTTCTCCAAAACAACTTAACCTACTATTTCACGTTTGACCTAGTAAGATGTTCATTGTTTCTTATAACGTATCAGTTACATAACTCTTTACCTTTTTCTTAGTAAGGACTAAGTTATAATAATCTTTGATATCACAGTAGGACACGACCGTCCATTGTCAAAGTCTGTCTGAATGACATGTTGTCCTTTGATATAACTTCATAATGTATTTATACTACTTACCTGACCCCGCGGACTTCGTACCGCCTTATAATATTTTTTGGTATGAAAAATAGCTTACGTCCTATTCTCAGACCACCCATCCTATGAACATACATACCAAATTTCATAAAAATCGGTCGAGCCGTTTCGGAGGAGTTTGGTTACAAATACTGTGACACGAGAATTTTATATATTAGATACGCGCTTTACCAATTTCTATACAATTCTATTATGGCGGGTTGAAGTAAAGGAGCCCAATCTTTATAGTTTTAAAAGTAAACATCAAATCGTGTAGATTGGGGGCGCTGCGGTCGCCACAAGTGTCAAGCCTGGCAAGCCTAGGCGGATAGTCTGCAGTAGCGTCTTCAGATGGCACTGCTGAGGCGAAAACGGTTGTGAGGAGAGTGTGTTTTGTTTTGTTGCTTATCAAATCCGCTGGACACGTTTTCAACTGTTTCGCCATATAAGATTGCGCTCCATACCAAGACGCATTCCACACTCCATAAATTCTATTCCATGTTATTAGTATCATGTTCATGACGTCAAAGAACCCGCTTGAGTTTTCAGGTTTGTTAGGGCTTCGTTTTTGGAACTTAGTTTTAACACTTTGAACTTTCTAAATGCCTAGTTGTTGAAATAGCCTGAAAACTTGGGGTTTCATCAAGCACTGACCGGTTTATGTAAACTGCGAGTTTTGTTACTCGTAGCAACTAGTAATAAGTACTATACTGTTTATGGCTTTAGTTATTGTATTGTGATCATGCAATCAAATTAGGAGTCTTTATACAAAGGGTTGAAATAACAGCCTTAAAATACCGACAGCCTGCGAAGTCGGTGTCAAAAGAACGGATCAGAAGCTATAAAAATCTTTGGCCCGGTTTCTATATTAACAAAGCGCCTCGTTTTGCCTACTATTACTGCAGTCTATTTGCGTCCCACTGCTGGGCACAGGCCTCCTCTCATAACGAGAGGGTTTGGCCGACTTCAGACACATGTTTGAACTACTTCTCTGATGAGTGCAGGTTTTCTCACGATGTTTTCCTTCACCGAAAGGCTCAGTGGTAAATTAAAATTGAATTTCGCATATAAGTAAACTTAGAGGTGCGAGCCGGAATCGAACCCCCGACCCTCGACATGAGAGGCGGTAGATCGAACCACTAGGCCACCACGGTATACGGTCATTTTGCCTACGGACAGTTGATTTTTGACATTTGTTCCATAGAAAATCTTTCAAATTTAAACCGTTTGCAGCCAAAACGAGACGTTATTTGGATATAGGAACTGGGCTGTACTTACCTAATATAAGGAGGTTGATAGTCTTATTTTAAAAACATTGTCTCTGCTATTAGTACCTATTAGAGTAATATAACAACAATTTCAAATTGAATCTCCTCCACAGGAACCGAGATCCTGTTCTCCCACATAAGCGTCCAATTGCTGATGATGATGGTGCAAGCGGCGGTCGTGCTGTTCATCGGATTCGTTTTCTTCGACCTGACCAACAACGGGCCCCTGGGATGGGTCATCCTGTTGACTGTGCTCAACGGATTCTGCGGCATGACTTTTGGTAAGTTTCTTCTTAGGTGGGTTCCGAATCGCGCTCTGAGCGCTCAAAGCACCTTTGCATCCTTTACCTCTTAGGAGTTGACTTTCAAGAGGAAAAAGGATGCAGTGCTTTGAGCGCTCTGAGCGCGATTCGGAACGCAGCCTTAAACAACAAAGGCTCAGAAAGCAAGAGTTACACCGTACATTTACCTTTATTACCGAACAACTTGCAGGCCCGTGGCCCTTACTTTGATATTGACGAAGTGTCCAAGACAGAAGCCATTAATTTATATAGAATAGAATAGAGTTTGAGACATCTGCTAGGAAAAGTTTGTCATTTCCGAGCGCGCATATTTTTACGCACTATTGTTTTTTTACTTTTTGAACGTTATCATGTTCGTTTGTATTATATTTTTTTCGCCAATCAGAATAAAAAGAATAATGTTTATTTACCAGAAAAATATGCAGAATACAGTCATAGAAATAAAGTTGACCCTCGCTTTGGCTCGGCCTAATAACTAGAGAGTCGTGATAAAGCCACAAACTTATCGCACTTGCATCAAAATGTACCTAATAATAGGTAGGCCTCCACGAAGATGCAGCGACGACTTGGTGAAGGTCGCGGAAATGCGGTAATTGCGAGTGGCGCCTATGTCCGTCCAGTTGGGGGAGGCCTGTGTCCAGAAGTGGGCAAATAAAAGTCAGCGTATTATAACTCTATATCCATTCAAATTAACCGCGCTGTCATATAAACCTCATTAGGTTCTTTCAGACGCAGGTGATTATGATAAAGCGCGAAGTTTACTTTTCCTTGTATAATGTAATCTACAATTTCCCAGTTAGTAGTGAAGCTCGTCCGTCAGATACCGTCTTTCATCGCCTCCAATTAAGTCAGGCTTTTCTCCCCTTATAAATAAAGAAGTTTTTTTAGAGCAAGGTATCTGCAGATATCTACTAGCAATATTATTTGTAAGATAATTCACTTATATTAATATTGTATGATTATTTTCAGGTTATATTAAATATAACCTGAAAATTTTAACCTGAAAGTTTATTAAGCAGATTCATTTCCAATGTGATAGTCGTGTGAGGCACGAAACCTGTTTTTTTTTTACATTAGGCTCAAGCTTACTTAAGCTTTGAGTCTTAAGTTTTAAAATAAAATAAATGTATACATCACTTCTTAAGTGAAAACAATAAGTTTAATAGTCAATAAGCTTACGTTGGCTTAATCTCACAGATTATAGATAATTTTATTTTATTCAGTGGCAATGAACTACGAGTATCAAGTCAACCAGTTATTATAATGTTCATAAGCTAGCCTTAGACCACAGAACACAGATCGAGATAGAATGCTAAAGTTTACCTACCGCGCGTGGAAAAAAGTAGACAATATGTCCACTTTGCTCGCTTCTAACCGCAGTTCGCTTCCGACCGCCTTACGCGAGCAACGTCACATCAAAAAAAGAAAATGACTAAGTGTGCCGTAATTAACTGTACAAACAACACCAGCGTTGGTGGAGTTGGTCATCAGGGTGTTACCTATCATCGGTAAGTACTTTCTGTCTTGAAATATCTGTTATTTTTGTGAAAACGATTTATTTTGTAGCTCTTTATTAGTTTTACCAAATTAGTAGCGAATGCCTTGTGTCCAATGCTCGTTTTCCATTGCGGCTTTAATCTGTTGCGCCAAACTTGCGCATATTGAAAACCAGCAATGTAAAAGTAGTCAAGCCAAACTCTCGAGGAGTCGACCAACCGCGTTCCAGGCCGATTTCTCATTATTCTGTCAATAGTGATGTGCACCTGCTAATTTCAATGCCGATTTCATAATCGATTAAAATCAGACAGAAAAATGATAATAAAAATGCATATTATAATGTAGCTATAAAACGTGGTAATAAGTGAACAGCTAGTATTATCAGAAATACTTGAATATACCTACTACTATGAATGGAGTTACACGATCAGTATTTCATTTATCTATTGTTATTACAAGCTTTTATTTAGTTTCACATGTCCCGATGTTTGTTTGATTAGTTTGTTTGTCTGTCTGTAATCAAATCTTGCAAGTTGAATTTGATCCACTTCCCCGTTATCGATTCAGCTGAAATTTTGCATGAATGTGTAAATCGGATAATATTAAAAGTATCGTTAATTTAAATGCCGGCCATTTGGCGCGCTTGATATACCTACAGTCTTGTGACCAGGGCCTGAGTCAATACAGCTTGTCAACTTCAACAATATTTGTTACGGAACAGTTAAGTATTGCACCCTTAATGACAAGTTTGTATTAAGCGCGCGAACATTAATTAGTTCGAAAGTGGGTTTGAAAGAGATAGAGAGATGTTGTCAAATCCTCCATTGAAGCTATGCATATGAACAATCATAAAGTTTCTGGGTATTATTAGTAAATAAAAACCAGCTTGCCTAAATTACGTCATCGTGAAATCGTAAAACACTAGTAACAACTACCGCGGTACCAAGGCATTGTACATTAATTTAAAGACTCGTTTTAATAATAAGTGTAAGTGTTAAAACATTTTAAAACTATTTTGCATTATGCTGTGGAAACGAATTATCATTTTTTGTCGTGTTTTATCGATATGTAAATCGATTAAAAAAGCTAAAGATCTTAAATCGTTTAGCCGCTTGACAATCGATGCTGTTAAATCGGAGTCGCACATTTTTTGTTGCCCATCACTAAATTACTCTCGTGACGTCATCGTAGCGACGCAAAATGTTACACGCTTGGTTCCCATACAAATGGACGAACAACCGTACTCTATAGTATCTGATCTCTGTGCCTTAGACCTTGGCTTTACATGTTTATGAGAGGTCCCTTTTGTCCTCCGGATGTGAAACCAAGTCCCTGTTTAATACAGTTTATGCGTACTACTATTAAGAGGATTTATTTCGAAAGTTGGCAACGTCGCATATAGCTGTCAAATGTTTCGCTGTTTTTATTAATTTCTCAATATTATTTAATTTAAAAAGAAGTAATCATTTTATGGTTGAATGACGGGTGTCGTTTTACATTTGTTGGTTAGGCATTCAAATGATAAGATTCCGATTTAAGAGATTTAAGATTAAAATGCGTGGAAAATGCGATGGAAAGTTTTCAAACGATATTACTTCTAAATAAATAAATCTCGTGTTGCTATGATAATTGTTGCAATCCATACTTAATGTTTTATTCAACCATAGAGCGATTATTCATGTTTTCATTCAGTAATATTCAGAAATTAACGAAAACAGCGAAATATTTGACAGCTATTTGCGGCGTTGCCAACTTCCGGAATAAGCTCTCATAAATTGTATCGCAGACTCGCAGTGTAGCACCCATGGTACAAGCTTTTACTTAGATTGGGTCTAGGTCAATTTGTATAAAGATGGCACGGGTGTGAATTTGATTTAATTTTTCCTGTCTTATCGAAATTGTTACCAGAGAAAGGCATCTAACTAGATCAATTTAGATTTTGAAGAATATAACTCCCAAGCACCTAAATAAGTAACTCCCAACACCTTGGTCTAGACTTGGTTTGCCAATTTGTGACTGTTAATTATACTAAGTATGTACCTAAATGTTTCTTTCATGTATTGTTAAGAAGAAGAATAAAGTTTTTATTAATATATCTATCTCAATACCCTTGTAAATAACTCGAACAACCTTGAAGTAACTAAGTTGTTCCTTGATGATAGTGAGTGGAAAGTTTTTTATACGCAACTCGTTAATAGAAGTTGCAATCAAGTTGCTTGGAAGACTGGGCTTGGACGCAAAAGTTTGGACTTTTGATCTGTTACGAGAAAATGAATCATTTTTTGATAATGGATTTCAAAAACTTATTGAAATTGAAAGGGAATGAAATTCGTCCATGTTGGTCCTTCAAAGATTCTGTTCTGATGATGGGATGAGGAAAATTCTCAAAATAGGTACAATATGTAGACGATTTTATAATTTTAATAACACGTGTTGGCTTGCGTCGTCCGACTTTAACATCAATATCGTAAATCCTACATTGTTAATAATTTATTCGTAATGCGAAAGTAACTCTGTCTGTCTGTCTGCTACCTCTTCAGGCTTCCTGTGGGCCGATTTGGATGAAATCTGGTACGGAGATAGTTGGAGTCCCAGGAAGGGACATAGGCTACTTTTTATCCTTGAAAAACTCATAGTTTCCACGGGAACGCGATAACATAATTCTACGCGGGCGAAGTCGCGAGCAGAAGCTAGTGTACTAATAAAACAGTTGTTAGTAATTTGTAGCTTGTAGCAGAAAAAAAATCAAGTAAATTCTTGACATCGACATCGCAGTCTTGTTTGAAGACGGATTTTTAAGTATTTTTTCTTTGATTTTTTACCGGGCGGTATTTAGTGCCGTTAGCGTACATACATACATATATAAAATCACGCCTTTTTCCCATAGGGGTAGGAATATACCACTTCCTTCCATTTGCTACGATTCCTACATACCTCTCTCGCTTCTTCAACTTCCATTCCGTTCCGCATGCTCGTCGGTTAAGTACTTCTGACCTAACGGTGACGTAGCCCCCACTCTCCAACTTTAATGCGTTTTAACTTAGTCATTCTTTGTTAATTTGATAAAACAAAAAATACGTGTCTAATATTTTTAGGGTTCCGAAGTCCACAAGGAACCCTTATAGTTTCGCCATGTCCGTCCGTCCGTCCGTCCGTCCGTCCGTCCGTCTGTCCGCACTATTGCTCGGAGATGCTTAGGTCTAGAGAGCTGTAATTTGGCATGAATATGCATATTAGTTACGCTGACAAAGTGGTACAATAAAATTTTGAAATATATTTTTTTATAGGGTACCTCCCCTACTCGTAAAGTGGGGATGTAATTTTTTTTTCTTGCGTACCCCATGGTCCGGCATATCGTTGAATAGGTCTTAAAAAAATATTGTGGGTTTGTTAAAACCATTTTTTGATTAAGTGATGCGTTTGTGAAATATTAAGCTTTAAAGTGCTATTTTTTGTTAGAGTCACGTGTCCCCCCCCTGCCAGCTAAATGGTGGTATTTGGATGGCTGAAAAAAATCACAGTTGTGGCATATATAACGTAGTTGAAAGGAAAACTATCAGAGCTAAGTAGGCTGTACAAACTTACGAGTAATAGTCGAGTCGACCAACTTAAATGATGATTTTTCTCGAGCGGCAGGGGCGTCGGGCGGGCACGTCATACCACAGGCTAGCTAGATGCTAATAAGTCTTAGAAAGGTACTGTGGGCATCCTCAACTTCGGAACCCTATAATTTGCGCGTGGCCCGACACGCACTTGGCCGGTTTTTTTTATTATCTGACTGACGGACTACTTAGAATTTCGATTTCGTCATCCCTATGCTCTCATTTAATAGTACATTACAGACCTAGGGTGGTGAATTCGTAAATGTCCCAGATCGCAGGTTTCTGTGCGCAGGTTCTGTCATAAATATGCGATCTGGGGCTTTACGAATTACTTACCACCCGTGGTTTGTCAAAAGTTTTACATCTTGCCTTGTGAAGAAGTGAGATTTTCTCTTCGCGTAGCGGGCAGAAAATTCCACTTTACGGCCAAGGGTGATGTAAAACAACTTTAAAAACAGTGTTTCATCTTCTTGTATCCCAGCTGTGCAGGTATAAAAATACCGGATACTTTACCGTCCGGTACGCCGCAGTTTTCTTTCGTTCATCTAACGTCGACTTTACCTGCTTTTTACCGGATTTCCTTTAGAAACGCCTGCACCTTTGTAAAAATTTAAAGAATTTTCTGTCTTATTTTATGTACGCCGATAAAAATCTTTCATACTTAATGATGTTAATTTTCTTACTCTCGGACATTCAGCGAAGAGAGAATTTAAAATAAATGAATGTTGCATTTTCATTATCTCGACGAAATTATTTAAAAAAAAATGTTCAAATAATAAGTTTATCACGTTTACGAATTGCTATGAAAATCATACTTGACCTAATTTAACCCTCCTCTGCATCCAAAATTTAGGTAAATTATTATGTTATTTTTACTGAGTTAAATCTCAACTATCAGATGCATTTTATTTATTAATCAAAACTCGAAATTTTGTACCTATCAGTGTCAGGAAAAATCTAGGTACTGTGACATCAGTACCTAGATTTTTCCTGACACTGATAAGTACAAAATTGTCAACTCACTCATGTTCCACATAACTTGGTTCTGATTTATTTTGAAGATAAATAGTTACTTACCTAAAACGATAACGTTCACAATTTGCTATAAAGATTTACCTTCTTTCCAGGTTTCTTCGTGTCCTGCCTGTGCGATACTGAGAGAACCGCTACATTCATCGCCCTTGGCTCGTTCCTGCCAATGATGCTGCTCTGTGGCATCATCTGGCCCATTGAAGGTAATTGTCTCATGATCTTGATCTTCATAATCGTCATCATCATCAACATCACCATTAGTTACATTAGTATCACTGTTGTTATAATCATCATCAAGAACATTATCATTCACGTGCCTCGAGTAATGTAAAGTAGTAGTGTTGTCACGAGAAAATTTTAATCAGCGTCGTTATATTATAGTGTTTTTTTTTGTAGTGGGTCTGCATTTTAGTATTCAGTGTGTA
Organism: Aethes cnicana; assembly: GCA_963971205.1. Classification (NCBI taxonomy): domain Eukaryota; kingdom Metazoa; phylum Arthropoda; class Insecta; order Lepidoptera; family Tortricidae; genus Aethes; species Aethes cnicana. Next base: position 7,255,259 of record OZ020294.1, read on the forward strand.
ATTAACTAGTGACCCCAATTTAGAATCAGACATATCTCAAGTAAGCATAGTAGATTACGGTATTTTATTGTGTCTGAGTACTTAGGGCTAAAAAGAGAAATAGTAGGGTTATTTTCTATAGAATGTTTCACTACCTAACAAAGCAATCGAAATAGACGTTTAGGTAAATATTTCATGATCAACGAAGTATTGATTGCTCTATGAATGCCGTAGTACTCCAGTTCTTTGTTTTCAATCGTTTTGAATGCAATAATATATGCATTGTATGACCAAACCTGGCACGCGATGTCCGAATAGACCAATAGAATTCGAATTCAAATAGAAACCAACGAAATGTTCGTTATTTGACTCGAAAATGGCTTTCGACAAACACTCATTGTATAAACAAACTCTACAAACCGAGGTCGATTCGCAAAGTGCCCGCTGCAATCCAATCTGTCATATTGACCAGCGCACGGCGGCAATTTGTTAATAAACTGAATCGATTTTGGCACAAATGCAGTACCGTATTCACTGTGGCCGCCTTTTCACTCTGATTTCAATTATGCCTTTGAATTGGGTTCCGATTAAGCTTGAAAATGGACTGCAGTAATCGCCTTTAACTAAACATGTATTATCAGTGGTCTCATCAGGTGTATTTCTGTATTATGGTCCAGAATTAATAATCATATTTTAGGGATTAAGTATGTTAGAAATTCTTAAATTAGAGAAAGTGTCATTTTCGAAAATATTTCACATTATCATCTACAAATTCTACATGAACTGTTTTAGTTTTAAAATATCAAACCCACCAAAAGTCTTATAATAGGGTATTTTTTTGTCTGTTTCCTTCTTTGTGTCTGTCTGTCTGACTGTTAGTTAGGTTTAATCTCTGGAACTATGTGTTAAAGTAGCGGGGCATAACTACTCGTCAAAAATTCATCTATACATGTAAATTTTCTTCTTTCAGCTCTCCATACCGTCCTCCAGTGGATCAGCTACGTCCTTCCCCTGACGAAGTCCACCGAATCTCTAAGATCCATGCTCCAAAGAGGCTGGAGTATCAACGCACCAACTGTCTACTACGGTTTCATTTCCACTGGAGTCTGGATCGCCATTTACTTAGTGGCCAGTATTCTTCTCATCAAGTTCAAGAAGGGTTAAGTGTTTTAATGATTTGGAAGTAGCATTTTTACTATCCTGATCAATCTCGAATGTTGTGTTAGATGTTATCTGTCTGCCTTAGCTTTACTGTCCCAGATTAGCTTTAATAGCAGAAACTGAAGATTGTACTTCACTTGCACCAAGCTGTTAACTTTGGGCTAACCGCTTAACTCAGATGTATTTATATGAATTTGACGTTGGTTAAGATGCTAACCCGAGGTTAGCGGCTTGATGCAAGTCGAGCTATGTCAATTAGTTATGTCATCTACAGGTATTGTTGACATGCAATATGTATCTAGAGAATTTTCATTTTCATCTGGCAATTGCCAGAGTGGGTTAGGTGAGGTTACAATAAAGGCAGCTTATGTCACAAGTGCGATAGGAAAGCTTCTGACAAAGTTAAAGATATTCTGCCAAAATAGGTTGCTGTATTTTTGAAACTTAATAGAGTACAAATAATTTGATAAAACTATGTAGAATGTAGTACATTTTTGTCAGTTAAATATGTAAAAGATGCTTTAATAAATATTTATTTTATTATCTACCATCAGTATCTTAAGTATTTAACCCTCATAAATGGTGACTATGATATTGTAACATGACAATTTAAAATAAGTTCTTAGTTTGTAATTTTAACGAAGTGGTTAGTGTAACTAAGGTTTATTTGCGGAGGTGAATTTGTAAGAAAAAGTTTATTAAAAATATGTCAGACTGTGCCATTTGTAATTACAGAATGTCATATTTTACCTACCATTAATATGGTTACCAAAAATAAATGGAGATCCTCTTATTTTTTGGTGACCATGTATTTTTTTTAATGTTTATATACATTTTGTCATTGTAAAAAGTACTTAACGCTCAACTTATAGTGGGTTGTAGAACAACACTAGACGGCTCAATTAGATATTTTGACCTTGTGATAGTAAGTTAAGGTTGTTGTAAATAAAAATGTGGATTAAACATAAAATTATTTTAGTTTTATTACAACACTATGCCCGTGGCGTAAATTTTATTTTTAACCCCCGACGCTAAAAGAGAGCGGTGTTCAACGTGTCTGACTGTGCATATGTCTGTGGTATCGTAGCTCCCAAACGGATGAACCGATTTCCGTTTAGTTTCGCCATGTTTCATGAAAATCTGTTTAGCCGTTTGAAGATCATCAGCTCTTTTCTATTTGATGAGGGGATTTGACTAATCTAACCTAACCATGAGTCGGGGAATGGGGGAGGGGGTTAAAGTTTTAAATTTTATAAGTTATAGCTTATCCGACTCACTTTAAAAAAAAGGTCGTTGTGGTAGGTAGCCTACCAGAGGCAATATAATTATTTACCTTATTTCTTCTATGACTACTATTAGACAGCATGCCTCCCTTTAGTAGGGTTATAAAATTTGTTTATGTTTCATACATTCCGAAAGGGAACCCTAAAAATAAGAGTCATCAATGAATGAATGAATGAATGAAATAGTTTATTTGCGGAAAGTGTGGGTATTTACAAAGATGTCATATATTATTATTATCAGTTCGTGTTGCGAAAGGGGTTCGCGAAAGATAACCCTACAATACTTGTACATAGCAACATTGATTGACAATAGAGCGAAACCAACTCTATCTTATCTATGGTAAGTGTGCACACTTCCTGGTGACGCTAACTTGTTTTCAAATCTTTCGAATCGTGTATTAGTAAAGTTAATAAGTGTTTCTGATGTCTGCTGCGCTGCCTGATAGAGAAGCTAAGTACCTATGCTAAGTACCTATGCTAAGTGCCTATACTAAGTACCTAAATGAGTAATAAATAAAACAGTTATACTTTCATGTTCTTGTTGAGTGGTTGGAGGTTTATGGCTCAGCGAAACTCTTTGAGCTGATTGGGCTGTACTTTCATCTGCTGACTATACGCTTATCCGTAACACACCGCATTATGTTATTACATGTCAATCACCAAGGCTGTTAAAGCCACCGCCAAAGTATTTGGCAACTGCTAAGAGAACCTATAGGGTTCACCTGTGCGTATAGTTTTGGCCAATTCTTACGCAGGGTATAAAGAAGTTAAGAGACAAATCTGTGAGCCTTCGGGCTCTACTGGTTCCCGCTGGGTACCATAAGTTTGATGATATTAAATAGCATACTAAGTTTTAATCTGTTGTGTATTGAAAGTATATAGCTGGGTGCTTAGAGAGTCAAACAGTTTGATTCATTAATACCTTTGAAAACAGGTGGAGCATTCTACAACAAGCATTATAAGATGAATTATCCATGTGGGGCGCAGTAGGGCTAAGGGATCCACTTCACAGTAAGGTAAGACAGTTGACACAGACACTCACAGTTTTAATAATATAAAATAACATATTCTTGGTCACCTTACTAGAATACTATAAGAAAAATAAAATTAACTTAAAGCGAAGCAGATCATATCTAATAAGATAATTAGATTATAAACTCTATAGTTATGTCCCGGAACCCAGGATAAGATGTCTCCTTGTAATCATTCTGTTGTGAATGATTCCAAGGTGATATCACACATCTGTGCCACTGTCATAAGGCATTGAAGTGGCCACAGTTCGCACACTTAGCTGCGTTCAGCATGAGAAAGATATCATAATTTTAAAACTAAAAATGCTTATTAATTACATTAAATTTACAGTTTTTGATTGCTCTAAAAATCCTTTCACGGTGTAAAAACAACTGTAAATCAGCCATGTAAAAAGACTATCTAAATTTTCTTATTGGCATTTCCTTAAAAGACTTTGGGATATGATTATAAATCTTAATGGCCATGGCATGACAGTTGGCACCGAACAATGCGGTTTTGTACGTGGGTATTAGTAATATAGTCGGATCTCTTAGCCTTAATATCGGATTCGTTACAGTTTGTTCAAAAAAATAGGGATTTGATTTGACGAAAACGGCTATTTCAATAATATACATGCTAGTCAGGGTTAGAATATTACCTTTTTTTAAAAGGGGTCTACCGGGCTCCTGAGGTCCCACTCCACAGATCGCTCTAATACATTTTTTTGACACATAAAAGCTGTATCTAGACATCTGTAGAATTTCCCCAGACCACTAAACCATACCTTAGCACTACTACTACTACTACAACAGCCTATTTACGGCCCACTGCTGGGCACAGGCCTCCTCTCATCACGAGAGGGTTTGGGCTATAGTCCCCACGCGGGCCCAGTGCGGATTGGGGACTTCACACACATCTTTGAATTACTTCGCAGGTGCGTGCAGGTTTCCTCACGATGTTTTCCTTCACCGAAAAGCTCAGTGGTAAATTCAAATTGAATTTCGCACATAAGTAAACTTAGAGGTGCGAGCCGGAATCGAACCCCCGACCCTCAGCATGAGAGGCGGTAGGTCGAACCACAAGGCCACCACGGCTTCCACCTTACCTTAGCACGCTAGGTACATAACCATGGTAAGCCGTAAGAGCAGTTTTTTCCCCAGCTACACGTTTTAATCTCCTCAATGCATATGTAAATTTTCCCAGGCGCGTACAGAGATTATCTACGTGACTTTTCCAGTTGCAATGTTGATCAATGGTAAGTCCCAAGAATTTTATTTCCTTAGTCTCTTCTAACGTCTGTCCTTTACAATAAACATCTCATCATCATCATCATCATCATTTCAGCCGACAGACGTCCACTGCTGGACATAGGCCTCCCCCAAGGCGCGCCACTCAGACCGGTCCTGTGCCACTCGCATCCACCGCGTTCCCGCGACCTTTACAAGGTCGTCACTCCATCTTGTTGGAGGCCTACCGACAGCATAAACATCTAATTCTGGTTTTTTACTTTTAATCTTACTGAACTGTATATATTTTGATTTTTTGTGCATTTGTTTAAATTATTTTCCTCCAACCAATTAGTTATTAATACTATCGTGCTGTTTATATTATTTAAATATGCATTGTGATTATTAATGTCATTTGAAATTATAATCAATAAAATTCATATCTGGAAGTGCGTCTCAGAAAAACCCATACACGTTACAAAGGCAACTTCTAAACGGTTTTGGCGATCATGAAAAATGTCGAGTACTTTTCTCTCTTACACCGATGGAAGGCCTTTATCTCTATATCCTATGGAATAAGAACGCGTAGAAACCGATTTAAAAGTCGGTAATTACAAGCGAGACTTAAATCGGCATTGCTTGTGAAAGAATTCACTTTTTTAAAGCCTCCATCAAACTCCGAAAGCCTGCTAAGTTGATGTCAGGTTCACTATAAGATTGTCATAGGTTTGGAAAGGTCACACTGACTTTATTGAATATCGGAGTTTGAAGTCATTTCTCATTTTTTGTAAGTAAAAAAGTTTTTTTCGACTAATGTCTGCAAACGTTAGTATCACTGTAGCCTTTGAAATTGATGCCGAAATGATACACGTAAGTAGCAAGTTCAAAGGAGTACCGTTGCTTTCTCATGGATCCAATCATTATAACTTATATCAACTTGGCCAAACTAAAATGAGATCGGTCTGGACGTAATTAACAAATAGTTACATTACAGATCTAGGGTGGTGAATTCGTAAATGTCCCAGATCGCAGGTTTCTGTGGCCCGAACCGAAGGTGAGGGCCATAAATATGCGATCTGGGGCTTTACGAATTACCACCCGTGGTTTGTCAAAAGTTTTACATCTTGCCTTGGCCAAGAAGTGAGATTTTCTCTCCGCGTAGCGGTTAGAAAATCCCACTTTACGGCCAAGGGTGATGTAAATATTATTAAAATTGGATCGTCATTGGCGGAATAATCGCGTAACATACAAAAGAAAAAAACAATAAACAGATGAGTTGAGTCCCTACTCGTTTTATAAGGTCTAAATAAATACGCTTATAAATGAATCGGCCGATTAACACTGTCTTATATATGTTATTACTTATTACTCTTAAGTCCTTATCAATAGGGGTTATTCCAGGCCACCCTCATCACGCAAGAACAATAACGCCAACTCTTTTGTCACACCCGTCATTTTATGTACAGTGATGATGGTCTGACAACTGAATAAAAGAACACTTAAAATAAGTATTGAAACTATATTTTACTTTCCAACAAAGGACGTGTACACTGCTTCAGAACATTTTACAACACGTATATATAGGTGGCAATAGTAAATTCTGTTCATGAAATCCTTTATTTGGTAAAGCCTCAAAATACGTATTTTTGAACTATTTGCGGCTATTGAAGCACAAATGAAAGAATCCCAGGGCAAATATCACTCAAGAGCTGTCCCATAATGTTGAACCATGATGTCATACAATAAATCTACTTTATCCTAAAAATTACCACTTTGAGGTTAGAATTTTGTTTACCAAATAAGAAAACTAAGGATGCACAAACAGACTTAATTTGAGAAGTAATTATAAGTAGTTTTAAAATTATGAAATCTCTAGCTGTTGCCCGCACTTCTTTTTGGCCTGGGTTGTATTTGTCAAGAAAGTTAACACCTGTTAAATATGGCGCCAAGTGTTTCAACAAATTTTGGTCACAGTGACAATTCCACTTATAGGGAAGTCTTCGTCCATGGGTTGATGCAACTCAGGGTTAGTGTATGGCATAGACTAGAAATCATGAAGATTTCGCTTAGCTGGGCGACTGCCACTGCTTGTGGGGTTGTTTTCTATATAAGAAGTGTCAGTCAACCGCACTTGACGTCTAAAATATGTCGTCACGGTTATTCCCGCAGTATAAACGTACCTATAACTATTCTTGTCACACAGCCTGTCATGTCTCCCTTGCCCGTTGTTTATGGCAGAATTCTTTCAATGCAGGGTCCCTAGTCTATGGTCTATGGTCGCTCCAATTTGCAGCCGTAAACTGCTGCGTACGTGTCGGACAGACGTAGTGTGCAGCTGGCTGCATTGTTGTGGAATTGCTGCTCTGCTATACGGGCGTGGGGGTTTACAGCCACCTGGAGAGAAAGGTTTTTGTTATTGTCATCATACTGACCATTATCATTACCTACAAATCGATTTCCATCATCGTTACCATCATCATGATCATTATCATCATTAACATTGTCATCAGCATCTTTCTCATTATCTTCTTAATAATTACTAGCTAAACTAGTGTTAGGTGTCCGGCCTTGGGTGGCATTTATCAACTTTCTGACCCCTATCGATCTTTAGGAGGAAATTTTGATGTGGTAGTAGCGGAGCTGATGACTAATTAGGCAAGTTAGTTCTCAAATGGCATCCGCGTACCGGGAGACGAGGCTGTCGGTAGGGCTTCAACAAGATTATTATGGACGTGATACTGGTAAGACCTGGTACTTACGGCCTTACGGCCGCCAACAAGATGCAGCGACGACGGCGTGGTAAAGGTCACACGGATACAGTAGATGCGAGTGGTACAAGACCGGTCTGTATGGCACCCCTTGGGGCCTATGTCCAGCAGTGGACGTTCTTCGCCTGAGATAATGATGAGTGGGCGAAGCTCGCAGAACTATTAGTCGATGAGGGCCAGAATGTTCTCAAATGGAGAAACAATTAAGATGAAGCGATGACTTGGTGAAGTAGGACTTGGAGGGCCTGTGTCAAGTAGTGTTTCTCGGATACCAGACTGTTGAAAAGATGTTTACCTTGAAAGTGTAATCCCCCAATTCGACGTCAGTAACGTCGACCCACTGGCAGTCGATGTTGTACTGGTACACATCGGAGCAGTTTACAGAGATGCCTGCGAGTAAAGATACATCAAACATTGGCTCACTGGGACAAACTAAACTACTACTACTACTACAGCCTATTTGCGTCCTACTGCTGGGCAGAGGCCTCCTCTCATCACGAGAGGGTTTGGGCTATAGTCCCCACGCGGGCCCAGTGCGGATTGTAGACTTCACACACATCATTGAATTACTTCGCAGATTCAATTTGAATTTACTGAGCTTTTCGGTGAAGAAAAACATTGGAAATTTATCTATAACTCTATCAAAAAAAAATTGGTAGGTACAAGTTTTTAGAGCCGACGAGTTGACTTTCATTTGTAGCTAATAATAAATTTGTAGCTAAATTCACTATGCAGCAAGATAAAAAAAAGCCACCGTTGATTACAGATGATGCCACCGCATCAGTCCAAGATTCCTAGTAAATTAAGTAAGGCTAAGTAAAAATACATAGTTGATCAACTGCCTGCCTGTCAATATAATATGTAATTTAATATAATAACAATAATAAAATAAGGTAATCAATCAGATCAATTGAAGTTGGTCAATTCCCAACCAACAGAAAAGGCTGTAGGTAGAGTTCCAACAAGATGAAGCGACGACACTTTGAAAGTTGCGGGAATCCGGTGGAAACAAGTACCTAGCACATGGCCGGTCTGAGTGGCGAGCCTTGGAGGACCCCTATAAGCAATGGACATCTTTCGACTGAAATGATGATGATGAACAGAAAATAGCATACAATTTCTTCAAACATTGCAATTCGTATTATGTACCAACTTTCTTTTAGTAAGACTTGACCGTACTGGCAATTTTCAAAGCATTTCACAGAAATTCCAGCGAATGTAATGGAACATCAAACGAACGAATATTGGCGAATTCCTTCCAGAAAAACAAACGTTACTTCTATTTATCTAACTATAATCTGTCTAACGGTTGTGTGGTATAGTGTCGTATCTAGAAATATTGTAATAAATATTCAAACACATGACCTCATTATTCATAGAATTGGGATCCTAAATCTTACAGTAGATTAAGTTCTACTACTGTCCGTATTTTTTTTGCATACAATGAAACAACTCTCACTCGAAACATAGTTAGCATAAAAAAAATTGTACGGAATACAATTTCTACTGTCGCGGTTAATAGTTAGTGCATACATATTTTTAAAGAATTTAATTATCTAAGTACAAGTACCTATTATGGGAGGTTTCTTATCAGCCACGAAGTCAAAAATTGCATTCCTAGCATTTCTACCCTCTATAATCTACCTTTTCGTTTCTTGGGCTAAAATAACCATTTTAAGTGTGAAAGCAATGTAATGAGACAAACAGAGAGCTTCCTTGCTCAGAACTCTTTCAAAATAGTGTCCCTGTACGCATCGCCAGACAAATACAAAGTAGACAGAGCGAGGTGATTATTCGTCACCTTTCGGCCGTAAGATGAAAGCGTTTCCTTTCTATCTATTGTTTTTGATTCTTTTGACGCACTTTTCCGATATCCGATTTAATCAAACATAGCGTATACGGGGTCAAGCAAAACGTTGTGACGATATTTTACCCACAGAATCAGCTATCTATCGATCATGCAGTTCTAAGCATGTTTGTTAGTGCTTTAATTTTTTTCGAGTTGGTAAAAAAATAGTGTCGGAGTCAGGTATCGCTCACATCATCAATCCCATACTGGGCCGTACTTTTTTTTACTAAATCGAAAAAAAAACCTATAAAACATACTTAGAATCGATATCTGATTCTATGGGTAAGATATTGTCACACTGTTTTGATTGGCCCTATATGTAAACATATATGATGTTCTAGGTACCTTTGAAAACTCCATTGAAATCGATTCAGTAGAAGATTAACACCGAAACAGACAGAAAGAAATGAAAAAGAGACAAATATTATTTAGTATTGATTTATAATTATTATTGATTTATAGTAAAAATGTTATTACCAAGTTATAGCAGTTTAGACGCAAGAAACTTTCGATACTACGTCCAACTTGTATTTACGTGATTAGTTACCAACCGATATTACACTGTAATTACCTACGTTATTCCAATGGGAATTACCTACAAGATTCTTTCCTAACCAATACCAAATCAAAAATCAAACCTCAGCTAAAAAATGAATAAATATCCAGACAACTTTTTATCCATACTAATATTATAAATAGGTACGTAAGTAACTCTGTCTGTCTGTCTGTTACCTCTTCACGCTTAAACCGCTGGACTGATTGAGGTGAAATTTGGCATCGAGATCAACGAGTTGCAGAAACTGCACATGTTTTCCTGGTAAAGCTCCAAACAAGCAGTTTGAATTTCCAAACAGTTTTTTTTATGTCACTGGTATAGCCCACCTAATGGTAAGTGCTCACTGCGGCCCATGGACACCGAAATCCTATGATCCCCCATTAAGAAACCATAAGGTCTTGAATGCGTTGCCTACTGCCCTGAGCCCTAAGATGAAATGCCTCTGTGCCAGAAATTTCACCGGCTGCCTTAACCTACCGGAACACAACAGTGCGAGCACTGCTATTTGGCGGCAGGTTAGAGAAGAAAGACGATGGTACCTACCCAGACGGACCTAGCACCAGGCCCTACGACTAGCAAAATGTTTTAAAATTATAATTCAAATAAGTTGTACCTATATACATAATTATTGTCTGAAGTGGACGTTCTGTACTATAGTTTAGTTTATAATATAATAATAATAAATTTTATTTCAGGCATCTAGGCCCATATTACATATACCTTAAAGACTAACATACATATTAAAATGAACCCTAAAAACTAACACAAGCAATCGTGTTAGCTTCGTCGTGAGGCGCACTCTGGAATCGCTGTCCAGTCTTCCACGGAAGCGACGGAACACGACTCCCTTCGGCCAAAATTCCTCTCTCGTGAAGGTTGACAGATGTTCGGTGGGAACCCTCACCACGAACGAACTAAAATTCATGCTGTGGCGTTCGGGTTCGAAATGGACTCCAAAATCTTAACTAAGTGGAAACTTTTATCATTTTAACTTTTAAAATCATCTTTAATGACACCTCTAAACGAATCCGAGCTGAATCCACTCGAATGAACTAAATAAAGTTTTAACAAAGGACCCTAATCCAATTTTCACGATCTCTAATCGAATTGAAGATAAGAATAGTGTCAGAAAATGCTAATAATTACTTTCAACAGACTATCACAGAGTCCCAGTCTTGGCACGAAATATTACTGAGACGTTGTTTGTTGTTGTTTGTTGAGTTGAATTTCATCCATCCATATCCATAATTAATATCTATTACAAATGCGAAAGTAACTGTATGTCTGTTACCTCTTCACGCTTCAACCCCTGGACCGATTGAGATGCAATTTGGCATGGAGATAGTTGGGGTATCGGGAAAGGACATAGGCTACTTTTCATCCTGGAAAAACGTATAGTTCCCGCGGAAAACGTACTGAATTCCACGCGGGCTAAGTCGCGGGCAGAAGCTAGTTAATTTTATAAATGCGAATGTAACTCTGTGTCTGACTGTCACTTCTTCCTTCATGCTGACACCGCTATCCCTGATCTGAACCAAATTCGATGCATTTTGGTATGGACACAGTTGAAATCCCGGGTTACTTTGTAAGTATACCGGTAAAACAAATAGTTCCCGCGGGAACGCGCTAAGAATTCCATGCGGGCGAAGTCACGGGCAGTAACTAGTAGTTAATATCCTTACTACTACTACAGCCTATTTGCGTCTCACTGCTGGGCACCAGTTATTAATATCAATACTAATCCATACTAATATTATGAACGCGAAATTAGGTAATAACTGTGTCTGTTTGTAAATCTCTTCACACTTGTTCATCACACAAAGTTTGCCCCGAGCGGGACTCGAACCCGCGACCGTCGGCACAGAAGGCAGGGTCACTACCAACCGGACCAATCCGGCCGTCAATAAAAAATCATGATCAATAATTAATTCAGTTCTGTAAAAAAACAGTTACCCTGATCTCCGTAGTTCTTGCAAGAGTATTTCTTCTCCACTCCAGGCAAGCAGGTGTTGTCTTCCAAGCAGAAGGAGGCCTTATGGCCCTCTGCCACTCTGTGCCCCGTGGAGTTCAAAACGTCAAACGTGGCGAACACCTCCATGCTGTGATAATGCCTTCAACAAAAAAAGAAGACAAATAATTTTTAATATTGGGCTCTTCCCACAAGCCTGTTTACGTCCCATTGCTTTAGCACAGCTTAAAAAGCCATGGTGGCCTAGTGGTTCGATCTACCGCCTCTCATGCCGAGGGTCGGGGGTTCGATTCCGGCTCGCACTTTGTAAATCCTTAATCTACCCGTCAAGAAGAATCAAACAAGCCCAAATTCGATGGGTTTATGTAGTTTTATTACGGATTTCCTATGGCCACCTTCCAGCTCCATCATAAGATCAGCTCACTCCACGTCATCATAATATTGCATTGTCACGCGATTTACATATTCGTGCAAAATTTCAGCTCAATCGGATTTCGGAAAGTGGGTCAAATTTAACTTGCAAGATTCCATTACATAGGTAGAGATTTTCTACTAAGCTAAAGTCCCGCGCCTTCACATTTCAAAACGCTTAAATTATTTTAATATTATTTAAAAAGCACCACCAACACTCTCAACGCATAGTTGATGGCTGTCTCAGCACGCACACATGTTTTGAGAGTATTGGTGGTGCTTTTTAAATACATTGAAGCGTTTTGAAATGTGAAGGCGCGGGACTTTAGATTAGTAGAAGATCTCTACCTACACACAGGTCGACCTAATAAAAGCGTGTTAAGAACAGTCAAACCACGAGTACCCACGGGATACTTAATCAAGCTGATGTCACCAACTTCGACAAAAGCAAGTTTTCCGTAATAAACGACCACTTAATAAGACAGGTTCCATAGAATTGCGAACAGAGCCATTAAGGGAATCTGCCCCGGGATCCATTCAGGAATCCATAATTGTGGAAATCGTTGGATTATAACACTGGCTGCGGTTTTAATTACGTTTCTGGTACTGGCGTTTGTTTTGTGTCAAAAAAGCAACCGTTGGGTATGAAAGTGTTAACAGCAATATACATGGTGGGTCAGCATGGTGGGTCCTATAGCAAATAATTAACCCACAGCATCGGCTATCGATTCCAAGCATATTTTATAGGTTTTTTTTTAGAGTTGGTAAGAAAAAAAAGTTTTGTATGAGATTCAGGCGTCGCTCACACAACCAATGCCATATACAATTTTTTTCTCAGAAAAAAATAAAGACCTATACAATATACTTAGAATCGATAGCCGATACTGTGGGTTAATAAATTGCTATAGGATCTGACCCACCATGTATATTAATCCTATTCCTAAAAAAATGATTGTGATTTTCGTAGCTAGTTTATATACCTAAGTAAGTATTTATCTATCTATTTATATATCTATAAATACCTTAATTTAATAACTACCCTTCCCCCTGTTACGTCATAGACATGGAATTTAATTATTAAACTGTTTATTGCTATTACTTTTAGCTCTTTTATAGCTAATTTACAGTGTTTACAAAATTTACAGAGTGACCTTTTAAGTACTTCAATCAAAAAATCATCATTAGTAGGTATAAGTTTCATCTACTCGTAAGTCGGTCTAGTAATAGTTCAAACGAGAAAATGTAACAAACTGACGCTAGTCAATTTGAATATAAACTTACTTGCAGTGACACAGATGGCAGTGCCATAGATGCTTGGGTAGATACGGTCGTAACTAACAGACCTCTCATACTAACATGTGACACAGATGCCACTGCCATAGATGCCTGGGTAGATACGGTCGGAACTAACAGACCTCTCATACTTACATGTGACACAGATGCCACTGCCATAGATGCTTGGGTAGATACGGTCGGAACTAACATAACTCTCATACTTACATGTGATACAGATGCCACTGCCATAGATGCTTGGGTAGATACGGTCGGAACTAACATAACTCTCATACTTACATGTCACACAGATGCCACTGCCATAGATGTTTGGGTAGATACGGTCGGAACTAACATAACTCTCATACTTACATTTGACACAGATGCCACTGCCATAGATGCTTAGGTAGATACGGTCGGAACTAACAGACCTCTCATACTTACATGCGACACAGATGCCACTGCCATAGATGCTTGGGTAGATACGGCCGGAACTAACAGAATTCTTATACTTATATATGACACAGATACCACTGCCATAGATGCTTGGGTAGATACGGTCGGAACTAACAGACCTCTCATACTTACATGTGACACAGATGCCAGTGCCATAGATGCTTTGGTAGATACGGTCGGAACTAACCAGACCTCTCATACTTACATGTGACATAGATGCCACTGCCATAGATGCTTGGGTAGATACGGTCGGAACTCCTCATTGCCGATGTTCAGAGACGACGCAGTGAAGCGTAGCAGGCGACGAGTCTCGTATTGCCAGTTGGGATCTCTCTGTTGAATCTGGAAGAAAAAAAAATCGTCTTCGTAATTCCTGACTACAACATCTATGTAGTTCAATAGTTATCATTCTATCAATATTTTTTTTTTGCAATGTGCTGATGTAATAGTACACCTTGATATTAGGTATTCATAATACAGCATTGACACGCACGCAAAGATACTCAAGTACCTACTTACAACAAGTCCAATGGAACGCCAGTCTTATTTCGTATTCACCGATATTTGACTTTAACAGACACACTAACACGGCAAGTTAAAAACTCGCATGTAGATTTCTCGTTTTTTATAAAAATTAAAACCTTTTATTAATTTTTAAACCAAGCTAGTAAACTATTTTCATGAAATTTAGCTAAACAAATCTGATACAAGACAAGAACTCCCGCTCTTTATGGATCGCGCTTTTTTTTTAATTCCGTTCTGAAATACATTGCGCTGTTTCAGACACGGATAAAAACGTTTCGTTTCGCGTCAATTGACAGATACAGAACATGCAGACTTGGCTGTTTGGGAATTCCTTTGCGTATTTATCAGTTTAAAAAAAGGTACCTGTACGATAATGAAATTTCATACAACATTCCCTGCGCTTATACCTGCCGCGGAAGTAATTTAATACAAATTTCCGGGGCATGCAGCTAAGTTTTTTTTTTTAATTTTTGACTGATCGTCAATGACGCACTTCGCGGTCTGATAGAAAGCAGACAATGACGAGTTTCTCGGCCATTTTTAAGAAAACTACTTTTTTAATACAGGCGCTCAAAAAGTAAATATTTCGATACCTGTTTAACGTTCCAAAAGTTCGTCATGTCCTAACGAGCGTTTTTTTGTTTTTTGACAGCTAGTGAGCGTGCCTAATGATGTTTTTTTACGAACTAGTACTTAAAGATTTTTGAGCTTCATCCAGTTCGTTTTTCTTTTTTTTTCGCAGACTTTAAAAAAATATCGTTTGATACACGTTGACGCAGCTATAGGACCAGAACCCATCGTGCCACTACCTTTCATATGGCTCAAACAAGCAATCCGGCAACACACCAAGGCCGCCCATCAACAGATCTGGTCGACCCTGGATACCTGCAGGCAGGCCCGGCAGGCCCTCCCGACGATCAACCCCGGATTGTCACGTAAGCTTCGTAAGCTAGGGAGAGGGCAGTTGCGCCTAATCACAGGAGCAATAACTGGTCATGCCCTATTGAACAAACATCTATACAATTTGGATATCACAGACAGCCCCCTGTGCAGAGCCTGCATGGAGGCAGAGGAATCAGCCACTCACGTCCTCTTGGAATGTTCCGGAGTGGCAGCGTACCGGGCAACACACCTCGGAAATCTGAGGTCGCTCCAGGAAGTCGTCGGCAACATTAAGGGTCTGCTAGGCTTCCTTCAGGAGCTGGGCTGGCAGGAGTAGCCCCGCCAGCCAAAAACTTCACGCAAAATAGGCGCAATCATGACGTCGAGTTGCGGAAAACCGGCCCGCGCGAACCTATAACCTATAACCTATACACGTGCGAAATTATCATTTTCACTCGTCCCTAGTGTTAACCCTCGCTCTCGCTCGCGCCAACATAACTAGGGACTCGCGATAGAATGACAAACTTTTTGCACTTTATTCAAAATATACTATTTCATGTTAATCAATCATTTTGTTGTCATTGTTTCTAGACACGAAAGACAAATTAAATCGTTTTATTTTAAAACTCTAGACGAAGAGGAAATAAATGACTCCACATACAAAACAAAATCGTTATACCTTTACATTTCAACTGTCTCTCATTTCTGAGCGAATGACTTTGAAGTAAAGAATTTTTCCACCAGTGAGTGTGGCCAACAAACTCCATACGAATATTACCTATTTATTACATTACTAACGGTCGGCTTAGCACGTCAGGTTTGGAAGTACCACAACATTGAGTTTTGTATTATACCCGTAGACTAGACAGGGTGAACGACATTATATTTTTTTCTTGCAGCAATTTAAATGTCCCTCGTGGAAATCAGTAAAATATGGAATTATGCTGTGCATCGTGCATTCAAAATTCAAGACTGATCTTTTTAAATGTACCTAACTAGAGAGGTAGAATTTTTTTGAGTCATTGACTTTGGAAATATCCCATTTTCATTAAAGAGTTGCTAGTTGGTATTTTTATATATCCCCAAAGCACCTAAAATATCAACTCGAAATCTGGCACACATAAAGATCATCATTACGAGTGTCCAAAACTATTACAAGTCTGGGAAGAATAAAAAGCAATTAGGTAAATTGTATTTTCTCAAACATGCAATGAAATATTGATATTATGTTCTTCTTGTTAGCCTGGGAAGTATCACGTTTCAGGCGCGGCTAGACAATTGGTCTATAATGAAATTTCATACAAACGTTGCAGGCCTAGGCCGGCAACTCACTTTTTTTTAATTTCCATTTGATATATTTGTGACACAGCGTTTTGGCATTCCGCCATTAAAAAAAAACTACAAGCAATATTTACTCTATGGTTCTCTATGACATTCTGCCAATACAGTTATAAAAAAAACATGAACCATATTAGCTACATTAGGTATCGCAGTTTTATTTATATAAAAAAAACAAAATATATTATATATAAAATATTATTTTATTTATTTATTTCATTGCATGTTTGAGAAAAGCACTATACGTACATGGGCGGGGAACGGAACTTGTCGGCCTCGTAACTATCCGGCCTCACTTCGTATATAATACTCGGCCTGCAACATCCTCCTTCCCGGCCTCTGTAGTAATGTACTATTACAGCGGGAGAACCTTGAGGTAATAGGATTGTAATTGTATGACACAAACAAAAGATACTTACATTGGTTATTGTTTCTTTAAGGCTCACTTGCACCAAGCCGCTAACCTCGGGTTAGCCTCTTAACCCACGTCAAATTCATACAAATTAATCTGAGTTAAGCGGTTAACCCGAAGTTAACAGCTTCAGTGTGACGCAAGTAGTGGCAATAAGTACCTCGTAAGCTGACTTGCTAAGGCAGTTCTCCTCCATAGCACATTGAAGGAGATACATGGGAACATCTTGGAGGTGTGCCGTTCTTTCTATGGCGGAAGTTTCAAGAACCAAGTCGGCCAGACGGTCTGTGCACACCACTGCTGCTACGTGCCCTGAAAATAAGAGAATCTTGAAGATATTCATAACTATGAGATGCAATAGTGGTATAGCATATAGCACTGCTATAGCACTTAGAAGGCCCGCGGATTATACATTTCCGTCTTTGGGTTGCTACCTTTTCTTTGTGTAACAAATTGCACTCAATCGGTCCAATAGTTTTGGAGCAAATTGGATGTACCAGACGGACAGACAGACCTGCGGGTGATAATTACAAATGGTTCATTTTTTTTCATTTTGACGCAGAACCCTAAAGAGTACCAAATAAAGCACCGCTTGTATGTATTATAGCTTGCTTGTATGAATATACTTGACAACGATAACAACGTCGTCGACTCGGGTAAAAAAAAACGTACGTGCTTATCACAAAAAGTTCGCCCCTAGTTGGATTCGACGCTTATCAAAGGGGCTCTAAACAAAATTCCGTTTCTTTCCAAATTAATAAACTCACACGGAGTTTTATAGTCACGACCTTCTAGAAAACATATCTGCCTGAAGTCGACGTTTTTTATTAGGTAGGTAACAATCAGAGTAAAAAATGTCAATTGAAGATCGTTTTGACTATTAAAGCCCCTGAAATTGACATCGTTATGAAGATACAGGTCAAGTGCACGCTCAAATTAAACGAGACGAAGCAGCTATAATTTTATTGACGCATACAGCAGAGCCCAATATCAATCGAAATGGGTCAGTATGGAAAAGTCAGAAACTATGAGAGATAGCGAAATCTGTTCTTAGAAACTCATTTCTTTGTAATTTCATCATCATCATCATTTCAGCCGAAGGTCGTTCACTGTTGGACATAGGCCTCCCCCAAGGCACGCTACTCAGACCAGTCCTGTGCTACTTGCTTCCACCGGTTTCCCGCGACCTTCACGAGGTCGTCGCTCCATCTTGTTGGTTGGTTTAATTTATACGAACATAATCAACTAGTACCTGGTCGACCGAGTTTTGCTCGGGTGAGAATAGCTAATAATAAATTTTCCCAGATATGAGACCTAGTTAGATCGATTTCTCACCCCCGTAAGCCCCTATATTCAAAATTTCATCGAAATCGTTCGAGCCTTTATCGAGAACGCGGTTACAAATATATATATGTACATATATATATATATATATATATATATATATATATAAATATATATATATATATATATATATATATATACAAATTTTGCTCGTTTAATGGTAAAGGATAATAAAATAACTAATACAACAAGCGATTACCTTACAGAATTCTGACCAGATTCGATTCCCGGTTATATGTGATATGAGAGTAAAAAACCGGCCAAGTGCGTGTCGGGCTCTAACAAAAAATTGCACTTTAAAACTTAATAGTTCACAAACGCATAAAATAATCAAAAAATGGTTTGAACAAACCCACAATATATTTTTAAGACCTATTCAACGATATGCCGCACCATGGGGTACGCAAGAAAAAAAATTACATCCCCACTTTACGAGTAGGGGAGGTAACCTATAAAAAAAAAATATCAAAATTTTATTTTTCCACTTTATCAGCGTAACTAATATGTATATTCATGCCAAATTACAGCTTTCTAGAACTAAGCATCTCTGAGCAATAGTGCGGACAAACGGACGGACGGACGGACGGACGGACATGGCGAAACTATAAGGGTTCCTTGTGGACTTCGGAACCCTAAAAACAATTGAACGCCATTTTATTCATTTAAAATCAACGCCGTGGTTCCTAAGAGCTAAGAGGAGATTTTACCATCTCTCATAGTTGCTGCCTTCTCAATACTGACGCATTTGGATTTATCACTCCTGTGGCCTGTATGCTACTTCTTTTGCCATACAACTTTGTCCACATGGAACACAAAGAACCCCGCAAAAGTTGTTAGGAAAAAGTGGCTTCAGTTAATTTTGTTGATTTTTTGTTGATTCAAGTGTCCTGATCAAAAGGATTATTGCTACCACGGTTCCCGAGTCCGTTCTCGAGGTATTTTAGATTTTGTACCAACAAGCAGATCTAATGAAGCACTCTAAAACTTATTTTCCGAACACCGTTCAGTTGTTTTTAAGCTTTTTAACTCTTTGTAATGGACATCTAGATGGTTGCATAGTTCAACGTAAGATATAAATAACACGATATTTATATAAGACTAGCTGTTACCCGCGACTTCGTACGCGTAATGGTAATAGCGTTCCCACGGGAACTATGCGTTTTTCCGGGGTAAAAAGTAGTCTATATGTTGACCAGTGTTATAAACTACCCCCATACTAAATTTTGTTGCAATCCGTCCAGTAGTTTTTGAGTTAAATATATATATATATATACATAAAGAAAAATTTTCTAAAAATCGTTATTTTGTGTTTAGTTAGTATCGTTTACAAACTCGTATATAGTCTCGTGTAGTCGTGTCATTCAAGTTTCATACGCGACTTCTTCAACAGACTTATTATTAGTATAGATTAGTATTAGATGACACTATTAAAACCTTATCCTATACTAACGTATGATTTAATATGTTCGCGATGGAGACAGCCCTAGCGCTAGGAGGTGGCCTCCAAAAGAGCGCGCTGCTTGCGATTGAAGGAGATGGCCACATTTGGGGGCGTTTGGCACACCATAACCGGTCTTTCGTTATCAGTCGTGGGTAAAAGTGCACGTACGTTGCAATTTTCTGAATAATCAATATTGATTGAATTTTGAATTACACTCAACGCAATGAAATCGGGTCACTTTTTTTTAGGATTTTCATGAAAGTGCAGTATCTTAAATTGTACTTATTACGGATGCAGAAAGTTTCCCTATGACTACTCCCGTCCCGCCGCAACGTCCGCGCTCGCCTAGGTACCGATTGACAATGATAGAAAGGGCACCAAATACAAATTTAAAAACCTATTAGGTTAACGCTGGTCTCGTACCATACCTCGAAAGCAAAAATTAGGATCACGTGTGGCTGTGGCCGTCTGTCAGTCCGTCTGTTACAATCGATTTGCTCCGAAAATTCTGGACCGATTGAATTTTGGCACATATACTTTCAAAAATTTTCATGTCCACAATAGGTATAAAATTTCAAAACGATGCCGTTTTCGTACTTAACGTTACAATAAATCATAAACACTACACCCATATTGATATTTACACATTACAACCCCACCGCAATCCAACAGGGGAGATGGTATTTCACGTCCACCAAGTTGGAATTTAAAATCGTTGTTGTTTTCGTAATCAGCAACCCGATAAACCTTAAAAACGACACTCATATTGATATTTACAAATTTGAACCCCATCGCACCCCAACAGGGGAGATGGTATTTCCCGTTCGCCACGTCGGATTTAAGAAAAATATAAAATATATAATATATAAATATAAAAGAAGAAACATACAAACAAATCTTTAACCCCCTTTTTAAACCTTTAGGGGGGGAATTTCCAAAAATCCTTCCTTAATGCTCGCTTACGTCATAAAAGGAACTTTCCTGCCAAGTTTCATGCTTCTTTCTAGGCCTAGCGGTTTAGAAGTTTCATACAAACCTTTAACCCCCTTAATACCCCTTCAGGGGAAGAATTTCCAAAAATCCTTCCTTAGTGCTCACTTTACGTCATAAAAGAAACCTTCCTGTCAAGTTTCATGTTCTAGGCCAATTAGTTTCGGCTGTGCGTTGATCGATCAGTCAGTCAGTCATTCAGTCAGCCAGTCAGTGTCTTCTTTTATAGGTTTAGATTACGTCATAATCACATTTTTCCCCGTTCCCGTGGGAATATCGGGAAATCCTTTCTTAGTGCTCCCCTACGCTCCCCAAGGAACCTGCATGCCAAACTTCAGCTCTCTACGGTGATCCCCGCGACCTAAACATTAAAATGTAAAAATCCCTTTTTCCCCGTTCCCGTGAGAATTTCGGGAAATCCTTTCTTAGTGCTCCCCTACGCTCCTCAAGGAACCTGTATGCCAAATTTCAGCTCTCTACGACCAGTATTTTCGGCTCTGCGTTGATATGTCAGTCAGTCAGTCAGTCAGTTTCTTCTTTTATATATTTAGATAGATAGATAGCTGTTTCCCGCGACTTCGTACGCGCCTAAACATTAAAATGTAAAAATCCCATTTTTCCCGTTCCCGTGGGAATATCGGGAAATCCTTTCATAGTGCTCCCCTACGCTCCCCAAGGAAACTGCATGCCAAATTTCATCTCTCTACGATGATCCCCGCGACTACGTACGCGCCTTAAAATGTAAAAAATAACATTTTTTCCCGTTCCCGTGGGAATTTCGGGAAATCCTTTCTTAGTGCTCACCTACGCTCCCCAAGGAACCTGCATGCCAAATTTCAGCTCTCTACGACCAGTAGTTTCGGCTCTGCGCTGATATGTCAGTCAGTCAGTCAGTCAGTTTCTTCTTTTATATATTTAGATTTTAAGTGAGCTTTATAACGGAACATGGAAGTACCATGGAAGCTTACAACCCTTACGAATTTTGAAAAAATCCTTCTTTAGTTGATGCCTACGTCATTGAAAATGAAAATGAAAATGAAAATATTTATTCAGCAAATAGGCCACATCTGGGCACTATTACACGTCACTTTTAAATGAATTTAACAGAAATAAATTTACCATTAAAGGAATACGTGAGAAAATTTCAAGTTTCTAGCTCTAAGGGTTTGGCCTGTGCGTTTATTTAAAACTTTCATCCCCTATTTTTCCCTCTTAGGTGTTCAATTTTAGAAAACGCTGAAATACGTCACACTTTATTTTTGCCGCACTCAATTCATACAAAACGTCATGCACGTATGTTGAAGAAATAAAAAGTTTAATACAAAATTCCATCCCGTCTTGGGGTTTGAATTTTGAACAATCATTTCTTATTGGATGCCTACGTCATAAGAGGAATACGTGTACCAAATTTTATGTTTGTGGCTCGAAGGGTTTGACCTGTGCGTTTATTTAAATCTTT
Organism: Aethes cnicana; assembly: GCA_963971205.1. NCBI lineage: Eukaryota > Metazoa > Arthropoda > Insecta > Lepidoptera > Tortricidae > Aethes > Aethes cnicana. Next base: position 7,277,591 of record OZ020294.1, read on the forward strand.
CATCCTCTATTTTACCCTCTTAAGGGTGGAATTTTAGAAAACTCTTGCAATACGTTACTAATTATTTCTGCCGCACTCAATTCGTATGAAATTTCATGCAAATATGTCCAAGGAATAAAAATCCCTTATTTCACCCCCTTGGGGGTTGAATTTAGAAAATTTCTTCCTTGGTGGATGCCAACGTCATAAGAGGAATGCGTGTACTAAATTTTAAGTTTGTAGCCCGAAGGGTTTGGCCCGTGCGTTTATTTAAATCTTTAATCCCCTATTTTACCCGCTTAAGGGTTGAATTTTAGAAAACTCTGAAATACGTTACTCATTATTTTTGCCGCACTCAAATCGTATGAAATTTCATGCAAATATGTCCAAGGAATAAAAAGTTTAAAAAAAACTTTCATCCCTTATTTCACCCCCTTGGGGGTTGAATTATGAAAATTTCTTTCTTGGTGGATGCTAACGTCATAAGAGGAATACGTGTGCGAAATTTCGAGTTTGTAGCCGTAAGGGTCTGGCCTTTGCGTTTATCTAAAACTTTCACCCCTTCATTCACACCCTTGGGGGTTGAATTTTGAAAATTCCTTCCTTGGTGGATGCCAACGTCATAAGAGGAATACGTGTGCGAAATTTCAAGTTTGTAGCCCTAAGGGTGTGGCCTTTGCGTTTATCTAAAACTTTCACCCCCGAATTCACCCTCTTGGGGGTTGAATTTTGAAAAATCCTTCTTTAGTGGATGCCTACGTCATAAGAGCAATACGTGTGCGAAATTTCAAGTTTGTAGCCCTAAGGGTGTGGCCTTTGCGTTTATCCAAAACTTTCACCCCCGAATCCACCCCCTTGGGGGTTGAATTTTGAAAAATCCTTCCTTAGTGGATGCCTACGTCATAAGAGCAATACGTGTGCGAAATTTCAAGTTTGTAGCCCTAAGGGTGTGGCCTTTGCGTTTATCCAAAACTTTCACCCCCGAATTCACCCCCTTGGGGGTTGAATTTTGAAAAATCCTTCCTTAGTGGATGCCTACGTCATAAGAGCAATACGTGTGCGAAATTTCAAGTTTCTAGCTTTACGGGTTTGGCCTGGGCGTTTATACATCAGTCAGTCACCTTTGCCTTTTATATATACAGATATAAATATAATAGAATAGCGTGTTTCTCATAATTTCAAAAAATTAAGGCCTTACTGTTCGCAATGGCAAAATAAAAACGTCAAATTGATTGTCAGTTTCATTTTCGTACTTAGTCTCAGGAGTATCTATACGACTAGATATGGACTCTACAAAATCGATCGTATCTCGGAAACGAATACGGGAACCCTTTTAGCACCCGAAGGGACTTTTAATCAGGACACTCGAATCTACAAAATTTCAACAAAATTAACTGAAACGACATTTTCCTACCAACTTTTGCGGGGTCCTTTATATAAAACTAGCTTTTCCCCGCAACTGCGTATGCGCAGAGATATTAAAATCTAAAATCCCGTTTTTCCCGTTCCCGTAGGAATTTCGGGAAATCCTCTCTTAGTGCTTCCCTACGTTCCCTAAGGAATCTGCATGTCAAATTTCAGCTCTCTACGTCCAGTAGATTCGGCTCTGCGTTGATCGATCAGTCAGTCAGTCAGTCAATTTCTTGTTTTATATATGTATATACGAGTATATAGATAGACTAGATAGCTTTTGTCCGAGACTTCACCCGCGTGAAATTCAGTTATTCCGTTCCCGCATGAACTATGCGTTATCCGGGATAAAAAGTAAGTAACGTCACATAAATATTTGCTGCTACAGAACCCTTCATAAGCGAGTCTGGCTCGCTCTAGTCCCGTTTTTATTACATAACCGTTATTAATCCGATGAAATCGAATAAGGTTCCCAAGCAAGTAGGCATTGCGTAAAATTTTGCAGACCATAACCACGTTTCAGTCTGGAATAAGAACGTTATAGCGGTTACGTAATTTCGTTACGTTTATAACTTGGAGTGAAATTGAAGTGCAAATGCTACTTTAGAAGGTGATTGTTTTTATTTAATTTTTTATTTAATTGTAATTATTGTCATTCAAGATAAGATGTTTTGTGGTTAGTATTTTACTACTACTAGGTACTACAGCCTATTTTGCGTCCCACTGCCGGGCACAGGCCTCCTCTCCTCACGAGAGGGTATGGGCTATAGTCCCCACGCGACTTCACACACATCTTTGAATTACTTCGCAGATATTTTAGATGGTAAATTCAAATTGAATTTCGCACTTAAGTAAACTTAGAGGTGCGAGCCGGAATCGAACCCCCGACCCTCTGCATGAGAGGCGGTAGGTCGAACCACTAGGCCACCACGGTTCCGTACGTTTAGTATTTTAACTGACTTCAAAATAAGGAGTCGGTTCTGATTCGTCGGAATCTTTTTTTTTTCAGTTAAAGTTCAAAGAGGAATGTTTTTGGATCAAATTCAGGACTCCAATAAAGGTCAGGTCGAGAGTACTCTGAACTGACGAGTATACCTACTGATCGCCAGATATATCGCAGCGGACGACCTGGTCATAAATATGTAGGAAAGCATATGCAATCTAATCTAAGATTCAAAAAAAGAGTTTGATAATTACAAAGTAGAAGATGCAGGTACCTAAATCAATGACGAAGCTTGCAGTGGATAACGGTATGTTTTAATGATAACTACATCAAATTGTACATAATGACGATGCAAAAGTGATTCTAAAATCAAGTAGGATTTTAGAATAAATGTTTTTTATCTTTTATATTTATCTTAACATCTTGACAATAAGATTTTACGATGTCCAAAAAAACAACCTCCTCCGTTATACAATCCGACATTTAGTTCCAAGATGACTGCATTATTATCATGACCTTCATGACACATGATGTACGGTCTACGTCATTTGTTGATGTAGACCGTACATCATGTGATATATTATGGTTACACTTACACTCTTGCACCCTATTCCGTTGTATTGAGATCCAAAAATGTAAACATAACTTTGAAGTCGACTGTACTACACACATATAGAGAAAGGCAGTATCATCATCATCATCAACCAACTTCGAGAACTTCGAGTCGCGAAGTCGCGTGAAGAAGCTAGTATTCCATAATTACAAGCAACAAAATATCTATTTCACTCACCAACATCACCAGGGCACGTGACGTCACCAATGTCCTGGTGTTCACACATGAACAGGTTCGTCTCATTGCCCTGGCATTCCACCCCGCTGAGTATAATCTTCGAGTGTCCGAAGACATCAGTCTGCAGGGCGTGTGCTGCGTAGCCCAAGGCCAGGTGATGGCAGACGGCGAGGGCCTCGTACAGGGTCCAGCCGTCAGGGCAAATGCTGCCCCAGATCCCGTTGTGGTATATCTGATAGATAGAGAGATAAATCCTTTATTTGCCTGTAACTAATGAACCATAATAATTGAACGAATCACTGATATTTTAACAAACACCCCGAGGACCCATGATTTACTTATTCGCTTATCAAATTACAGAACTGTTAATAACTCAAATCTGAAGATCAAGAAAAATAACCGAGGTCCAGAAAGTTCAGATAAAGTCAGAAATATTTAGTTCTTCACACAGACCAACTTTCACGTAAGTATATTGATAAAACATAATTTCATCAGAAATCGCAGAGTTAGTTTATCCTTCAACTTTATTTAGCTATCGTTGAATATGCTAATTTCACATTGTTATTTAGATTTGAGCCGCAGATAGTAAATTCTCTTGACATTTCAGTCACTTAATTCTGACAATATTATGAACATAAATATTGTAAAACTTTACGTTACATTGAGAATAATTAAATCATCTCCGTAATAACTGAATTACTTAACTGAAATTTATTTCTAAAACATCTGAAGATGTTTACACAGTTTTTGTTTAATAAATTACTTAACTATCTTTGATTATCTTATATTTATCATCCAGAACTGTTAAACTTGCATTTTTTTTCTAAACACTAACAAACAGTCAGTCAGCCCACACCACGCCTTTACATTTGTATCATCAGACGTTTTAATGAATGTCAGAGCACCAAGGCTGTTTTGCGAAAGGTTCAAGCCCATTAGTGGTAGGGTAGCACTGTATATTATCTAATAGGTATGTACCAGAACAGACACGTACCACCCTGCATCAAAACAGGTTACCTTACACCGCCAGCGATCAACGGGCAGTCTATTCCATTGCCAAACCGGTCAGAACGGGTAAACACGCGACCGTACTTGAATACCATTTATACAATGCCCAATAAAACGTTGACAAACTATTATTAAAATATATCTTTATTACTTATACCAATCTGTCAGAACGACATTAAAATAATAAACTAGCACTATTTAGGACTAAAAATAACTAACTATCTTCAAAATATCCCCCTTTGACTCTGATACATAGGCGTAAACGTTTGTTAAAATTTCCCACTATATGCCGCAGCTCCTCTAAGGATATTTTATCCCACTCCTCAATAAGTTTTGCTTTCAGAGCGGCGATGTTTTTGTGTTGGGTAGCACAAACCCTTGTCTCTAAGATGGACCATAAACTATAATCCATTGGGTTAAGGTCAGGCGAAAAAGGTGGCCACTCTTTTGAGCTTATAAAACCGGGGAAATTCTCCTTGCACCACTGCTGCACACTAAGGGCCCTGTGAGATGGAGCAGAGTCTTGCTGGAATATCCATTGTTGGTTGCGAAAATGTTGTTGGCTCCAAGGAAGAACTACGGTTTCAAGAATGTCTCTCCTGTATGTTTCTTGGTTAATTTTGACACCTTTTTCTTTTAAAACAAGGGGTGTTTTGCCCGTAGAACAAATTCCGCCCCAAACCATAACAGATTCCGGCTTTTGGCGATGAGGAATCACAGCATTCGCACCAGGACGACTAGAACACCACATTCTGTCATTTTGGCGATTGTGAGCCTGTTCGATGGAAAAAAGTTTTTCATCTGAAAAAAGGACGTTTTCCCACTTCTCAGTGGCGGCACGCTTCATAAGTAAACGACATCTCTCATAGCGAACTTTTTTGTCTTTATCTGTAAGAAATTGTGCTTTACGCAGCTTGTATGCTTTCAGATTAAGGTCATTTCGAACAATACGTTGCACCGTCGAACGACTTACACCCAAGTCGCGAGCCATTTTTCGTACTTTGGTCCGTGGATTACGATCAAGTCGTTTCTTGATAATGTTTCGGAGAGTAGGAGTCCTAACTGTCCTCTTTCTTCCTCGGCCAGGGCGGTCTGCAATATCGCCGAGCTCATTGAATCGCTTAATTGTCTTAGAAACAAGTTGACGACTGACACCTAGCGATCTAACTATCTCACACTGACGTTTTCCAGCTTCATGTATGGAAATTATTGCTACACGTTGATAAAACATTACAATATTTCATTAAAAGCAAACAGTATTAAACAAGAAGTCTATTTCGAATGATGGGCGAAATGTTTGAAAATGGAACACTAAAAGAACAGAACTCGTAATGCGTTCCATATTTAAAAAAAATACTTTTTTATTTTGTCAACGTAATATTGGGCCACGGTGTATTTAGGTTCCGCCTGTAAAGAGTGTCATGGGTGTGGTGGTATCCATCCATATAAAATAAAAGGACACGTATTTTTTCTTTTTTCGTAAGGTTTCATTTTCATACATAAAATTAAAATTAAAGTGCGCCTCATTCTAAAAGGCGTGAGTCAAAAATGACGTAGTAGCACTTTCTGCGCATAGATATAGTGATGGGCCGTTCTCGAGAAGTTTCGGAAACAAGAGAATATTGAGAGATGGTTCTCGGAAAAGTTGTCGTAAAAGGAAATTTCCGAGAAAGTACTTGAATCGACAAATTTAAAATTTTTGTTTTGTCTTTTTTATATAGAAGCATTTTATATGTATTTGCAAGACATTCAAACCCATCCTGATACTGGAAAGGCAAAATTCTCTTCATTCTCGAGAATGTTCCAAGGAAATTTTCGAAAATGTTCTTGGGAGAACTTTCTCGGGTACATCCAACACCGTTGAAATGGTAAATATTTATAGAAATAAAACTTGTTTTACTATGTTATACAAAAGTATATTAATTATATATAAATACTAGCTTTTGCCCGCGACTTTGTCGGCATGGAATTCGGTTATAGCGTTCCCGCGGGATCTAAGCGTACTTCTGGGATAAACACTAACTCCGTGTACACCGAACTTAATAAGTAGCCTGTTTCCTTCCCCGGGACTCGATTATGCATGTCACTCATATTTAACTCGTATTGAAATAAAAGTTTCATACAAACGTTCAGCCCCGTTTTTGCCCATTTACGTCACAAGAGAAACCTTTCTCCCAATATTTATGTTTCTAGGCCTAACGGTTTAGAAGTTTTATACATATTTTAAAATCCCTTTAACCCCTTTAAGGGGGAATTTACGTAATAAGAGAAACTTTTCTTCTCTTTTTTTTCTCTTTTCTTTTTTTTCTGCCAAAGTTCATTTTTTTAGGCTTAGCGGCTTAGAAGATACATACTTACACACTTTTAAACCCCTTTGTGCCCCTATAAAGAGGCACTTTCCAAAAATCCTTTGTTAGTGCGTATTTATGTCATAAAAGAAACCTTTTTGCCAAATTTCATGTTTATAGGCCCAGCGGTTACATACAAACTTTCAACCCACTTTTTACCCCTTTAGGAAATTTCCAAAAATCCTTTATCAATGCTCATTAACGTTATAAAAGGAACCTCCCTGCTAAGTTTGATATTTTTAAGCCTAGCGGTTTAGAAGTTTCGTACAAACTTTTAACCCCCTTTCTACCCCTCTAAAGAGGAAATTTCCAAGCATTCTTTATTAATGCTCACTTACGTTATAAAAGGAACCTCCCTGCCAAGTTTGATATTCTTAAGCTAGCCTTCGGTTTCGAAGTATCATACGAACTTTCATTCCCCTTTTTACCCCCTTTAAGGAGGATTTTCCAAAAATCCTTTATTAATAGCTACTAACGTTATAAAAGGAACCTCCCTGCAAAGTGTAATATTTTTAAGCCTAGCGGTTTAGAAGTTTCATACAAACTTTCAACCCCCTTTTTACCCCCTTAAAGGGAGAATTTTCTAAAATCCTTTCTTAGTGCTCACTTCCGTCATAAAAGGAACCTTCCTGCCAAGTTTCATGTTTCTAGGCCTAGCGGTTTCGGCTGTGCATTGATCGATCAGTCAGTCAGTTTCTTGTTTTATATACATCTATACATATACGAAAAAACAATGAAATACAATCGTTTACAACGGGAAAAAATTGGATTTTTATATGTTAATGTTTACGCGCATACGAAGTCGCGGGCAAAGGCTCGTTAATAATAAGTATTTTTGTCGTTTTTAAAATGTAAATGTTATTGTATTTATTGCACTGTTATTTTTATATTGTATAACATGAATACGACAATGTAGTCGAGAAAATTATCAAGTAGGTTCTCGGGAATAAATAGAAATTCTCGCTTAGTATGTCCATAACATTCAGTGGAAACCAACTTACCAAGCCAACTGCTATGTATAAGATAAGCAAAGATTATTTGAGCTTCTAAACAATAATATTAATAATAACAAGTATGTTTTCCTCAAACATTCAATCCGGAATTATTCTCCGAGAATATTCTTAAGAGAACATTTCCGAGAACTTTCTCGGAAACTTCTCGAGAACGAAGAGAATTTGGCCCTTAAAATCGACTATTTGGTTCAAAATGCTTTACAAACATTATTAACCTCTTAAAATAGGAAAATGGAAAAAATTTAACTTCAGTATTGTTTACATTATATGTACTTTCTCGGAAATTTCCGTTCAAGAGAACGTTCTCGAGAATCATTGAGAATTCTCCGAGAAGGGAATTCTCAAGAGCGAGAACGTTCTTGTCGGCACATCACTAGATATAGTAAAGTTCTGCGCGTTGCGTCCGCTCCTTAGCGAGAGTGAGTGAACTGTATGAGATGACGTCACGCACCAGTTATCACTAAAACACGATTTTCTCTAAAAGTAATGAACGAAAAAATCTGAAACTTTTTAATTGACTCCTTCAGGTAGAGATATCAAAATGGTTTTCGAATTATGCCCTACTACAAAATTTTGAATTGATTCACGTAGAGACAGCACAGAACCTCTCAATGAGGGCCTACCACCTAGCTGTATGTATGTTTTATAGCCAAACGTTCGTGTTTGTCAATGTTTCTAACCCTATTGGGCAGATATATACTTACTTCGACTCTACCCTCCAAATTATTCTTTCCGCCAGCCAGCCTCAAGCTCTCACTGCCATCTAGCGCCTTAAGCAGGCAGCTCTTGCTTGGTTTCACCAAGTTCGCCGGCGCGTGGCGACAGATGGCGCCAGCAGCTTCTGAAGGTTCGCAGTCAGAGGAGCCCCAACCGCTGAAGATGCATTGGGCTAGCGAGGTCTCTGTTCCATCGCAAACCACGTCGTCCATCCAGAATCTTTCTAAAGGGGGAAAAAGCTTTTGATTGGATATAGTTAGGACCAGGTCAAATTAAAAGTTCAGATAAAGCAGGGCCCAGATAAAACAAGAAGATTTGTGATTTATCTTTATTTTTGACGAGCATGTAAGTAATACTTAAAACAGTTTAAGTAGGTACCAAGATTTATTCCAAAAACATAAATGGCATGGTAGGTAGCTTAGTTGTTTGACCAACCGCCTCGCCTCCAGAAGATCGGGAGTTCGAATACAGCTCGCACCTCTGAGTTTAAAATACTTAGTTGAGAAATTCTTAACCACTTAGCTTTTTGGTGATATTTGCGAAGCGATTCTACGATGTGTGTGTAGTCCTGGGGCTCTATTCGTAGTGTTACATGGGGAAAGGGAGCTTCCCAATCCCACTTGGAAACGAACTTTAAGCAGCTAGATTTAAAGTTAAATTTGAGCGCGCCGTGATGCGAGTGCGCAGGGATTGGGAATCTACCTTTCCCTATGTAACACTTCGAATTGAGCCCCTGAATCCGCACTGTGCCCGCGCGGGGATTACATATCTACCTTAGTACATCCTCGTGAGGAGAGAAGGCCTGTTGCCCAGCAGTGGGATGAAAATAGGCTGTTGTGATGGTGGTGGTTTATAATTGTTGTACTTCACTTTTAGTAAAAGACACCCAACGCGCATAATGCAATTATTCGTTCTCCTTAAAAGGGCGGGCAAACAACAAGCGGGCAATCACTCAGTGTTTCTATTAAAAATAACCAGCCATTATTCTAAAGAACATAATGGCCCCTTCAAGATGTAAAATCACTCAGGCAACTTGGGTACTGATCCTTTTTACGCCCAGACGTCGTAAAAAATATTACGTGTACTCTCCCTAGTAAGGATCACGATGTAAGAATTTCTAGAAAATGCAACAATGGAGCACGATCTTAGGCTCTTAAGAAACGGCAAGGCATAAAAGGGGATGATGTATCTTTATGGCATTAATTTTCATTGTTGAAAGTTAAATATTAAAATGATTGATAGTTATGATAACTATAGGTAACGTAATGTTAGAATATGAGTTTAAGTTTTAAGCTCCCATTACTTGTATAAATAAATTCTTCAAATAATTTTAATCAGTCTTTAGAAAATTAAGCATATTCCGTAAAAAGTGAACAGAAGTGAACAAGAACGAGGTCGAGGCATAAGAAGTATGCACGCTAATAAAATGGTGATTCCCAGACATCGGCGATGCATGGGCTTCAGAGGAAGCTTTCGTTTCTGTGCCTCGAAAATATGGAACGATCTGCCGCCTCCCTCACGTTCTAGCATGTCGCTACCAAGTTTTAAATTAAAACTCCGAAGAGACCTCTTAGAGAAACAGCTGATAGGATAAGGAACGAATATTTCCTCATTTATTATTTATTATTATTATTAATATGGTAGTCATGGTAGTCATGACATTCTGAGCCCAACCTGCCCAACCCACTTATGCTCTTCTGTTATGCTTTGCCGATTTCTCTCAAGTATATTTATTCTCAATCTGTTCTAATCATGTACATTTTTTTTTCTGTTTTTCTGTTTTTTTTTTCTAACAATGTGAGTAAAGATAAGTACTTCCTCGCTGTACTTTAATACTTAATTTTTCAACTAGCAGAGAGAGGGTGCAGGCTGAAAACCAGCGCTGTGCAGACTGCGTTCTCACAGCAAATGCTGAGACCTGAGCCTATTGCCACTATTGCAACTAGACTAGTTTTTTTTTGTATTTCTATGTATATTTACTTTTATTTTTATTTTATTTTAAAGTGTTTTTTTTTTGTGTGTTTTTCTTTTCTTCTTTTCTTTAAAAAGCACATTCCCGACTGTTTAGCTTTTATTTCCAAGGAGGAAGGAGGAGGTATAAACCTTGGATAGCCATGGTGGCCTATTGGTTTGACCTACCACCTCTCATGCAGAGGGTCGCGGGTTCAAATCCGGCTCGCACCTCTGTAATTATTTATATGCGAAATTCAATTTGAATTTACCACTGAGCTTTTCGGTAAAGGAAAAAATCGTGGGTTCTCATCTGCGAAGTAATTCAAGGATGTCTGTGAAGTCCCCAATCCGCACTGGGCCCGCGTGAGGACTATGGCCCAACCCTCTCGTGATGAGAGGAGGCCTGTGCCCAGCAGTGGGCCGTAAATAGGCTGTTGTAGTAGTGTAGTAGTATAGGTACCTTGTGAGACGTACCCAATTGATTCACATAGGGACAGCAAAGAATATTAACCTCTCAATGAGAGGAGGCTGGCTGTGGAGCTTCATAAACTGTTCTGGAGATGTATTTATGTATACTGACTAGTCTATGCAGATATCGTCTCATATTTTACTTAAAAGGGGTTTATCCCGAAAGTTAGCAACGTCGCATATAGCTGTCAAATGTTTCGCTGTTTTTATTAATTTCTCAATATTGCTGATCTAAAAAGGAAGATATCATTCTATGGTTGAATGACGCGTCTCGTTTTGTATTTGTTGATTAGACATTCAAATGATAAGATTACATTAAAATGCATGGAATCTGCGATGGAAAGTTTTCAAAAGATATTACTTCCATAATAAAAAAAAACGTGTTCCTATGATAACTGTTGCAATCCATACTTCATTCCGTAATATTCAGAAATTAATGAAAACAGCAAAATATTTGACAGCTATTTGCGACGTTGCCAACTATCGGAGTAAACCCTCTTAATGTAGATAACACACTTCTCCTGATGTGAAGCTGTGCCCAGCTGTGAGTTTTACAGACTGTTTTGGAGATGGTTTATACTGACTGGTGGCCTCCCCATAGCGCGCTCCGTGAGTGGCGACTCCACTCATATTCCAAGTCTTGCAGACGACCTGGGCAGCTGCATCATCCCAGGAGTCATCGCAGACGGCTCCCCAGCGCCCGCCGTGCTGGATATACACGTTGCCTTCGAAGAAGGATATTATCAATGTAATGTACAGGCCCCGAGACAGATCTTGAGCGGTGAGCGAAAATAGAGGGGATTTCTGCGCATATAAAGAGCCCCCAGTACGCTCCTTTCTCCATACAAACGTAGTTACGTTTTATTTCGCAAACTACTTATCAGATTGGCACCAAATTTTACAAGTAATAGTGGAGCAGAGATATTAGTGTCTAAAATACACTTTGATTGTAATAAATTGAATAACAAAGAAACTAGGACCATTTTAGTTTTCTCCATACAAACTTAAAAATTAATTGTGTTTTATTTTATCATGACCTTTACTAATTTCGGACACCCACAATAATGATTTTATTATGTGTACCAAGTTTCGGGTCAATCTGTTTAGTAATTTGGGAATAAAAGCGAAACTACGTTTATATGAAAAGTTGAGAAACGCCGTGCGTACTGGGGACTCTTAACGATTTAAGGGCCAATAAGCGTGCGTGCTCGGCATAAGCCGGCCACACACATTACGTTATAACCGAGGGTTATGCTTGCACAGTTAATTTGTGCAGGCATAACCGAAAAATATCCATTTTCATTATTTCAAATTTTGCTTGCGCAGGCAAGGAGTCATGTCATACACACGTTCAGTTATGCCTGCACAAATGAACTGTGCAGGCATAACCATCGGTTATAACCTAGCGTGTGTGGCCGTCTATAGCGCCCGCTGCGTCCTGCGCCCCTCTGCCGATGCACGAGACAATAAGTATTTTTGACTTCTGCGCATCGAAGACCATCGCTCAAGATCCGTGCCGATGCCTATATGCAAGTTTAGTATGTTAGAAAGAGATAGCAGATATGTCGTCTTGCTCGCAACCTGCTCGGTGCGTTGGCAAACGGCAGTCAATGTCTGACAGATCCAGTGTGAGGGCGTGTGTGCAAGCGATCCGATTAAACCTAGTTATTCATACTAATGTGGATTTCATAGCAAACACTACAATCAATTATTATTGTAAGACACTATACTACGATTTTCAGGCTAAGTTCAGTTCACAGAGATGGTAACCCTATACTCAGGGTTACCATCTCCTAAAATGAAAAAGCTGACCTCTGCACTGTATTGTCTCCAGATATCTTACCCTAAAAGCTTTAATATTCGGACAGGCTGGCCAGTTGAGGTAGGTAGATATTTATTTTCATGAAGATTCTACAAAACAATACACTAACTCCCGATCGTATCGTAGTTACGAGTGTAAATAAAGGACCTGGGCGACCGAGCGTGCTCGGGTGAAAATAGCTAAAACCGAGTTTTCTCAGATATCAGACCTAGCTCGATCGATTTGTCACCTCCGTAAACCATTACATTCCAAATTTTATTCAAATCATTAAGCCGATTCTGAGATCGCTTGGATAAATAAATAAACAGAAATATACTTACAAGATTAACGCGTATAAAGTATATATCTACGAGTAGGTGTGAAACGTATCCTAAATCTAACTTAAAGAAACTACCTTCATATCTGTTTGGTCCGCCAATCAGTCTCACTTTGCCTTCAAAACGCTTTTGCTTATTCAGCAGACCCTGAACAAATGCCGCCCGCGCCGCTCTCTCCGTCTCGCTCACGTCCTTACAAAACACTTCCACTAATATTACTGTCAAAACAAATTTCACTCCTAATTCCATTTTCGCATGAGCTATTTTAGACATCCTATTGTGCCGAACGCGCCGCGAATTACTAATTTCAAATTTGGAACAATTCATTAAATATCTCAATTATTTCCAGCCAGTTACTTCGTATTTGAAGATGTTCAACGTTGGTTGTAACGATAACGATAAATAACACTTAAAATCGAAACGCGACTGTGTTGTGACTAGATGAATATGATACTAGTTTCATTGCATCAGGAATGTATGAGTGTCTGCGTTTTAATTGTCATCTTCTAGTTCAATGTTAAGATGACATGAGTTCCCCATGTGCTATGATTTGATATATTTAAGAGGAAGACATCACCATGGTAACTAAGCTTGGCATGTAGACTTGATTGTCTTTGACTCTGAAGGTAAGGTAAAGTTGAATAAACAGTAACCATCTATGGTATCGGTCAAGTGTCCTGGATTTTTTTTTAACTTTCAAATGTCGAAACTCAAGAGGTAAATTGGAAACCAGTAGAAGCTAGCTCACTCACTTCACTTGTTGATCTGTGTGCCTAAAAATGAATAGTCGTCATAGTTAAACCTAAATCAAATCCGTCATAAAATAACTAATATGTTATTGTAAAGAAAAAGTAAGTTAAACCTAGAATGACAACCTTCATACAAATCAGCGTACGCATGAAATAATTGTTAAATGCAATAATAGATGTCGCTGCCTATCTAAGCAGTAGTGGGCTATCTACTACTTCAGCTTATTTGCGTACCACTGCTGGGCACAGGAATCCTCTCATCACGAGAGGGTTGGGCTATAGTCCCCATGCGCGCCTAGTGCAGATTGGGGACTTCACACACATCTTTGAATTACTTCGCAGATGAGTGCAGGTTTCCTCACGATTTTTTTTTCTTCACCGAAAAGCTCAGTGGTAAATCCAAATTGAATTTCGCACATAAGTAAAGGTGCGAGCCGGAATCGAACCCCCGACCCTCTGCATGAGAGGCGGTAGGTCGAACCACTAGGCCACCACGGCTTAGGCTAGATAGCCTGCATTAAAATTTGAAAAGCCTCCTTGATATTGTTCACGTACCTGCAGAGCTTTTTCCGATGTACGCCGCAATACTATATGTATAATCTCCTTGTTTCTGATCTTAGGTAAGTATAATAAGGATATTATGACTTTATAGGGTATTAGGGTACCTAACAAAAAATGTTTTCGTTCGTTTTTATGTCAGTATTTTTGCTTCTATTTCTATATCACTACATAGTATAAAAAAACAAAGTCGCTTTCTCTGTCCCTATATCCCTATGTACGCTTAAAAAGGTATTAAAATATATTGTTAAATATGTAAATACGTAATATTTATTAAAAATGAATGTATTAAATTATAAATAATATGAATGTGAATAATTTATGAAGTCAGATAGTAAATATTGTAAGTATGTTCAAAAAATAATTAAAATGTTAATGTTAAACTTGACTTGATAGCTATAGTTATAAGTAGTTTATAAGTTCCATTGTGTGCCGCTCAATTCCCGCGGGAACGCTATAACCGAATTCCACGCGGACGAAGTCGTGGGCAGAAGCTAGTCATAAATACATAGTCATAGCTAGGCACAATTGTATTACCGTACCTATTTTTATCTTATCTTATTGTATTTGTTGCTGTGTCGAATAAATGTATTTCTTCTTCTTCTTCTTCTTTCAAATAAAAAGATCTTTGGACTGGTCCTTAACACAACATATTGCGTCAAATAGATCATTACGGGCGACCTACATAGCGATGTTGTGCCAATTGAGTTGTTTGCGGCCTAACCGAATCAATTTTGGTCCAGCCGACTCTGAAATTACTTTTCCTGTGTGAAATATAAGAATTTATGATATTTTCCCGTTTATGTAGGTAATCTGTTACAAAGAGAAGACAAAATATGTAATGAAATATTTTATGTTTCAATTCCCAGCTTTACTATTAAATAAGAGATTCGGTTACATGTTCCGGTGATAAATACTCGTACCTAGGCTTGCCATCTCCTAAAATGAAAAAGCCGGACATTTTGCCCTAAAAGCCTGACATCACCACAGCTAAAACCCAAACATAACTTCCTTAGTAGCTGCGGAATGCGCCCCTTCCCTGTAATTGCAAAATAATATTCTGCCACGAAATTTCAGTAGTTTGTCATACAATTCTACATTAGAAAGTGATTTGAACATTGAGTTTCATTTGCGTCCGTTCTCGTAGCCAAAGATTTCGGCATATCATTCCTTCGCTTTGAAGCGCTAAGCTAACAAAAAGACCAACAGAAGCCGGACAGGCCGGACATATAAATATTCGGCCGGACACAACTCGAAAAAGCCAAACATGTCCGGCTTAATACTAACAGATGGCAACCCTACTCGTACCTAATGTACCTATATTGATCTTTGGAAAGAGATCATTGGCTGTTTACTATGATTTTCGAACTTTCGATTGTCCTGGTGTCCAACTGAAAACAAGGTGACCCACAAACCACCTGATTCGGGTTTTATTTGCCTTTGTTTTGACATTTTAATTATTCCTGTTCTATTGCAACTATACAGCTGTTTTTAAATAGTCCTTACTTATGATACTACATTCATTCTTTTTTTTGTAGCCTAATTGAATGTCCCACTGCTGGGCAAAGGCACCCGTGACCTTCCAACTCTATCCTCGGCCATTGCAGGCCAGTTGTTGTTGAGCGTGTCCAGGTCGTCCCGCCACCTCCGCCTGGGCCTGCCTCACCGTCGCTGAGCGTTCATTCTACATTAAGTTATAACTACACCAAGTAAAGTCCTCTTTACAAGTAGATAAAGGTTCCATAAGAGTTTGTGAAGGTTACTAGTTAAAGGCGAGCAATTTTGAGGCGATAATGTGAT
Organism: Aethes cnicana; assembly: GCA_963971205.1. NCBI lineage: Eukaryota > Metazoa > Arthropoda > Insecta > Lepidoptera > Tortricidae > Aethes > Aethes cnicana. Next base: position 7,293,466 of record OZ020294.1, read on the forward strand.
TGTGCATGTGGAGGTAAATTGCGTGTTGTAAATCATCCCCTGTAGTTTGAGATGGCACGCGCTTGTGGATGTAGCTCGCTAGATGGCGCTGATATAATATTTGTTTTGCCAAAGACCGTCATTACCATGGAAGTAGTAACTAATAACAGGAACTACCACTGTGACCAAAATTTGTGCCAAGTGCGCGGGGGTAAGGGGCGTAAAAGGCTTGTATCGCTTTTTATCTAACTTCATAGCGAAAGACAGTTAAAAGAAGCCTCGGGCGAATGATGGGCACGTTGCTTAATTGTCCTAAGGTTAATTTTTTAAACTCATAACTGGCAGATGGACCACTTCAAAAAGGTCACCAACGATAGTGAAAATGTCAGCACGATGAAACGATTCATTTCTGACTTACCTGTAAATCTACCTTCTCTTCGATAAAGGTATCTACAGTACATGGCTAAGAAGAAGGGCAGCAAAACTCTCGACTAGGTTATCGAACTTTCTTATACCTATTTCAGCGATTCATTTCTCAACAACCAATACTTTTCGAAGCCTTAAGCTCAACTTTTTTTAATCTCCAGGGTGTCATATGGAAAAGAAATGAAGCTAATATCTTTTATTAAATCTTTTATTAAAGAATTCGTACCTATTCTGTCCCCGGGAGAGATTGTCCCGTGAAATCCTTGACACCTGGCCAGTGTACCTTGGCTATTAAAAACGTACTCAGCCAACTAATCTTGGGAGTTGTGGTCACCCTTGCAGCGTGGAACTGAGATATAAGTAAGTTGAATATTTTTTTGATAACTAAGTCGAAAACCGGCCAAATGCGAATCGCACTCCCGCACGAAGGGTTCCGTACTATTATATTATCTATAAAAACGTCTATTTTATGGGAGTAACCTTAAATGTTTATTTTATTCTGTTTTTTAGCATTAGCATTATATAGCGGCAACAGAAATACATCATTTGTGAAAATTTTAACTGTGTTTCTATCACGGTACATGAGGTACAGCCTGGTGACAGACGGACAGACGAACCGAAAAAAATCATTCATTCAACGCTGTTTTACCGACTGTAGCCTTACACCATCCAATCAATATCTCAAGCTCCTAGCGAGCTCTCATTTTAAATTCAAATCGTTATTTTTATAGACGTCTAAAAGCGGGCCGTTTATATTTGCCAGCTATGGAAACACCGAGACTGTGCACTTTGCTTGCTTACTAGTATTATTACTACTACGGCCTATTTGCGTCCCACTGCTGGGCACAGGCCTCCTCTCATCACGAGAGGGTTTGGGCTATAGTCCCCACGCGGGCCCAGTGCGGATTGGAGACTTCACACACATCTTTGAATTAATTCGCATATGCGTGCAGGTTTCCTCACGATGCAGTAGTAGTAGTAGTAGTATTATTAATCCGTACTTAGCGCAAATAACTTTTTCCATTTTCTTTACATTTTTTTAGGCTTATAGCGCTGAATCAACTTTAGAAGTACCTAGTACTTCGCGACAAAATACTATAGATTAGATTAGGTACTCCGTGAAGCCGTGGTGGCCTAGTGGTTCGACCTACCGCCTCTCATGCAGAGGGTCGGGGGTTCGATTCCGGCTCGCACCTCTAAGTTTACTTATGTGCGAAATTCAATTTGAATTTACCACTGAGCTTTTCGGTGAAGGAAAACATCGTGAGGAAACCTGCACGCATCTGCGAAATAATTCAAAGATGTGTGTGAAGTCCCCAATCCGCACTGGGCCCGCGTGGGGACTATAGCCCCGAACCCTCTCGTGATAAGAGGAGGCCCGTGCCCAGCAGTGGGACGCAAATAGGCTGTAGTAGTAGTAGTAGTAGGTTAGGTAAGTAAACTTATTTATAAAGTAAAAATACTGTGCGTATGTAGTTAATAGTTAAATTCTAAAGATTTTTCTGAAAAAAAAGTATCTTTTACTTACTTGAAGATTAATTTAACCTTTACACAAAATATGTCTAGTCTTTATATAGAAAGTATAGATCGATACCTACACTACATGAAGCGCAGGAAGACATTTGTCTTCAATAAAAATACTGCTACAATGTTGCCAAATGACATTTTTTTAGAAAACCTGCACGCGTCTGTGAAGTAATTCAAAGATGTGTGTGAAGTCTCTAATCCGCACTGGGCCTGCGTGGGGACTGTAGCCCAAACCCTCTCGTGATGAGAGGAGGCATGTGCCCAGCAGTGGGATGCAAATATTCTGTAGTAGTAGTAGTTTTTTTAGAGTGTCCATTCGCCATGAGATATATCACAGAAGACGAATGATCTTAAATTATTGTGAACATACACTCTTTCGTTTTGATAATAAGATGATGGGGATATTTAAGTTCACCATATATTATGATCATCCTTGTTGTGGTAGGACCTGGTGCTGGGTCCGTCCGTGGTGGTACCACCGTCTTTCCCCGCTAACCTGCCGCCAAAATAGCATGCTCGCACTGTAGTGTTCCGGTAACCCCCGTTAAGGCAGCCGGTGAAATTTCTGGCACAGAGGCATTCCATCTTAGGCCTCAGGGTAGGCAACGCATTCGAGATATTATGGTTTCTTAAAGGGGATCATAGGATTTCGGTGTCCATGGGCCGCAGTGACCACTTACCATCAGGTGGGCTGTGCGCTCGTTTGCCTATACCATTGGTATAAAAATATAGCTTACATAATATGGCAACTGTACAAACTAAACTTGGTGTATTCAAGTCTAGAGTGAATAGGCATCTTCTGGGTAAGCGTGTTCCACCTTAGACCCTATCATTACTTTCCATTAGGAAACGCAAGTCCATTCGTAATATAAAAAAAAAACTAAACGTCAAGTCAAACTGCTCACAATTACCCATATTTTATGGTCGGTTTTATGTGAGTGGTTTCTTATGGACTCTTTAACGATCAAACCGACTAGAGACTATTGCTTTTCAATGACGTAATGTAACATCTTGTGGGGTAATAAAAAATGAATCGAGATCCGACGGTTTTCAATAAAGTTTGGTGAAAGGTTGAAGCTGAAAAAATAGAAGAACTGATAAAAATGTTGGAATACTTAAACCGAATAAACCTACAAAAAGTAAAAAGAAACTTGTTTGATGATTTAAAGATTTTTAATAAAAACAAAGTACCTAACCTGTTTAGGATTCTCGTATGCAACGGTCGGGAAACCTAGGTTTGTTCCTCACTAGATGATTTTCCATGAGCTTTGGAAGATCCTATGGCTCCCCGCGCACCCCGCACCCTGCGCCCGCGCACCCCCGCGCCCGGGCGCGCCGCCGTGACAAGGAGAACCTCGGTGAACGCATAGCGGAACGCACGCCACCTGCGCACGCGCACTCTCCTATCTGTCTGTCTTGTGCTTTCTACGCGCCCTCGTGCTTTGAGGTGACGCCTTTCGTCTATGAACTATCTCCCTGTGCTTTGGGGTGCTTTCTGTGCTTTTGGACTATCTGAACGGCGCCTGTGTGGCCTTACACGGTGCCCGCGCTGGAGTTGAGAAGAGAGGAGAATCCGGGCCATCGGATTTCATACGGTGAGTGGACTGCCTTTGTCTCTTGACCGTTGTTGCGATCATCATCAGAACCAACTGAGCTATCGAACCTTTTCATACATACTTTTCTGTGGTGCCTTCGAACCGTATATATTAATTTGAGCAGTAATTTATGGATACAGTACCGACTCGATGAGAATAGCATTCTTTCGTAGTTAATTTTAATCATAATACATAGTAAAATCATCTTGAAATCACATCTACGTTACGTTTATAAAATAATATATTGCACGTAAAACATGAACTTTCAACCAATCTAAATTCATATCTTACATAAATCAAAAACATTTAATTGTAATCGAAGTTATATTTTAAAAGAGGGTAGTTGTTCGCTAGACCGCATTCCTTAGCGGCCCGGCCGAGCGCTCGCCGCGCACCTATTCAGTGTGTAATAAACAAAGTTATAAACTCGCGTCCGTATTCTGTGCGACTATTTACTGTTTTGTTGCAGTTTTGTCGAATTTTTATTTCGATCTTTTTCTGTTGTGATATAGGGGTAAAAAATGTATCAAATAGAAAAAACAAAACGTTCATTAGCTATCAAACGTGTAAATGATGCCTATATCTGTGCAAAGAACTGTATTGACACACCAAATTTAAAACCGCGTTTCCAAGCGCACTTATCTAGATTAGAGGGTTTGGAACAATTATTTCAAGAAAATCATATTAAGATAGTTTCGGCATTAACGAATGACGAACATTTAGCGGATGAGGAATTGATACGTCAGGGTTTCGACGAGACGCTTACCGATATTATGGAAATAAAGTTCCGTTTATTTCCCGATAAATTACCACATAATTCTGATAAGGAATTTGTACAAGCTGTCACCTCTCAGAATAACACCGCGGCGCATCATATCCGAATGCCGCCTATCCATATTCCGACTTTCGAAGGTGGTTATAAGACATGGATCACCTTCTATGATCTGTACCGTACTTTGGTACATGAAAAATGTGAAATTTCGAAAATTGAGAAGTTTCAATACTTAGTGTCGTCTTTGAAAGGTGAACCGTTAAACCTTATCAAAGCGTTTCCTATTTCGGCTGATAATTACGATGTTGCTTTTGAAACATTAGTGAAGCGTTATCAAAATAAACGTCAATTGGCGTTCCTCGCGTGGCAGTCTATTATAACTGTTAAATTGCAGAATAATACTGCGCAAGTCCTTTCGAAGTCTATTAGATACATTTCAAGAAAATTTAGCTATATTAAAATCTTTGCAAT
>OZ020294.1:7298435-7471405 GCA_963971205.1 Aethes cnicana
CTGACCCTAACTTCCACTTTCCGGGTCAAATTGACCTCCTTCTTGGTTCCGAGCTTTGGAATGAAATCTTTTTGTCGGGTATGATTCCTGGTGGTAATGAAACACCTGTGGGATTAAATACCATTTTTGGATGGGTTTTCTTAGGTCGTTCACGCTGTCGTGAGAATATTCCTTCTCTGTATTCGAGTCTTTCTTCCGTGCAAACTCTCTGTACTTCTAACAAAACTTTAGACGAGGACTTAAAACGTTTATGGGAGATCGAGGATCTGCCCCTTTCAAGTAAACCTCTTTCACCGGATGAAGCAGCCTGTGAGGAAAACTTTCTATCGACTCACAAGCGTGACGAGTCTGGTAAATTCGTGGTGGAGTTACCTTTTAAAACCCCTGAACCATCTTTTCGTAATATGCGGTCTATCGCTGTGCGACGTTTTAATAAATTAGAAATGCGACTATCCAACGAGCCTTCACTACGGGAAGCCTATAACGCTTTCATGCGGGACTATCTTCAGAGCGGTCACATGTCAGAAGTTCCTTCTTCTGATACGAACGCTGCTGAGTCTTACTATATACCCCATCACTGTGTATTATCACCGTCGAGCGCAACGACGAAGCTCCGCGTCGTCTTTGACGCGTCGGCTCGAGACGGCGCCGGGCTATCACTGAATGATACTCAGTATACTGGACCGAAACTACAAAAGGATATTATGACTATCCTGCTACGCTTTCGTCTGCATACTGTGGTGTTCACGGCAGACATCCGTCAAATGTATCGAAACATTTTGTTGGCGGACAAACATCGAGACTTTCAGCGCATTGTTTGGCGCTTTGAGCCTAACGAGCCTCTCAAGGACTATCGTCTGAACACTGTTACCTATGGTGTTTCTTCGTCTCCGTATCTGGCGTTACGGACTATCGAGCAGCTGGCTGCGACGAATAGAGAGTCTTTTCCATTAGCTGCGAAAGTACTGTCCTCGGACACTTATGTGGATGATATCCCAACCGGTGCGCCGTCTGTTGGCGAAGCTCTTGACTTACAGAGTCAGTTGATCTCCTTGCTGTCAGAAGGAGGTTTCGAGCTCCGGAAGTGGGCGAGCAACCGGACAGAGTTATTGGCTCACTTGCCACCTGATCACTGTCTAACCCAGGCTGCGATATCTTTTGATGCGGACTCTCAGGCCGTCATTAAAGTGCTGGGACTAAACTGGAATCCCGCCGCGGATCAGTTTAGCTATAAGGTTAATCCTTCTGAACAACAATGTTCGAAAAGAAAGATACTTTCAGAACTTTCTCGTGTCTTTGATCCTCTGGGATTACTGTCACCTGTCATCTTTCTTGCCAAGTGTCTCATTCAGGAGCTTTGGCTGTTAGGTCTCGATTGGGATCAGGTCCCTCCAGAAGACTTGGTATCTCTATGGCGTGACTTCATAAATGATTTGAGTGCCTTGTCCTCTCTTGCTATCCCACGGCAGATTACGCATCCCTGTGCCGTTGCCTATCAACTGCATGGCTTTGCGGATGCTTCTTTAAAGGGGTATGCTGCTGTCATCTATCTACGAGCAGAGCTCGACGATGGATCGTTCATAACGCATTTGGTTAATGCCAAGAGCCGTGTCGCACCCACGAAACGTGTAACTTTGCCCAGGCTAGAGCTGTGTGCAGCGAGCCTATTAGCGGACCTGATAGACGCTGTCCTTCCTCATCTATCAACTGTAATTACTATCACCTCTGTCCATGCATGGTCAGACTCGACTATTACGCTTTCTTGGATTGCGTCCCATCCTTCCAAATGGAAAGTTTTCGTCGGCAATCGTGTCGCGAAAATTCAGCGCAAAGTACCATTCGCTCAGTGGAACTACATAAGCACTCATGATAACCCGGCTGATGCCGCCTCTAGAGGCTTACTACCCAAGGCGTTACTTGCTCACCCTCTGTGGTGGACAGGTCCAAGTTTTCTTTCTCGCCCGTCAGAGCATTGGCCTCGTTCTACGACTCTTCCTATGTCGCCTGATGTAACAAAAGAATTACATCAAGAAGAAAAGAAGTTGGCTCTTGTATCGAGCAACGAGACCGACTCCATACAGCAGCTTCTACTCCGGTTCTCTTCTCTGAAGAAAATCCTGCGAGTGACTGCGACTATGCTTAGGTTCCTGAGTCGCTTGCGCAAGCAAACCACATATTCTGGTCCAATATGTGAACAAGAGCTTTCAGAAGCTCTCTTTATCCTCGTGAGAAGGAGTCAGCAAGCTTCTTTTGCTGTCGAAATTCAAGCTCTCAAGGACAACAAAAGGTTGTCAAAACCCTTTCGAAAATTGAGCCCTTTCCTATCTTCAGACAATGTGTTGCGTGTTGGAGGGCGACTCCAGCACTCTGACTTGGATTATGACGCCAAGCACCCTGCTATTTTATCGTCAAATGATCGGCTGTCACTTTTGCTGATCGATAATGTGCATGCCAAATCAAAGCATGCAGGCGCTCAAACTGTTCAGTTTCTTTTGGCCCAGAACTTTTGGGTCCTTTCAGCTCGTCGAGCTATCGCAAAACGCTTGTCTGGATGCATTCCGTGCTTTCGCGCCAGACCAGTGCTATCTCAACCCATCATGGGTAACCTTCCCCGTGTTAGGGTAACTGCTGTCAAAGCTTTTCAGCGCGTAGGCTGTGACTACGCCGGGCCTTTCCATGTCATCCTCGGGCGACGACGCCGTGGAGTACGAACGGAAAAGGTCTACCTCTGTCTTTTCGTCTGTCTTAGTAGCAAGGCTCTACACTTAGAGGTTGCTACTGATCTGTCAACTGAGTCCTTTATCGCCGCTCTGCGACGCTTCATTGCGCGCAGAGGCCGGTGCTCTTTGATTCTCAGCGATTGTGGAACAAACTTTGTCGGAGCCAGCAATCAACTTTCTTCGCTGATGGAATCTGCCGCAGCTGCCGAATCTATAGAATTTAAGTGAACGCCCCCCACTTCTAGCCATTTCGGAGGCCTGTGGGAGGCCGGCGTACGCTCTGTGAAAAGTCACTTGGCCAGAGTAGTGGGAAATCACCTTTTGACCATGGAGGAGTTCCAAACACTTATCGTGCAAATTGAGGCAGTGTTGAACTCTCGTCCTCTTTGTGCAGTAAGCAATGACCCGAGCGATCTGTCCGTTCTCACGCCGGGACATTTTTTAACGCTTGCTCCGTTGACATCTCTTCCGGACCGTAGGGAGACGGATGAGAAACTACCTCTCTTGAAAAGGTGGCAGTTGGTGCAGCGGCTTCATGCTGACTTTTGGAAGCGCTGGCATACTAGCTACCTCAACACATTGAACCAACGAACCAAATGGACAGAGACTCAACGTCCGGTTCAAATTGGTGATCTTGTCCTCGTGAAGGACGATAACCTTCGACCACTACAGTGGCCTATAGCACGCGTCATAAACGTTCACCCGGGGCCCGATGGGATCGTTCGGGTTGCAACGGTCCGCCTAGCCGGTGACGGTGCTCGAATGAAGGAATGGAAGCGTCCTGTTGTGAAGCTGTGCGTCCTTCCTCTAGCTGAAAATTAAGTTTCGTATTTGTTCCTAACCTATCAAATCTATCTATTGTTAAACTTTTTCTATCAATCTGTCCGCAATGCCGTTTGTTGCACTGTTTATATTAAATGTTACTGTTAAATTTTGAAAAAAAAAAAAACTGTTAAGTAGACTTTCAATCTATCTGTTATTGTGAAAAGAAGGCTATTCTATCTCATCTGTTACTGCTATCCATTTTATCGGTACTTTGTGATCTGGAAATTTTTAAAATTTCGCAGAGGGGGGGGAGTATGTTTAGGATTCTCGTATGCAACGGTCGGGAAACCTAGGTTTGTTCCTCACTAGATGATTTTCCATGAGCTTTGGAAGATCCTATGGCTCCCCGCGCACCCCGCACCCTGCGCCCGCGCACCCCCGCGCCCGGGCGCGCCGCCGTGACAAGGAGAACCTCGGTGAACGCATAGCGGAACGCACGCCACCTGCGCACGCGCACTCTCCTATCTGTCTGTCTTGTGCTTTCTACGCGCCCTCGTGCTTTGAGGTGACGCCTTTCGTCTATGAACTATCTCCCTGTGCTTTGGGGTGCTTTCTGTGCTTTTGGACTATCTGAACGGCGCCTGTGTGGCCTTACACGGTGCCCGCGCTGGAGTTGAGAAGAGAGGAGAATCCGGGCCATCGGATTTCATACGGTGAGTGGACTGCCTTTGTCTCTTGACCGTTGTTGCGATCATCATCAGAACCAACTGAGCTATCGAACCTTTTCATACATAACCCATGAAGAGGGTTTCGGCTATAGTCCCCACGGCGCAATAAGTACGGATTGGGGACATCACACACACTGAATGAATTACTTTTCAGATGCGTGCAGGGTTCCTCACGATGTTTTTCGTCACCGAAAACTTAGTGGTAAATTCAAATTGAATTTCGCACTAAAGTACAGACTCTCGCATTTTTATCAATTTTGTTTCAAAACTAACCTAGTTCTAACCTAGTCACCTAGATCTAACCTAACCTAACCTAACAGTTGCACCTATTTTCAAATAGGCTGGTAACATCCAGCGCGCTAAGTGCGTGTAGCCAAGATAGTGATGTAGTTAAATGGCTGCATCCGCCCTCTTGTTAAGGGGTGTTGGGTTCATTCTGTGACAGAATAATGTAGGGCCATGCCACCCCGACCTGCCGAAATAATCCCAATCCGACGTAGAAGGTTCTGCAACCGAAGTTTGGTACGAACAGGGACCTATAATAACATATGGACGAACAGTGCCTAACATAATATATCAAAATATATGGAGCAAACTGACATTAGAAAATACGTTCCAATTTGCTAATAATATGTGTCAAGATAATTATTTTATACAAAAGTAAACCTAATAGTGCGTTTACGCACGCGCCCGGGCTCGTAAACGTGCCCGTTGAACGTCGTTTTGAACGCCAAGCATGTAAACAGCCAATGATATTTGCCGAACAACCGATAGGAAACCGACAGCCGACCGATCGACGGCGTTCACGTTCATGAGCGCGTTCAAAATCAGCCTGTTTACACGCCTGTGCCTGTGAACGCGCCCGTGAATGTCGTTTTGAACGCCGTTCATGTAAACGCACCATAACACTATAAGACTTAAGTGTCAAATTTATTGAGCGCCAAACGGGTGCCCTAGTTTTTCGGGCACCCGTTTTGAAGGGCCATTTTTCTCCGGCTGATTGTGAATCCTTACTTATAATAGATCAATGGGTACGACACATAAATTTTGAATGTCACCGGTTTTGGATGTCAAAAGTCTTAGAGAGTGCGCCCACGGGTGACTTTTGTCGCCAGCGACAGTTTCGTCACTCGGTCAAGTCCAAGGAGATGTATGGAGATGCACCCACGCGTGACTTTTTCTTGAGTTCGCTATGGAGACGTGACTTTTAAGGTGACAGAAACTTTTTTGCCACGGCGACAAAAATCACCCGTGGGCGCACCCTCTTATAAGCAAAAGTGACACTTTGAGTCGACATTAAAACTAAGTAGATAAAATTCACATTCTTTTTACACCTGCGGCTACTGTGCTCCGTTAACTATTTTAGTGAACACATACCTAATTGTTGTATCGGCTACAACCGAAAGAAGCCTACAGCCTCGCTCAAGGACCAGGGACGCAATTAGCTATGGGTGAAAAATGACAATGTGCTCCATTATTTTTTTAAGGATAGAAATAACCTTCCGTATCAAGAGAAAAAAGTCTCAGAATTTTCCGTGCCGTAGATTCTGCGTAAAAAATAAAATTGGTTTTGCGTTATGTTTCCTTGGTCCAAGTAAGCAGAGCACATGTTTCTGAAAAAAAAAGCGTTGACATTTGACGGTGACAGTTATCGCTTCCTTCATACGAACATAACTTTACGTGTTTTAACAATTTTATTGGAAAAATAGCTTATTGAAAACTGCTTTTGCTTACTGGACTTTCGATTCTGCTTGGCCCGAACGACGACGAATGCCATTGACCATGGAAACACCTTTATTGCAATCGTCGTAACTCAAAATCAATTTCTTTTTTTACGCGAAATCTACGGCACGGAAAATTCTGAGATTTTTTTTCTCTTAATACGGAAGGTTATTCCTATCCATAAAAATATAATCGAGCACATTGTCATTTTTCACCCATAGCCAATTGTTGTATCGGCTACAACCGAAAAAAGCCTACAGCCTCGCTCAAGGACCAGGGACGCAATTCACGAGGCGCTGTGTGACAAAAAAAACACTGTCAGTATAAATATGAAAGTGTTTAAATGGAATAGCGTTGTCTCTACCTTATTCATTGCATGATATCTCAAGTATCCTGGCGCATCCCCCGACGCCGCGTGCGTTGCGTCGCGTCTGTCGTCCCTTAAGGCCCGGTTCCTATATCCACGAAACGCCTCGTTTTGCCTACGGACGGTTGATTTTTGACATTTGTTCCATAGAGAATCTGTCAAATTTTAACCGTCCGTAGGCAAAACGAGGCGTTACGTGGATATAGGAACCGGCCCTAAGAGGATATATATTGTGAGCTAAACCCCTTTCCAGGTTTGAGAAATAATAAATCAATGTTGCTGTCTCGCTTGCGCGGGCTGACCGATAAAATGTGCGATAAGGACAACCGCAGCTCCGTCGAAAAATCCAACGTAAAACTCAGAAATCGAGGTTTATAAATATTTTTTGAAACTTCTAAATATATATACATGGATCTTTTTATTGTACAATGAGTATTTATGGTAAGAGTGAAGGTGATGAATGCGTGAGGTGTACAAGAGATGGATTGGATGAATGAGTAAATGGTCAGCAGATGGATTTTTTTTCTCCGGGACCTAGGATGGTCCGTTGTGATGTTTTCTACTAATTTGATTGTAACGACCAAGCGTAAATAAAGCGCTATTTCAATTTGAAGGACGTTTCTTTTGACGCCCCTACATATACTAACATATACTAAAGTTTTTGACACTTTCCTCCTCCAAAATTAAACCTATCGTAATGACATTTTGGGAATTCAATTAGAAGGATACTATCTGTGTCTGGCCGTTTCGATTTTTGCTTTTATTGTTGTGGTATTTGTATCCCAGGCATTTCTTTGAAAAACAAAAATAGAACAAAAAGCAAAACGTACTGACATAAATACTGATGATATTGATCCTATTTCAAAAAATCATTGATCTATGCTCAAAATCCAGAGAGGAAAATGTCGAGAACGTTTGTATTTAAAAATGACCACTAGCATCTCCTCTTAAGCGAGGCCTTCGAGAGACTGCATATTCGGTGTCAAATCAGCTGAAAATCAGCGCTGAGGCCCTGCCCAGCATGGAGCTGAGCTGGAGCCCTTTCGGCTAGTTGTAATTTTATTTAACCTAGTTATGAGAAGCCGTGGTGTCCTAGTGGTTTGACCTACCGCCTCTCATGCGGAGGGTCGGGGGTTCGATTCCGGCTCGCACCTCTAAGTTTACTTATGTGCGAAATTCAATTTGAATTTACCACTGAGCTTTTCGGTGAAGGAAAACATCGTGAGGAAACCTGCACGCGTCTGCGTATTAATTCAAAGATGTGTGTGAAGTCCCCAATCTGCACTGGGCCCGCGTGGGGACTATAGCCCAAACCCTCTCGTGATGAGAGGAGGCCTGTGCCCAGCAGTGGGACGCAAATAGGCTGTAGTAGTAGTAGTAGTAGTTATTAAGTAATGTAAGGCCGAATAAATGGTTTTTATTTTTTTACTTTACTTTAAAATTAGCTGACGCAAAGGATTCTTAATAGTAAAATCTAAATTGTCGTTTAGAGAGAGTTTTTAAATATAAATATTTATTCATCTATAATTATCTTTATCGTATACCTATAGGTAGGTCTCTAAATCATTAAAACAATCTCTTATTAATCCACGTAACATTAAACAATCCGATAGTTCCAACTCAGCATGGAATGGATTTCGAAGTAACTAATCTTAATTTACGAAACGGAAACTTAGTAGTTTCTAAATGAACCATTAGAGTATTGTACGGAGAATTCGCGTACCTACAACACTGGCACATGTGGTGGTTCGAGAAACTTCCTTCAGAAGTCGAAGCTATACCTTAGTAGTGATGGGCAAATCTTATACTTTAAACGTGCTAATCTTGTTTATTTATTTCTATTTTTATTTGTTTATTTACTAGCTTCTGTCTGCATGGAATTCGGTTATCGCGCTCCTGCGGGAACTATGCATTTTTCCGCGATAAAAAGTAGCCTATGTCCTTTTCCGGGACCCCAACTATCTCCATGCCAAATTTCATCTCAATCGGTCCAGCGGTTGACGCATGAAGAGGCAACAGACAGACAGACAGACAGAGTTACTTTCGCATTTATAATATTAACTAGCTATTCCCCGCAGCTTCGTATGCGCAGAAATATTAAAAAGTAAAATCCCGATTTTTCCCGTTCCCGTGGGAATTTTGCAAAATCCTTTCTTAGCGGATGCCTACGTCATAACATCTACCTGCATGCCAAATTTCAGCCCGATCCGTCCAGTGGTTTGGGCTGTGCGTTGATAGATCACTATGTCAGTCAGTCAGTCAGTCACCTTTGAGTTTTATATATTTAGAAGATATGGATTTATTTATACAAGCTCCGATACGAAAATAATTTGGCGAAGGACCGATGTAGAGCAGGCGAGTTCTCTAGAGGAGACCACGGACCGCCAACAGAAGTGTGGGCTAGGTCATGACTTACGCAGGGTTAGCGGTAGAAACACGAAGAAGTCAATGCCAACCAGACAAACGACGTGAGTTCAAGATACTTAAGTATTGATGTAAAGGAGCGCAATCTTTATAGTTCCAAAAGATGGACACAAAATCGTTTGCCTGTACCATTGACATAAAAAAATGCATATGCTGCCGAAGATAGGATACATATATCCTATCTTCGGCAGCGTGGATGGCTTCGCTAACGGAAATGTCCAGTGTGGCCCGGATTTGATCACACTAACGCAGTGGACTTTGCCCATGAATCACTTGTCTACTAGGTACTTTCCCAAAAAAATGAAAGAAATTAAAAAAGCTATGCCCATCACTAGTCAGAACTAACGTCAAATCCGATACCTGATCTCGAATTTTCGACTTCGCAAAGTTCTAGTAATTAGTCGTCGAGTTAGTTCGCCATTTGCAAGTCTTTGAGATAAACGAGACATCGGTGTGAAATTCAATAAAATGTTTTTAGACATTAGGAAAGCACTCTTATGGCTTTCGGTTAAGATAAAATCTCTAATATCTTCGTGATATTAAATTGACCTGTAAGAAATTTTCTAATTGAAAATGATTGGAAAATTATAATTATTATTGTTTGAAAAGTTTCGTAGCTTCCAAAATACACTCGATAGAAATGAAAACGGGTCACTTTGTCTAGGATTTTCCATACATAGTGACCCATTTTTATTGCTGTTGAGTGTATGAATGCCAAAGTGACTCTCTCCAAAGAGTAAGTTACCTATTAAATTTTCTTAATTTCAATGAAGTTTGGGACTTTGTAAGCTAAGGCAAGTTTGGGATCTTCTATACATTGAAGCGTTTTGAAATGTGAAGGCGCGGGACTTTAGATAGTAGAAGATCGCTAAGTTGCTAGCCTTTGGTACAGGTACTTAGATACTCAAAAGCTCGTTGTGTGCAAAGACAGTGGTGGGGGAGACGAAAACGATCGCAGCGTGTGATATATATAGCCAAATATGAAAACTCTGACGGACGCCAGTGAAGTGAACTGTCACTGTTTGGTATTTATTTGCATTGTATTAACTACATATCCATCATATATGAAGCCGTGGTGGCCTAGTGGTTCGACCTACCGCCTCTCATACAGAGGGTCGGGGGTTCGATTCCGGCTCGCACCTCTAAGTTTACTTATGTGCGAAATTAAATTTTAATTTACCACTGAGCTTTTCGGTGAAGGAAAACATCGTGAGGAAACCTGCACGCATCTGCGAAGTAATTTAGAGATGTGTGTGAAGTCCCCAATCCGCACTGGGCCCGCGTGGGGACTATAGCCATGAGAGGAGGCCTGTGCCCAGCAGTGGGACGCAAATAGGCTGTAGTGGTGTGGTAGTGGTAACTACATATCTGGGGCGAGTAATGTCATCCGTGGCTTCGTTTGTTTGTTTTGGACTGGACCGATTCGAATAAAATTTAAATGGACATAGGATAATTTTTATCACGATATTTACACGGGAACGAGTTTTCTACGGGTCAAACCAGTTTTTTCAATCCATATCCATATTAATATTATAAATGCGAAAGTAACTCTGTCTGTCTGTCTGTCTGTTACCTCTTCACGCTTCAACCGCTGGGCCGATTGAGATTAAATTTAGCATGGAGATAGTTGGGGTCCCGAGAAAGGATATAGGCTACTTTTTATCCCGGAAAACGCATAGTTCCCGCGGGAGCGCGATAACCGAATCGCACGCGGGCGAAGTCGCGGGCAGAAGCTAGTACTTCTATAACTATAAACTACCTATATGACTGTATAGCATCATCGGGTACTCAAATTCTAAATCTACGAAGTCGCGGGGTTTTGATGTTGTGGGTTGGATCCTTTTCCCTAAGGGCCCAAAACTGCGTCCTTTGAGTTTTGTTTGAGCGTATCAAAATGAGTGGCCCTGGCCAGACTCTGAGAGATATATATTAAAACTTTCAATAAGGTCTATTGGAGACAAATCAAAAAAGCGAAGACACTTTTTCAATAAAAACTAAAGCGGATTCGCTTGGGGCGGCCAATATCGCCAAATTGGCTCGGAAACTTTTGTCGGCACCTTTGTTAAACGTCAGTAGGTAAACAAAATGTGTTTCTATATAATAGGGATGCTATGATTCTGAGAAGTCGTGTTTTGCTTTCGACTCAGACTTCTGAGAATTCTGACCCGTCAATTTTGTGTGACCTCGGGAAATATGTGTAACTGCAGTTTTGTTTTGCTACCAGCTAGCACAGTGCTTTGGTTCTTAATGCAGAGAATATAGGCGTTAAAATCTCAGCTTGGATCTCATCATCATCATTTCAGCCGAAAGACGTGCACTGCTGGACATAGGCCTCCCCCAAGGCTCGCCACTCAGATCGGTCCTGTGCTACTAGCTTCCACCGGTTTCCCGCGACCTTCACGAGGTCGTCGCTCCATCTCGTTGGAGGCCTACCGATAGCTAATCTCCCGGTTCGCGGACGCCACTCAACATTGACATATAAGAACATATGGACGAACAGTGCCTAACAGAATATGTCAAAATATATGGAGCAAACTGACATTAGAAAATACGTTCCAATATGCTAATAACGTCTCTTTATAATATGTGTCAAGATAAATATTTTATACAAAAGTAAACCTAATACTATAAGACTTAAGTGTCAAATTTACTGAGCGCCAAACGGGTGCCCGAGTTGTCGGGCACCCGTTTCGATGACCCATTTTTCTTCGAACTTTCCACTCGAAAACTTTCCGGCCCCATCGGCCATCAGTCCTGCGAGCAATGTGCCCCGCCCACTGCCACTTAAGGCTTGCAATTCTTCGGGCTATTTCGGTGATCCTAGTAAAGTTCTACTGCGGATATCCTCATTTCTGATTCTATCATGCAGAGAAACCCCGAGCATAGCTCTTTCCATTGCCCTCTGAGTGACTTTGAGCCTTCTTATGAGACCCATCGTAAGCGCCCACGTCTCGGAGCCATAAGTCATCACCGGCAACACACACTGGTCGAAGACTTTCGACTTGAGACACTGCGGTAATTTGGACGAAAAGACATTGCGAAGCGTCCCGACCGCTGCCCAGCCGAGGCGGATTCGACGATTGAGCAAGCATCTCTCACACTTATAATACGTTCATTCTACATATTTTCGCGACACAACTCCTGCTTCAAGGCTCCCCCCCTGAAATGTGTCCCGATTTACACATTTTCTCAATTTTCAGGAAAACTCTACAAGCTAGGATAAAACGTTCAGACTAAATTATTTATCAATAAATCATCCACAAATCGGTACTAACATTCATTTCGACACGAGTTATAGTTTCCAAGCTATGGTGCGTATAAACAGCAAGTAATCACAATGAGGCGGTAGAATGACTATCTACACTCAACAGCAATGGAAACGGGTCACTTTGTATAGGATTCTCCATACAAAATGACCCTTTTTTATTGCTATTGAGTGTATCAACTAAAACGATTATCTCAAAAATCCCCGAAAATTGTGTTACGTAATACTTGAACGCAGGGAGATCTGGGAAAACTCATTTTTGTTTGGGACAGACAGACGGAGAGACGGACAGCGGAGTCTTAGTAATAGTGTCCCGTTTTACCCTTTCGGTACGGAACCCTAAAACTCCTTTTCAGACCACGCTCCGTAGATCCCTTCCCAAAAAGTTTCCAAAGCTTTCGTTAGCCTACAAAAGAAACGAAAACAACAAACCTCAACTTTTTCGTTCCTTTTTTTCTTTTTGCCTTATTTCCCGCCTAAATTTCCCTCTTAGCACACGACTATCAACCTTATGCGACTACGTTTAAGACAAGTTATGCATTCAAATTTTATTTAAATTATTGTAGGTAGTTGGAGATTTTAAATTGAGTGAAGCCTGCCATACAATATCGTTTATTTAATACAGTCATACGGCCCACCCGACGGTAAGCTGTTACGCCGCATTTAATGTTAGATGAAATCAAGAATATTAGTGTCTTTATACTTACTTTTGTCATTTTTAATGACCACTAGAAAAAATGTAGGTAATAATGCGCTGTATTCTTCAGATACTACAACTACCATAGCCTATTTGTGTCCCACTGCTGGGCACAGGCCACCACTCATCATGAGAGGGTTTGGGCTATCGTCCCCATAAATATAGGCACGCGGACCCAGTGCGGATTGGAGACTTCACACACATCTTTGAATTACTTTGCAGATGAATGCAGGTTTCCTCACGACGTTTTCCTTCACCGAAGAGCTCAGTGGTAAATTCAATTTGAATTTCGCACGTAAGTAACCTTAGAGGTGCGAGCCGGAATCGAACCCCCGACCCTCGGCATGAGAGGCGGTAGGTTGAACCACTAGGCCACCACGGCTTAGGCTTATTCTTCAGATGGATACGTTTTTATAAAAAAAATAGAGAGGGAAATTTTAAATCAATTTACGGATACCAACTTCTTCTTTACAAGCTAAAAATGACAGCTTCGGAACAAAAGTTGGAGAAAAAAAAATCGTCCTTTTTAAATTTGTCTTACCAATTGTTTGCGGAAATACCTACCCCTACCCCTAATTGTGGGAGTTACACAAAATACTGCTAGCACTTACTTTTTAAACAAACGATCGTGAAAATTATGATCCTATTTTACGACAGAGTTTATTGTTCTGTCTGTCTAATATTAGAAACACTAACTAAATTGTTTATTTATTACTATTTTCTTAAAATTCTATTAAGTATTCCAATAACAAAGTAGTAAGTTTTACTCAAAACGAATCAAGTAACATTTAATGGTCTAAATAGAACTCAACATAATTAATGTGCAACATGAAAAAAAAAACATTTTGTGATTAGTCTTATAAAACAACGTGACGTACTATAATATATACACGGTGGGTCAGAAAATATGGCAAATAATTAACCCACGGTAGCGGCTATTGATTCTAAGTATATTGTATAGGTCTTTAATTTTTTTCGAGTTGGTAAAAAAAAAATGTATATGGGATTGGTTGTGTGAGCGACGCCTGAATCCTATACAAAATATTTTTTTTTACCAACTCAAAAAAAAATAAAGACCTATACAATATACTTAGAATCGATGGCCGATACTGTGGGTTAATTATTTGCCATATTTTCTGACCCACCATGTATATATATTAATAATTATGAGCTTTGATTTAAAACAATTTGTTACACTATCGAAATTGGTTAATCAGCCTTAGTATTTATTCTTAAAACTATTAATACTTTAATTTTACGTCATTCATCGCTTGTATCACATTGAGACGTGTGCTTGGCTCAATCATAGACTATGCTAAAACAAACTAAATCTTTTAAATGCTGATTGTTGGAAATTGTGTATCACAATTAACGTTCAAGAACAAAGTATTAGCTGTAAGTTTTACTCCAAAACTAATTCGTAGACATCTCACTGTTTAATCAACATCTAAGCATACAAAAAACATAATGAAACAAAATGTCGAAATGAGTAAAAGTTACACTTATAAAAGTACAATAAAGTTTTTTCTATTTAACAATATTAACATTTAACTTTAATTAAATTATGTATGTAGTTATTTCTAATTTTTCAAAATCACATTAAGTATTAATGTTCCAATAACAAAGTAGTAAGTTTTACTCAAAACGAATAAGGTAACATTAACGGCCTAAATAGAACTCAACATAATTAATGTGTAACGTAAAAAAAAACATTTTGTAATTAGTCTTATAAAACCAACGTGCTATCGGCATAATTATGTATATATTATTAGTTTTGAATTGAATGTAACAATTATCAATTTAAAAAAAAATAAAAAATAGTGTAATCATCGTCAGATGAAGAACCATCAAAAAAATTGCTCACATTTTCTAACATTCTTTTTTTCTTGATTATTCGTTCCTCTTCTTCGTTTTCTTCTGGTTGATTACATACTGTGACTCTTTTTTCTTTAGCATCTTCGTCAGAAGAATCCTCAAAGTAATTGCTAATTTTGGCCTTCGACATTCTAAAGTCTTTTCCGGTTCTAGCTATACCTTTCTTCATTTTGCTCATTGTAAATGACGTCAGCTTCTGATTACTTTTATTTTCTTTCTCAGAGTCAATTACTGTTCGTTTTCGTGTAAATTGGGAATCTTTTTTAATGAAAGATTCGTTAGTCCAATGTTGCTTTACATTAGAAAGCAAAGTAACAGCTTTTCTTGTAGTAGCTTCATTTGTTATGTCACAAACAATTTTATGTTCAAAACTGATCACAAAAAGAAAATTACTGAGTAATTACAATATTTAGCAGGTTACGGGCCTGTGAGACAGTCAACACATTTTTCTGGATCCAGTATACGTATAATAATCAAAATTGGTTCAGTACTTAAAAAGAGAAAGGAGAAGAAAATAGGGTTTAACAATTTAATATTGAAATTCATTACCATTCTTTCATATTCATTACCATTCTTAATAAAGTGAATGGTAAATTATGGTAATGAAGAGAATGGTAATGAATTTTCTTTACATTTTGTTTATTTACTCCTTATAAACAAATGCAATCCTTATATTATATATTGAGGAAGGTTTCGATCTTAAAGCAGATTATTTAAGTATCGTAAATTACAATAAAATACTAAGCATTCATTTCAAAACAATATAAATGGCAATGAAAAAAAAACGTACCAAACCCAAAACTGCGACACGAATTCTTTTTTCAAAAAATCTGGCGCGCGGTTGTTCTGTTCACTGTCGCACGACTGACTGAGGTGAGGATCGCGGGTTGAGGGGAGCGATGCGTCATATAACACTTCGCACGTCTGCTGCTTGATTTTGTCGTTGCAAATTGAATTTGTGGTAATGAATTTTTTTTGTGGACAAAATGTTTTGCTACGGTGAAGGTAAATAATAATTGTATATGAGTGTTTAAACCTTTATAGATATATTCGTTAATAAATACTTCAACCATAGGAGAGGATAAATTTAACGTGGTACATGTAATATATTAGTAATTCGCTCTCAAACCTACACATTTATGTTTGGAACGGTGTTGGTAATGAATTTTTGGCATTGTTTTTATTTTTTTCATATGCTTATATTTATATAATATACTAAATTTTAGATGCAAAGTATACCTATGTACCTAACACATAATATAAAAAATATTTGAAGTTGATTTTGCACTTAATGCAGGTTTTATTGCCACGGACATGTGATTTGCACGAAATGGTAGAAACACCTGGTTACGACCGTTGCCGTCGTTGCAGCTTAAACCTTTGCATTCCATGCTTTACCTCCTTAGTTTATTTAGCAGTAAACCAGTCACGTATAAATAGAAACAGGATAGATTGTATTTCAGATCATGTCACATGTAAAGTTACAAAACGGTCCACAGCATTAAGAATTCAAATGGTCCCATCTGCCTAACGAGCGCATGAATATTCAGCCGCAAAGGTTTCAATGTCGGTTGTAACTTGTTGTCGGTTCATTGTTAGTGTAAACACTAAACTAAAACGGCTTGTAACCCTTTAACAAGCTTGCAGAAACATCTTTGTCGAGCAACGTATTATGACGCACTACTCGCTATATTTATTCGAGGTTATCCGGGTTTGTCCGGAGTAACCTGTCGCAGTTCAAATGCGTGAAAATTCCAACCATAAACGTCAGAAGTACGGGTAGCTTAAGATCTGTACACCGTCGCATGGCGCTTTCAGAAAAGAACCCACGTGTAGTGGGCCCAACATTCTTTGAACACTTGCCTTCTAGCCTTATGAATGAGCCATCGGAAAACACGTTTAGGCGCCGACTGAGAAATCTTTTATTAGAAAACCCCATATACTCGATAAAAGAATACCTGGACCTTAAATTTGTGTAAGAAATTATTTTCTATGTATATAAATGAGAGTATAATATTATTTTTTGTAATGATTGCTACATATTTATAATGTATTTGAAATAATACATATTAATCTATGCGTGTTTTGACGATCCTTTGGGAGAAATTATATCCATTTGATATTAATCCATTTTGTATTACTTTATCTTAATTATCCATCCAATGTTTGACGATCACAATATAAATTATGTAATTTGACACGAACGTATTATGATAATATATATTGGAGAAATAAATGAATCTGAATCTGAATCGGACGCAGTTCTGCAAACCAGATCCAACCCACACACCTGTCAAAATTGAGTTAAATATGCAGATAGGTTTTAAAATGCACCTTACACCTTCCCTATAAAAATCAAAATGATCTGACCATTTTAACCTATCAAAACAATATGTTGACAAAGTTACCATTCCACAAAACAGCAAATCCATATTTTGTAAACAAGATTCATTTCACATGGTACCTCATAGACGTATAATTTTATAACTCTATAAGAGACCAAGCGCGGTTGGATCCCGTTTGCAAAATAAAGATTTCACAGTTATATGAAACCATGTATCTTGAATCTTGTTTGCATATTAAAAATAGCCTAAATTTTTCAATTTTATGAGGGTTCATGTGACTTGGTTCCATATTGAAAATATTTTAACACATGGAAGTATTTTTACGTAATCTTTTTCACTAAATAGAGTTGTGGATTATGACATAACAGAGTTGTGGATTTATGATATTCTTTCGCGAAAAGTATTAATTACATTTACGGTAAATAAAAGGGGATTGATCTTTTCAATAAAAAAAGTAAGAATGTTGAATGTGGGTTGAATCCTTGTTGATTTACAGGGTCTTAATACTTAATACAAATAAGGGAAAAAAACATTTCAACGGTTTTTTTTTGGAGAAAAATAGCAAGAATACAAAGGCAACAATAGCAAAAAATGTGGAATGAAAAAAATCCAGCAAAAATAAAGTATTTACTTATTTTGTACAAAAATCAGACCAAAAAAGGAATCCGAAAAAACCTACCTATATATTAATCTGTAAATTATTTTCTAGATTTTTCAGTTTTCATAGTTGAAAATGTCTTCTACTTCAAGGTCTAGTTGTCCTGCAAATCCTTCCAGGTCATCATCCTCCAAGCGTTCTTCTGGAATAAGTTTAGTGTAAAAAAAGGTGGTATGCCTGTGGAATCAGGTGAAAGAGCTTTTAAGTCTTTTAACTTGACCTCGGGAATAGGTTTTCTCATAGGCCAAAGTACTTCCATTATTTCATTTGTGAGAGTAGCCCCCGAACGAACTTTTTTAAATATATCTACGACCACAAACTTTTCGTCGAGGTTGGTCGTCATGTAAGTTTTGAACATAGGTACCTACCTATGTTCAAAATTTGGATTTTAGACTTGGAAGGATACCTATCCGGTTATTTTATCTCTATTTCCTTAATCTGCAGCCTTATTCTCGTCTATAAGTAGTTTCTCCCTGTTAGTTATACTTTCTCTAATTTTATTGATGATATAAAGTAGTTTTTGCTAAAACGGTGAACATTCATCTTAAACTGAAGTCTTCTTGCACGTTTTTATACCTACTTTTTATTTTCAATACAATTAGAGAACAACTAGGAAGAAAACTATAGACGGGAATAAGCTGCCACGGCTGCAGATTAGGGATATAGTTAAAATACAGGATATGTTCAAAATTTACAGGCGAGCAACCTTGACGAAGAGTTGGTGGACGAATATATTTAAAAAAAACTTTCACTTAGGGGCTATTCTCACAAAAAAGAAGTAGAGGTACTTTGACCTGTGGGAATTCTATTCTCGAAGCCAAGTTAAAGGACTTGAAAACTCTCCTTCACCTGATTCCACAGGAATACCACCTTTTTTACACTGAACTTATTCCAGACCAACCGGTTGAAGGATGATGACCTGGAAGGGTTTTCAGGACAACCTGACTTTGAAGTAGAAGACATTTACTAACACGAAAACTGGAAATTATATATAAAAAGTTACAGATTAATTCATACGTTTTGTTCGAATTCTCTTAATGACTAAAGTATTGCAGTTTTCGTCTCTGTTGAAAATTTTGTATGAAATATTTTGTTTTTGCTAAAATCTTTTCACGCTACAAGTTTGCCTTAGTACTTGTGCCCTTTTTGATTAAAATTCATTTAAAAAAACCGTGTAAATATAATTTTCCCTTATTTTTTTATTAAATAAACAAAGATCCAACCCACATTCGCATTTTTATTAAAAAGATCCATCCCCATTTATTGGTTCTAAATCAGGTAATAAATGCTTTTTGCAACAGATTAACATAACAATTAATAGAGCTAGCCATCTTCTATAATTGTGCATTCAAACTTTATTAAAAATATTTATAGAAAATTTTGTACACACATTTTTAACAAAAACGGCTTTTTCTCAAAACTGTCATGCTGTGGGTTGGATCTGGTTTGCAGAACTGCGTCCAATCTTTAAAAGTCTACCATAGCCATAGTACGAGTAAATAGGTAGTAGACATCATACTGGGTCAAAACAAAACGGTGTGTCGACATTTGACCCACAGTATCGGATATCAATTCGAAGAATATAGATAGATAAAGGTTTTTCGGCATGATAAAAAAAGCCGTAAGACGTCTACTGCTGGACATAGGCCTCCCCCAAGGGGCGCCACTCAGACCGGTCCTGTGCCACTCGCATCCACCGCGTTCCCGCGCGTGTCCGTCTTTTGGCTGAAGTGATGATGATGATAAAAGTGTTACATAGTTTTTAGGTACTCTGTTTCTCGCCAAGAGGCACTTTTAAGATTATTATATAGGTACTTATTAAGCCTTATTAAAATTGTTACAGAAACATTTCTACAAAGAAAAGTACTACTAGTAAGAAAAGTACGTACTTGACTCGATTTCCTCCCGACGTCCCAACGAACCGCATCCGACCCTCACGTATAATAAGCTTCTTCTTCCAAACTCAATAAACTAAAGTGAACCCCAAAAAGGGATCATCGGGATTCTTTTGAAGATTTTTCTCCGTTTAAGTGTACTTTGCGAGTTTTAATTTCATCGGATGGGTATTAAAGTGCTAAAGAAAAAATAGGAATAGAAGCCCACCTATTTTAATTAATGCATTTATTAATGTATCGTGCAAACAACAATGTACGTAATATTTGATATAGCATTGATTGTAGGAACCCGCGACTTCGTTCGCTTGGAATTTGGTAATAGCGTTCCCGCGAGAATTATGCATTTTCCGGTACACAGAGTAGCGTATTGTCCTTCCCTGAGACCGGAACTCCCATACCAAGTTTCATGAATCTCTGTCCAGTTTCGGCCTTCAATAAATTGTGTGTATTTGCGGCGAAGCACTTAAGCCGTTGACGCAAAGTCTATTATTGCTTAATCCACGCGCCTTCTAAGTTGTGTAAACCTGTATCTATCTATCCTTTTCAGTCAATTTTCATGGATCTGTGATCTGCATAAAAGCTAATTGTGACAGTCTTTGAAGTGAAATTGTCCAACTTCCGGCAAATTGATTCCCGTTATTGGAGTGATACTTCCGTCGATTATTAATTGTAATTAAATTTCCTTGTATTTTAAGATCAAAAGATAATATTTTCACATTAACTTCTCGATTCGGTGCGTACGGTCGAACTAAGCTAAGGGTCGGTTGATTAAAGTTAACGTAAACGTTAAATATTTTTCACGTCTCATGCTCTTAAAATGTTACTTTAGTCTCTGCAAATCGGGACTAAAGCTCTTTTTTAGTCTCTAGGGACTAAAGTAAAAATTTTTTAATTGACATTGGAAACCCGCCTAAACAGCCAACCACAGAGTTTGTGAAAGGAGGATTATTCCCATTTCCAGTGAACCTAGACAATTTCTAGGGCGTAAAAAAACGATTTAGTTTCGTGAAACACGATTTAATGATTACGAATACCTATGAATCTTGTTTTATTTAAAGTGAATACATTTAATAATGCATGACCCAATTAGTTTTAAAATATTTTGAATATGTTGGCTAAATATCATTCAAAACGTCACGTGATAAAAAAACAGGTCAAGTGCGAGTTGGACTCGCGCACCGAGGGATCCGTACCTACAAACTTGATGATGCAAATTTAACAATACAAACTTATTATTTGCGGTTGCTGAAGTAGACACGGCTACTGCGCCAACCGCAAATGATAAGTTTGTATTAGTAAATTGGCTGTTTTTGCACCAAAATATATAATATTTACGGTTATCAGATTTATTCCTGTACGTGTCCTGTAAGACCTTGCTTCTGGCCAAATTTCATGATTCTAGGTCATCGGGAAGTAGCCGGTTATCTACTTTGTTATAATAAATATCGTAATTTTGTATGGAACTTCGTTTTTTTTCCTCGCATTCGAAGTGAAAAGCAGAGTGTTTAACGCGTGACTAAACAACCATAATGACACTCGAACTATAGCCACCCTCGCTCTGCTCGGGTGGCTAAACATCTCGTGTCATAATGGCTTGTTTTAGTCCCTTGATAAACAATCTACTATTACTATGGGACAAAATGACGTTTCTGTATGGAATGACAGCTCGGCTGCCATATTTAACGACCAGGAGTTCGTCAACTGTGTTTGAATCAATCACTTCGTGTACATTTTAATGCGAAGCAATAAACATACTTCCATTAGACGACCGGTTTGGCTCAGTTGGTAGTGACCCTGCCCTCTGTTCCGACGGTCGCGGGTTCGAATCCCGCTCGGGGCAAACTTTGTGTGATGAGCACAAATGTTTGTACTCGAGTCATGGATGTTTAGTATTTATATATGTATGTATTTCTTCATTATAAGTATTTATATCGTTGTCTAGCACCCATAGTAGGTACAAGCTTTGCTTAGTTTGGGGCTAGGTCATTTTGTGTGAAATGTCTTATTTTATAGTAGCGCAAGGCCAGGCTATGCACGAACCATACAAATGAACCAAGTGTGTGTTTTGAAAATGATTTTCACGAATTTTAATTTTAAACAAGTGACTGAAATGTGATGATGTATAGGATAGAATAGGCTCATAAAGCGCTTTCATTTGATACCACAAACGATAGGTTTTAGAACAAAAAAAAACATACAAAAAAAAGATGAGTCGTAACTTCTCTCCTTTTTTTGGTCAAATCTTAATATATAAAACTCAAAGGTGACTGACTGACTGACATAGTGATCTATGAACGCACAGCCCAAACCACTGGATGAATCGGGCTGAAATTTGGCATGCAGGTAGATGTTATGCAAAATTCCCACGGGAACGGGAAAAATCGGGATTTTACTTTTTAATATTCCTGCGCATACGAAGTTGCGGGGAAAAGCTAGTTGATTTATATGAACTTAAGATCAATCGTTCCGATTTGCAGCTTTTTGGCGTACCGCATTGATATATTCATTAGCTTTATTGAGCCATTGAAATTGTTAAGCAATGATGTAGGTATTATTGTGGAATTTGAAGATATTTTTAGATCATAAATATTCTGTGCAACAGTGGGATTTCAGCAGAATAGGGGTTGAAAGCCAGGAGTGCGTAGGATAAGCACCTCTGTGATGGACATATCCTTCTAAAATCCGACATTGAATGTTATCTTGAAGGGTTCACGCACGGCAATAATAAAAAAGGTTTTTCGACCGGAGTGTGGGAAGTCTAAAATTACATGGTATTGAAAAGATTTTCCGGTGATTTGGACAGTATCCAATTATAAATGAGCTTGTGAGTAGTTTTCCGACATCAACAACAATGTCCATATTTCTCAAATCACTGTCGGTCGTCTCCAGGACATTAAGTTTTATTATGAGCCAGGTTCATAATTATTTCAGGTCAGGCAAAGATCAGGTCACCGGAAAGCACAGTGGTTTATTCAAATTGGTTAATTCATTTTGAATTAATGCACGCATTTATTATTCACTATGTACCTAATTTATTGTAATAAATTTATGACAAATGTTATTTAATACTATTTAGGAAATCAATTATTTAAATGGACATATAAATTTTTATTTTGTAATTTTAGGATATATATTTCAAACACAATGTAAATTGTTTACTGAATAAAATACTTACTTACTTACATCGGCGAAGTAATTCAAAGATGTGTATGAAGCACTACGCACTGAGCCGGCTTGGGGACTATAGCCCAAACCCTCTCGTGATGAGAGGAGGCCTGTCCAGCAGTAGAACGCAAATAGGCTCTAGTAGTAGTAGGTAAAGATTATCACTGAATTTGTTAATATCCTACCAAACAAGAAAGCAGTAAACTCTGAAAGGGATTTATATAAAACTCTGACCCAAATCGAGTTCGCAGTTTTATTTAGAACAAATGACTACAAATAGACCCAGAACTAACGTTTTATTGGAAACAGAAACTGCATTCAAAACTAACTCTACCCTCATTAAACTTAACGACAACTTTAGATTGTGCTCGAAGAGGTTTTTTATGGCGGAAATTTCCATTCCATTTTAAAATGCAAAGTGTGTCCGCGTTTAGTAATGTTTTAATTAGGGAGAATTGAGTTTGGTTACTTGTTTTCGAAAAAAAGACCTCTGGTGAATAGGTGATCGGATTCTGTCGCCAGTAGTAGCCGGCTTTCAATAGTACATTACAGACCTGGCGGTGAATTCGTTAATGTCCCAGATCGCAGGTGTTTTGCAAATATGCAATTTCTAGCAATACCATGAGTTTACAGTGACTGTACTCGCTAGCGACTACGTAAACGATTTGTATGAAGAATAGTACAGCGCCCCTGGCGGTCACTCGTTGGACTAAAATTCTTCATACAAATCGTTTACGTAGTCGCTAGCGAGTACGGTCACTGTAAACTCATGTTAGTGCTACTGGGGATTTACGAATTACCGCCCGTAGCTTGTCTAAAGTTTTACATCTTGCCTTGGCCAGGAAGTCAGATTTTCTCCCCGCGTACCGGGCAGAAAATCCCACTTACGGGCAAGGGTGACGTAAAAGTACCTATTAAATAAATTTAGCTTCTTATATGATACTAGCTTCACCCGCGACTTCGTCCGCGTGGAATTTGGTAACAGCGTGCAGCGTCCCGCGGGATCACTGTTACCAAATTTAATTTAAAACGCATGGTTTTAGGTACCCTATATATTTTGACCACATACTTACTTATACATAAATTTATACCCATACTAAAATTTGGGGCAATCAGAACAACAGTTTTAAATGTATACGGGAGGATGTATACCTTTATCCTCAACACCTTACCGAAGAATGTATTAGACGACCTGACTAGCCATGGATATAGCCAAATAAAAAGTAAGAAAATAATTAAAAATCATTACCTACAAAACAATAACAATGTTACTAAGTTAACAATATTTGCTTATGTAAGCAAATATTGTTAACGTGGACCGTGTCCGCGCGATCTCGGTCACTATTACATAAACCTGCTAAAGGTTTCCAATAGTGGCATGCAAGTAATTACCTATAATTGTAATGTGTTTAGATAAATAAATAAAAAAAATAAAAAACATGTCTACAGTGACACTCGCATGATTAAAACGAATCGATTGACGTTTGG
Organism: Aethes cnicana; assembly: GCA_963971205.1. Classification (NCBI taxonomy): domain Eukaryota; kingdom Metazoa; phylum Arthropoda; class Insecta; order Lepidoptera; family Tortricidae; genus Aethes; species Aethes cnicana. The sequence continues at coordinate 7,322,550 of OZ020294.1, forward strand.
TTCATTAAAATCGACTCACGCGTTTGATTTCTACAGTGCCACAAAGGAACATACAATGCAACATAGATAGATAAACACATCACCCTCTTTTGCGCTGCGCAGTCGGGTAATAAATGAATTGCCGTCTGAGAACTGCTGGACCGATTTGGCTGATTCGTTTTATTGCCTATGATTCAGATCAGCTAGTAAAAGAAAAATAGGTATAACTGTGGAAGCCTTCGTGTGATACGATATTATAGTTATAAATATGTTTTAATATCTAAAACGACAAATTGACTTATTTCATTAGGTACTATAAAATATACTAGAGATCTTCTACTATCTAAAGTCCCGCGCCTTCACATTTCAAAAGGCTTCAATGTATTTAAAAAGCACCACCAACACTCTCAACTCATGTGTGCGTGCTGAGACATCCATGAACTATGCGTTGAGAGTGTTGGTGGTGCTTTTTAAATAACAATAAAAATATTGAAGCGTTTTGAAATGTGAAGGCGCGAAACTTTAGATAGTAGAAGATCTCTACATGATTTCCAGAGCCCGTATGAGAGCTTCTGTTTACCTCGAGGCACTCCACGCGTGTCAGTGAATTCATTATGTAACGCATCTACTAGAAAATACCTCGATACCTACTGTTTTGCAAACTTCGACGTAATGAACATTTAATTTGAAATTCACTTAATGGCAACACTTTTTACAACGTTTTCATAAGGTCGTCTTGTAATGTACCTAACTAACTAACACATAAAATATTTAAGGAATCTTGCAAGCTGAATTTCACCGACTTCTAGTTTAAATTTACGTACTTATTATATTTTTTGTTTAGTCTATTTAATTTCAACACAGACAGAACTTGACGATAAATTTGATATTTTTGTCGTTCAATATGGCAAAGGCAAAAGTGATTGATTTTTTTATCAGCGCACAGGCCAAACCACCTGTCGTAAATAGCTGAAATTTGTCATGTAGGTTTCTAGGGGAGCGTAGGGGAGCACTAAGAGAGGATTTCCCGATATTCCCACGGGAACGGGAAAAAATGGGATCTATACATTTGAAGGCGGTTCATAGACCCAGCTCAGCCGTCACTGTCACTCGTGGGACGAGTGAAAGAGAAAGCGCTACGCACAGAACGCCCGATTTAGTTAGTATTTAACGCGTTTTAATTTCTATAAAAATACCGTCTAAAAAAATGGCATTTATAAAGCTGTCGATGTATGCATATAATATGGATATTTTTTGTGTTATAATTAGTTTTACACTGTTTGATATAATAAACTGGAGTAAAGTTTGATTAGCGGTCCGAGTTAGAGGTTACTTTGGAATTAAATTGTATCGAGCGAAGTTTCGTGAAACGTGTATCGAAAGCTGTCGATGTAAGGATGATATAATCAAATATAACATATGTTTTTTTCACATTTTTAACTTTTAACATTTCTTAGTAAAGTATGATCTCAATTGAGCAATTTTACGATGCTGGGTCAGGGAAGGGCCTTAATGTTTATAGCGCGGACGAAGTCGCGTGAAACAGCTCATTACCTAATTATAAACTTTCGAGAAGTGGAATATATTTTATATTTCAAGTTACGAGTTACGAATACTACTATCCATCGGTCTCTGAACAGAATAATGATTCGCCCCTGTTTGAGTTATTTTTTATTAAAATCTCAAGAATCCCAATTTCATTCTAATATTACGTTCCTGTTATTTCACTGAATAATATAAAATTCGGCTTATCTGGTTTTATATTTAACACCTCAGCCTTAAGCTTAAGGAAAATTTAGTCAAAAACAAAAAATCCACTCCTTTCAACCTTACGTCTACACAATAAGATGCGAAAATAAAGATGTCCTGAATAAGGCCGGTCGCCTTCTTCCGCTTAAACTTTTCTGTAGGGTTTCTTTTGAAGATGATCCCCAAGGAGATTTATTTTAATACTTGCAATTGAAGCGATTATCTTTTTAAGCCCTTGAGGGCATCTTCCGGGTGAGACGATATTAACGGACTCCGAAAAGAATATTTTTATTCCTACTGCGCGCCGGAACACGCTGTATACCGGCCTCGAACAAGATGGAGCGCCGTCTTTGTACTTGGTTGCAATTTTTATTACTCACTAGCTTCTGCCCGCGACTTCGTCCGCGTGGAATTCGGTTATCGCGTTCCCGCGGGAGTTATGTGTTTTTCCGGGATAAAAAGTAGCCTATGTCCTTTACCGGGACCCCAACTATCTCCATGCCAAAGTTCATCAGAGGTAACAGACAGACAGACAGACAGAGTTACTTTTGCATTCATAATATTAGAATGGATTATATAATTAAACCTTCCTCTTGAATCACTCAATCTATTTAAAAAAAGGCATCAAAATCCGTTGCGTAGATTTAAAGATCTAAGCATACATAGGGACAGACAGACAGCAAAGCGACTTTGTTTTATACTATGTAGTGATTCTTTTTTCGTGTTTTTACATAATAATTTGTTGATAAATATTTTTTTCGATAATTTTGAATGATAAGTAGGCTTACCTACCAAAATGCGTCTGGATCGTTAGAAATTCATGAAGCTATCATCTACATAACATTAAATTTGAAGGCCTGTTTATTGTTAAAGATTAGTACGAAACTTCTTGACCGATTCTCAAACTTACTGCGATTTGAATTTGAGTTGTAAACAAAGTTTGAAACTTCATTTGGCTTCCTTGGTAGATTTAAGGCAGAGAGGTCACGACCGTGGCTTTTGTTATTTTTATTAATAGTAATGAGTTTGCTCGGTTACAACACTTGTAAAGTTTCCGCTTCGTCGTTATAAAAACGTACACTTTCATAATTAATTTGTAATGTTTCGTGTAAATGTAATGGAATTTTTACATTAAGCTCGAAGATATCATAGTGCTGACTGAAAAATAAAACGCATTTTTACCTTGCAAGCGACCCGCATGTCATGCTTTGTTAGCCTGGTGGTTGGACCTACCGTCTCTCATGCAGAAATCAGGGGTTCAAATCCGCAACTCTGAATTTACGTGTGTATGAATTCACTTTCAATTTACCACTGAGCATTTCGGTGAAGGAAAACATATCGAGGAAACCGGAACGCAACTGCGAAATAATTCAGGGATGTCTGTCAAGTCCCCAATACGCACTGGGCCGGCGTGGGACTCTAGCCCAAACCCTCTCGTGTCGAGAGGAGGCCTGTGCCCAGCAGTGGGACGTTAATAGGCTGTTTTGGTGGCGGTGGATGCACCCCATATGAATTTAAAGTGAAATTTTCACATATAACCAATAACTTATCACATATTATTATAATGTAATTTGTTTTTTTTTATTCAATAAAAAAAAAAAAATCCTTTTATTTTCACATATTATTATAATCCTTTTTTTTCGATTTTCTTCTTAATTTTAGACCGCCCATCGTTGTTTTCTTTTCGCCTTCTCCACTTTCCTAAGGTTGACTGGAAGAGATCGCTATTTAGCGATAAGTCCGCCTGTTGTTTACCTATTTAATGTATATTATTTCTGTATTTTCTTTGTTTTGTTTACTTATATGAGCTGAGCTTTTCGGTGAAGGAAAACATCGTGAGGAACACTCATCTACGAAGCAATTCAAAGATGTGTGTGAAGTGCCCAATCCGCACTGGGCCCGCGTGGAGACTATAGCCCAAACCCTCTCGTGATGAGAGGAGGCCTGTGCCCAGCAGTGGGACGCAAATAGGCTGTAGTAGTTTACTTCTATAGTGTTCAATAAAGAGTATTTTTGTTGTTGTTGTTGTTAAACAAATTACTATTTGAATGATATAAAAAACCATTTTAATTCAATCAATACGATTTTATTTCATAATAATTTATTTATCACAAATTTCTTACGTAGTCCTAATTAACTAGAATAAGTATACTCGTACATCTCGATTTCTTTCATAATTTTAATTTAGTATCAATACAAAATAATTTCGTAGTTTTTATATGCCTATTCTTTTTACTTACATTAATTTGGAATAAAAACTTAGCTACTATTTTTTTTTTCATTTCGCAGTGAAATAACTTAATTAACAGTAATAAAGAATAAATTTGAGCAAAATAATTATTTGGTACTAAGAACTATTTACAAACCCATTAATTTTAAACCTAATATTATATTTCCCATATTCTGTTCCAAATTCTAATGAAAATACTATGATAGAATGTCAACTTACATGTCAAATTCGTTCGAGTGTCCATGACTAGAGCCTTGACAACCAAATACTATAAGGGCCTCATCACACTTGCGATTTGCGAGCGAGTTGAAAGCGCTTTTCAATACAAAACTCTTACGCGGCGAACTCGCGGCGTGTTCGCCTCCATACAAAACTCGCTCGCGAATCGCAAGTCTGATAATGATAACGCTCTAAGTAGGAGAGTATGGAGGGTTGATGTAAAGGAGCGCAATCTTTATAGTTCCAAAAGTGGACATCAAATCGAGTAGATTAGGGGCGCTGCGGTCGCCACTCCAGTTAAGCCACCTAGAGTAGCACCTTCAGATGGCGCTGCTGAGGCGAAAACGCAGCGAAAACAGTTGTGACGAGAGTGTGTTTTGTTTTGTTGCTTATCAAATCCGCTGGACACGTTTTCAACTGTTTCGCCATATAAGATTGCGCTCCTTACCAGCCTCCTTATTAGCCCCCAACCTACCCGATTTAGTGTCCACATTTGTAACTATAAAGATTGCGCTCCTTTACTTCAACCCTCCATAGTTCCTCCGATTTGTGCGGAGAGATTATTTGCAAAATTTTTCTTCGTCAATTCTTATTGTATTACATTGTAGTTAGTCAACTGTTTATTCGTTCGTTTGACACAGTTTCATAAATTCCTTGAACAGAGTTGTCATTTTATTTCATTATCCTAAGTAATAATGTCCGATCAAAACAACATGTTTATTAACACTACGCAATTTTAATGTTTTCATAATGATATTCATAAATCATTTACTTTAAGTAGATAGATAATATTATGACATAAAAATAATGTTTTGTTTTGGCACCATATGACTAGAATCCTTTGGATGCAACTGGAAGAACAAACCTATATTAAACGAAATATATCTAAGTACATAAACAACAATTTTCGTTGGAGAGTACCAACCAAGGGGTACCAAGTAAAAAGATATAGCTACTCATAATAGCTTAATAAGTAATCTTCTAATTAATTCGATTGAATGAAAAAATACTATTTTTAACGTTTAGTAGTCCTACACTTCTTGATAGTAAGCCTCCAGAACGCTAACCTAAAATCAGGAGAGTAGAACGCGTAAATAAACGGATTGATAGCGGAATTAAACCATCCGAGCCAGGTCAAAACGTACATTAACACCGGATTCACATAGCTTGGAGGCATGAAGGGCGTCAGAAGGTAATAGAGAAAAAATGGCAGCCAACAAGCCACGAAGCCGCCGACGACCAAACTTAGAGTCTGAGCGGTTTTTGTCTCTCTCCGCAAAGAAGAAACTCTGTTGTTCTCCGAATGTTCTTTCATGGAATGCGTTCGATGCCTAGTGGTGTTCTTATATTTGTAATTCGCTTTGAAAGTCACCTCGTTGTAGAATTTCGACTCTTTCTCTGTTCGGTTCTTTGATCGTTTTTTGTCTGCGTGGAAGCAGCAGGGGCATTTGTCCGTTTGGGAGGAACAGTCGCTTTGTTGGGTCGATTTGGAGGTTTGCTTCGACGCGTTCTGTCGTAAGGACAACTTGTCGGACCCGGAATCAGATTCCGTCCGGATGCAGGAGAGCTTGGCTTTCTGAAACAAACAAAGGTAAACCAGTTACGATGGACAGCGGCAGTGTGCATCGATCAATAGAGTTATACCGGCTTTGGAACTATCGTGAGACACAGACATACTAAGCTGTGAATGGATGAGGTACCTTCGTATTTGTATACAGACAAGCCTATGTGCTCATAATCATAACGAGGGGCGATGGCATGACCTGAAACACTCGGATTTATTATGTAGGAACCACCATATTATACTTATGGATTTTTATCCGAAGCACGGGTAAATGATTGATTGATTAGAACTTTCACTTGTAGCTTTATAGGATGTAGGAAGTTGATATTTGCGGACAAGATTTTTTACAGTTGTATCAAAAGCTTCCTTTGAAATATGTTTTCAGGCGTGATTACCTTTTTGCCAAATAGTTAAAGTTTTGATATACATAGCTAGACTTTTTGAAATCCGGAAATACATACCTACATTAAAACTTTGTAGGTACTTGGTTGTTTGCAATATCTGTGTTCTGTTGTTCACAATATTTAAAGTGTCTATTTACTTACACATAATACATTTTATTATACGAAAATCAAGTAGTTCTTCAGTAAACAATTCTCCTTTGTTAATTATTTGTTTGTCCAAACTATTTAGTGTACCTAACCCATCACAAACACAGTAGGAGCACGTTTCCCTCATGATAATTTATTAGACAAATATTTTTATTGAGTTATTGTGGAATCATGGAAGCGTCGATGTGTGTATAGTAAGACTCAGCTAATGAAGAAGAAGAAGAAAGGCATTTATTCGCTGCACAGAAGACACAGTTTACAGAAATGAGGCGTGTGGCGACGCTCTTATGCCGTTAACGCAGAGTCTATTTTTGTTAAATCAGCGTGCCATATTTATAGTGGCTTGCTATTAAGGTACTTGAAATTTGAAAGTTTTGATAAAGGTGGCTGAATTAGCGTTCCGTTTAAACAAGTAGATAAATAATCCTCCTTTTTTAACATTTGGATTATGATTTCATGTTTGGCTTTAGTAAGGAAAGACATCTAAATATGTAAGTATTGCCTACGCAGTGACCTGCAAAAATATTATAACTCTCAAGAGTCCCTAGTACGCACGGCGTTTCTCAACTTTTCATACAAACGTAGTTTCGCTTTTATTCCCAAATCACTAAACAAATTGACTCGAAACTTGGTACATATAATAAAAATCATTATTGTGGGTGTCCGAAATGAGTAAAAGTCGTGGTATAATAAAACACGATTAAATTACAGCCAAAAAAAACAGAATTTTGAAGTTTTTATGGAATAAACTAAAATGGTCCTAGTTTCTTTGTTATTCAATTTATTAAAATTAAAGTGTATTTTGGATACTAATATCTCTGCTTCATTATTACTTGTAAAATTTGGTGCCAATCTGATAAGTAGTTTGCGAATTAAAACGTAACTACGTTTGTATAGAGAAAGGAACGTACTGGGGACTCTTAATAGAATAGCAAACAAACAATCAAAAAAAAATATCTACCGTTTCTTTTCCTAAGTACTTACCTATTGAATTACTTATTCCTAGAAAAAGTAATTTATATTGATTTTCAAACACAGTTGCGAATAAAAACAATACAAAAAAGAACACTTCCTTGTTCTAACCGTAAACAAGCTTGCAAGTACGAGTATGTGTACACTTTTGGCCCTTACTACAAAGCAAAAGTGTGTATATATTGGCGAAGTCGACTGTACCACTATCCAAAGGTTGTCTGGTAGAGATCGCTATTAAGCGATAAGACCGCCTGCTGTATGCCATACCTTTTTGTGTAATTACATTATGTCTACTGTTCCTTGATTGTGTGGTGTTCAATAAAGTATATTGTATTGTATTGTATTGTGTACAATCCAAAATGTCATTTTCTTGTTAAGCTTTGTAAAATTTGTTATGGCAAAGTTTTTTTGTTGAAAAAAAAACAGCCTTATTTTTGAGAATAATAAGAGAATAAGAATAAGAGTTATGCCGCAAAAGTTGGATTGAAGTCTTTGCGAACATTCCCTGCTCTTTCATAACACCTCAAGGCTTTGCTGTAAACCTTTGTTAACAGGAAGTAATTTTACGAATAAAATGCGTTATAGCAATAGGTTGGTATTTCATTGTTTTTGAAAGAATTAAATAACGTAGTTATTTATTTATTGATGTAAATCAAGCTAATTAAGTTACGTTTTTTCTCATATAACTAATAAATAAGTGCCTGGGCAACCAAGCTTTGCTCTGGTGAAAATAGCAAATAATGAGTTTTCGCAGCTATGAGACCTAGCTAGATCGATTTGTTGCCCTCGAACACACCCTGTTCCAATTTTCATCCAAATCGTTAGAGCCGTTTCTGAGATTGTATGTATAAATAATTAGAGTTTAGCGCGGTTAAGTAGGTATAAAAATAGTAGAATTTTAATATTTTTAATAGTTAGGCTTTATCAAGATAAAAAAAAAAGATATGGAACGGTCTAATGCCACAGAAAGAAACAAACGCTTTTTATTTCTTATTCCTTTTTCCCACAGGGCATAACTCGCCCAGAAAAATAAATAACAATATAGTAACCTTTGAGGTTTTTTCAAATAGTAAAATCTAGAAATAACATAACTATGAAACATTATGCTCCGTAGGGAACGAAATGCGGTATAGAGACGCTTTATTGGAATATGAAATTAATCGCCCTGTTTATGATTTGCTGGGAATTACGTAGGTACTAAATTTGTCAAGTTAATCGAAGAGCTAGACCACAGTATGTAACATATAGAGGAAAGTTATCGGATATTATATAGCAAATTTCCTAATTACAGCCGTTTTCATGATGCCTCATTTGCGGTTTAACAAACTTAGTTGTACCGTAGAGTGAGGCAATTTTGCCATTTAACTGTATCTAAGTGTATAGATTGTGAACAGCAAAGTTAAGTTGGTAAAGTGATGACACCATCCTGATAATGTGGTTTTAATAATACGTTTTGGTTTTGTAGCGTTGATATGCGTGGTATTTTGTCGTCAAAATAAGTAGGTACGTTTTCTTAGTAATTTACTACAAAATAACTTTCAAATAAGACAAATACCTATACTACACTTTGAACCGTACACTGCATTAATGCTCTAAAGATTCAAATTAATCTGAATATATTGTTCCTATATACGTATGGCCCAAATGCGATGATTGTTAAGTGCCATTATTATTCCGGCAGTAGCAGAATTTCTACTATTATTTCCCAAAAGCATATTACGACCATTAAGAGAAGTATTGTACCTAAGACAAAAGAAACATTTTAATTCCACTTATACACACATAATTGATGCCGTTTATCATCATTCAACACACTGCCGTTGATTATTTTAAATTTACTGCCATTCATTTAACGGGTTCAATCAAAAAGAGAAATGGAAAAATTACCCTGTTCGTGATTGAGTTGTTTAAACGAACAGGTTTTTTTTTACAGCAGAGTAAAATGTATAAAGTAAATTGAAAGCCACGATGACTGTTTAACGCATTCACTGCCACCGACGCATATGTGCGTTTTGCTGACTTTCCCGCAGTGCCTTCAACTCTCATGTGCGTTGCAATGTTCCCTTAATGACAGATGTGGCACCTGGCGAAAGTTCGTAAAACAGAAGTGGCAGTGAATGCCTTAACTACTCGTAGTTACTATAAATAATGTAAAGTAAATACTAAAAAATATGATACAATAACTTCATTTCACTTTATTTAGCTGTGCAGTTCAAGTGCAGCAGTTCGAAGTCAATTAGAATACTGCGAGGTGATTTTCTTATTCCCTTAGCGGTCACTTTTGACGTTCCGATTATCAAGTTTACGCTCGAAGCGTTAGGGAGATTCGTTTTCCGTTCTCTATAGGATCACTTCGAATACTGAATAGACGCCCTATGGTGGTATAATGTGATAGACCCACCTTACTGCACTTGGTGCTGGTGGCGAGCTGATGGTGCCTCCGCGCCACGACGCAGGATATCCTGGCGTACACGTACACCATTACAGCCATGGGCAGGAAGAAGGAGCCCATGGCGGAGAAGACCACATAGCCAGGGTTCTGGTTGTACCGGCACACCCCACCTTGGTTGTGGTCTGGTTCATACCTGGTGAAAAGAAGGATTTCATGAGCTCACTAGCTTCGTCCATGTAGAATTGGTTGGTCAGAAATGGTTTTCCAATTAAGCCTTACAAAAAAAAAAGAAATATGTTAATTACACGTATTAATTTTGTATTCAGTTTGTATTCGTTTTATAGCTGCTCGACCGACCTTGGACCTCATTACAACGTAAGTTGTAAAAGTGTGTACATATTTTCGAAATCGACTGTACATAATCATATCTGACAAAATAAAATTGGACTCACCACCCGAACATAGGAGGACAGGTTATAGCCATGGCAGCTATCCAGACGAAGAGTATCATGGTTAACGCCAGCTTCTTCGACCTTCGTCTCCTGGAGTAGGAGAGCGGCCTTGTTACCGCCAGGTAGCGGTCAACGCTGATGGCGCACAGGGAGAGGATGGAAGCTGTGCACAGCAGGATGTCCAGGCTAATCCAGATGTCGCAGAGGATCCAGCCCAGCTCCCAGGTACCTGGAGAAAACGTGCATTTAATATTACCAATAGTTGTGTAGAGAGTAGAACTATAGGGTCACCGACATAGCCCGAAGCATTGCGAGCCTTAAGTGACAGTGGGTGGGGCACATTGCTCGCTATGCTGATGGCCGATGGTGTCCGCAAACCGGGAGACGAGCTGTCGGTAGCCTTCCAACAAGAAGACGGAAGCGAGTTTATCACAATACAGGACCGGTCTGAGTGGAGAGCCTTGGGGGAGGCCTATGTCCAGCAGTGGATATCTTTCGGCTGAAATAATGATGATAAGCGGTGGAAATCAAAAAACATCCTAATTTAATTAGAGAGGATGGTTTCAAGTTATCGACGTCGTGGAATCCAGTGATCAGCAAGTGTAAGCTACGGGTTGCCCTTTCGGAAAAATCTGCGGATATTGTCAGTGTTGTGTGCCGGCCTGTTGACATTCCGATTTCCGAGTGACATTAATAAAAATCAAGTGCGAGTAGTTCGAACCGCCCGCGCGATAAGAAAAATATGCTGATACCGTCATTTCAGTCTTCACGGCCGCTGCATCGCGGCCGAAATGTCGAGGTAAAATATAAATGGTTTTTTACGCGATTAAGTCCGGTTTTTAGTGTGTTTAAAATGATGATAATGATGGTTGTATGTGACTATTCCGTTAGTATAGTAGTATTTCGTTTTGGTAATGAACGATCTCATTGTATCTTGATAGATACTTGCTCTACGTAAAGGACCTGGACACGTTTGAAGTTTAAGACTTTATAAATCTAACAATTTCTTCATTTAATAGGTGCCTAGCACTAAGACATAAAATCTGAGATCCAAGTGCCCAGCATATAATAAAAAAGATATAAAAGGAGAGAGATAAAAGCTCGACCTTTATGTAAAAAATAAGCTTTCTAAAACCTTTTAAAAGCACTCGATAGGGTCTGAATGTTATAAAAATTAGTTTATCGATAGAACTTTCTGTAAAGGTTTTGGAGAACTTTTGTTAAGATCTCACTAATTTGTATTCAATTTTAAGACTTTTATTTAAGTATGTTGGGATTCCTCGGTCATTTTGTGAATAAATGAATGAATATATGGGTCACAGTGAGCAGTTACCATCAAATGGTCCGTGAGGCCATCTGTCAACCAAATTAATAAGAACAGTTAACAAAAATTACCTACCTAAACTCAAGAGGAAATGGCGATAACAAAGACGTATTTGGGTGAGTCAACTTTTTTCTGTACCTATAGTTACCATGGTTACAGTCTCCTGACATACTTTTTAAAAGCAGGAGGGTTTCATTGCTATTTTTAACCCCTTCCCTTAAGGGGCACCTTTTAGGCATCTTAGTAATAAAATTCATATTGATTTATTTTGTTAAGAAACTCCGTTCATTTTGTCTCCTGACTAACGGGGACAGAATAACAACAATAAATAGTCGATTGACCCATTTAATAAACAACTGACATCACAGTACAATAGAATATTTAATAGTACTACATACAGAATGGCCACGGAATCACCCGTCTGAATCTAGCCGGCGCGCAACTCGCGCCCAACTCGGCGTTACCGTCATTTGTTTCATCCGGAGACGGAGAGTGAATCATATCAGTCTATCTCAGGCATGAGATGGGTAAGACAATAAACAAATAATACTGCGGCTACATAAAACTAGACTTTGTTTACTCGTACACCTATGGAAATCTTGATGTCTAGGTAAACCTGTTTTGAAAGGTTGAAGTGTTTTGATATAAACATGAAAATTGCTCACTGAAGGCGTTGAAAGAGCAAATAATTATTATGAGTAGGTAAATAGAACAGATATTCATGTGAAACAATATCTAAGACATTGAATTTAAATAGGGGCAACTGCACATTCTGGACGCTTAAAAAAGCCCATTGCTAAAACACCGTGTTTTAATTGCTAAAAGTCTCGTTTCTTAGAGAAAATAACTTTTTTATGCATAAAAAATCTTTCATCAAAATTATTAAAGTAGTTATAATAAAAAAAACACGGTGTGTTGTACATCTTAGAATAGCTAAGAACCGAAAATGATTTTTTTATTGTCCAAAGTAAATAATCGTTAAAGAAAGATTCTTGTTTCATCTCCATCTTTTATATGTTTAATTTTTTACCATGTGCTAGTCAATATCTGTTCTTGTAAGTATTTATTAACTTAATAATTCAACATCACCCCTGTAAACATTCGAACTTACGTTACCCTATCCGAACTAACACATTCGTATGCCAACTTGGCTCCAATTTTAAACCCAGAAGCGAACAAACTGAATTCAGAATTAGCCTCAGACAAGTCCCAATCAAATCAAACACCTAAGTCCGCAGTGAATTGAAACAGTATCTAAACATGTCTCAACTTGTTTCACTATTAAACGGATTAAAGTACCTGAAACATTGAAAGTTTAAAGTGCTCCAAAGTTGAGTCGTGAAATGCAGCTGCAACAATGTTGGACGGGAATAGTTAGTTTATAGTAGTTTTAATTCTGTCCGGTAAAGTTTTTATTTTCAGTTCGTTTTAATTCGATGTGAGTTACGTTTTAGTTATGCCACAGAATATTTAATAGTACTGAGTACAGAATGCCTATAACTAATCACCCGCCTGAATCTAGCCCGCGCCCAACTCGCGCCCAGCTCGCCTTACCGTCATCCGGAGATGCTGGCTGAAACGTTGGACCGCGTAGTAATACACACATTTACAAATGTACAGACGTAATCGCACGCAAACATTGACACTTCATTCGAATTGTGTTCGAAATGGTGCTTTTATAGGCAGCGTGTCCGCCGTGTGGTTATACTTTACCTTGGACTTTACAATAAAGCCCAAAACCGACCGATCTTGTATGCGGAATAGAATGAAAGTAGAAGAAGTGAGAGAGGTATATCAGAGTCGTAGCAAATGTAAAGAACTGGTCTCTGCCTACCCATAAGAGCTGAACGATTGCATATTTTGGCAGGTATAAAATATGCTTCAAAAATATCTGGTCGATAGTCTCGCCTATTGTTTGCATTCAGCGGCCAGCTGCAATGATCTGGACACTAGGAATTCATTTCAAATTTATGATACTGCAGTGCAGCCTTTGTATGAATGAATGAATGAATGAACAGTTTCTTTCATAAATATGGTATTACAATAGGTGGATAATACATGTTGACGACCGACCTTTGTACAAATATGAACATCATTATTCGGGGTGGACACAAATCCAAAAAATCAAAGATCATAGAAATCGGTTCACCCATTCTTGAGTTATAAGTGGTGTAACTAGCACGACTTTGTTTTATATATATAATTTATCTATAGATGTGATCAGGATTTACACTAGAAATGGGTCGAGCGTTTGAATTTTAGTAACTTACAAGGTTAAAGAATAATCAATCAATCAATCAATTTTTGGTGTTTATGGCATCCATCGAAACTAAAAGAATAATTGTGTGCTCTGCCAGAGCAAAATTTATGTCAGCGACTTAAAGCTTTCTTTGGTGATATAGGTATAGGTATAGGATTGAACCTCGATCGGAAAGATATCGATCGCGTAAAAATCTAAATTTAGCGCTTCCGCAGTCGCACTTTGAATACTTTCGTAAGAGCTTTTGTTATACACCAATAAAGATCTACAATCACCTCGATGACAGCATAAAACAATCAGAAACCTGTAATGAATTTGCAAATAAATTGAGATCATTCTTAAAAACAAAACCTTTTTATAATATTGACGAATATTTCCCAAAAATTTTTGATTCATTTTATTTATTTATTTATTAATATCTGTGATACTGTATTTTAGTTTTGTAGTTGTAAGGTGTTTCTGTTTTATTATTGTGTGTGTATATTCTGTTGCATGGAAATTTCTATAATAACAATAAATTACTGAATACTGGTAGGTACCTATTGGCCGAATATACATTTTTTCCTTGGCTGTTAGACAATTCGAAATATTGTGCAATATAATTGATCGTCTAGGGCCGGCCTAAACAGCTCTAACTCAAGAAATTGTCCAAAAATGTCCAATACCGTCACAGCACACATCAGAAATAATTTACCAGCGATTAATCAATGAAATTAATCCGTTAGTTTAACTCGCTTACGTCTGTTTTTTTTCTCTCCATTTCTTAGCGGTTCCGGTAAAACTTTTGTGGGGCCAGAACCGAGACTGCCCATAGCCCACAACATCACAAAAGGAGTAATGCGGCGCAATGCAATACAAGAAGCAAACCGAAGATGGCAAGGTCTAGAGGGTCACAGACAATCAAAGATCTTCATAAAAAACATATACAGGAAAAGAACGGCACAAGCCATAGGACACAGCAGGAACAATTTAAGACTAGCTATCGGAATAATTACAGGACACTGTACACTGAACAGACACCTAACTATTCTGAAGATAAGAGATGACCCAAGATGCCCAGAATGTGGTGAAGAAGAAACGGGAATACATCTACTAGCGAAATGCCCATCATACGCAATGGCGAGATGGGAAAGAACCGGAAGAGACACGCTAGATGAAGATGACCTACAAGACCTAACGATAGGGAAGATAATAGGATTCTGCAAGGCTACAGGAAGGTTCGACGGGGCAACGGCGCTGGGAGCGGATAACCCGTAATCCCAGGGGAGACCGGGGAAATGGGTGAAATGGTTCCGAATGGAGGACCGATCACCCGACTGAAACCAGGAAGTCGTCCCCTCACATAAATAATAATAATAGCGGTTCCCACGCGAATGTTGTGGATGCTAAAGTAGGTAACTCGTTACCACTGGAACGCGATAACCGAATTCCACTCGAGCGAAGTCGGGGAACAAGCTAATCTATTCTATATATTAAAAATAAGTCTGTAGAAGAAGTCGCTTCTGTAACTTGAAAATTAAAAGAAACTATCAAGTCGAGGGTATTATATAATTGTCTGTATGTATGTACACGTATGTATGTCCGGATTTAATTCGAAAACTACTAAACGGATTGCAACAAAATTTGTTATGGCGGTAGTTTATGACACTGGTCAACATATAGGCTACTTTTTATCCCGGAAAAACGCATAGTTCCCGCAGGAACGCTAGTGCCGAATTCCACGCGGACGAAATCGCGGGCAGAAGCTAATTTAATTATAAGTATGTAATCACAAGTTCAATATTCCCCCACTTGTATATCGAGCAACTTCGAAAAGGTCCATTTTAATAAAAGTAGTAATGCCTCGAAAGCCTAGGCATTTTTCTAGACGAATAGATATTCGGCTAAAATTGTTAAGTTAATACTTAATGACCTGCAATTAAAGTCTCAAGTAAACAGAGTAATTACCTAATGTAATCTGAAACATTCAGACGATTGGTTAGGCATAATTAGCTTGTCTCATTTAGTTTAAAGGTCGGTTAAGGAAAAGGACAAAACGTCTTAAACTCCTTTTTAATTTAACAAAATACTCCAAGAAAAGGCGACAGCCATTTTTCATCGTTAACTTGTTTTCCTTTTACCTTTTTCATAACTTGAAAATGGTACAAATTTTACTCTCTGTTCCAATGATCTATTATAAGTAAAGGATTCAAAATCAGCCGGAGAAAAATGGCCCCGTCATTACGTTTGGCCTTCGTTATAAAGTGGTGTTATTAGCATATTGGGACGCATTTTCTAATGTCAGTTTGCTCTTATTTTGACATATTCTGTTAGGCACTATTCGTCCATATGTTATTCCTTATTATAGGTCAATTCTCTGTTCTCGTTCACGAAATGAAGCTTACCTATACATTCTTATTATCTCAATAGCTCGAATCTATGTTCTACTACTACTAGAGATCTTCTACTATCTAAAGTCCCGCGCCTTCACGTTTCAAAACGCTTCATTTTTTTTATTATTATTTAAAAAGCACCACCAACACTCTCAACGCATAGTTGATGGCTGTCTCAGCACGCACGCATGTGTTGAGACTGTTGGTGGTGCTTTTTAGGGTTTCGAAGTCCACAAGGAACCCTTATAGTTTCGCCATTACCGTCCGTCCGTCCGTCCGTCCGTCCGTCTGTCCGCACTATTGCTCGGAGATGCTTAGTTCTAGAAAGCTGTAATTTGGCATGAATATGCATATTAGTTACGCTGACAAAGTGGTACAATAAAATGTTGATACATATTTTTTTATAGGGTACCTCCCCTACTCGTAAAGTGGGGATGTATTTTTTTTTTCTTGCGTACCCCATGGTGCGGCATATCGTTGAATAGGTCTTAAAAAAATATTGTGGGTTCCTTAAAACCATTTTTTGATTAAGTGATGCGTTTGTGAAATATTAAGCTTTAAGATAGTAGAAGGACTTTAGATAGTAGAAGATCTCTACTACTATACTATACTATACTAATAATAAGTCTGTAGACGAAGTCGCATCTGAAACTTGAAAATTAAAAGAAACTATCAAGTCGAGAGGACTAGGTATATAAACGATACTGAACACAAATTAACGATTTTTATAAAATTGTCTGTGTGTATGTATGTATACTACTACTACTACAGCCTATTTGCGTCCCACTGCTGGGCACAGGCCTCCTCTCACCACGAGAGGATGTATGTATGTATGTCCGGATTTACCTCGAAAACTATTGGACGGATTGCAACAAAATTTGGTATGGGGATAGTTTATAACACTGGTCAACATATAGGCTACTTTGTACCGCAGAAAATGCATAGTTCGAATGCTATCAACGAATTCCACACGGACGAAGTCGCGGGCAGAAGCTAGGTTATGTTACTTATTTCTATAACTACATGTCAAAGTTGTTCACGAAAACCTCGATAAACTCCGAATCTCTCGCGAATCCGCTTTGTAAACTTTGTTGTTTGGGAATTTTGGGATTCTTTATCCTCTTTGTTGTGATTCGAAGACTTGTGTAGACGTAAATACTTTCTTGTCCCGGATCTGTGCGCTTTGTTTATTGTGTCAAACATTCAGTTTCAACAGTGGCATGAAGAAGGACAGTAAGAAAATGAAGGCTTATGTTTACCCGACTGCGCCAGAAGGAGGGTTA
Organism: Aethes cnicana; assembly: GCA_963971205.1. Lineage (NCBI taxonomy): Eukaryota > Metazoa > Arthropoda > Insecta > Lepidoptera > Tortricidae > Aethes > Aethes cnicana. The sequence continues at coordinate 7,339,897 of OZ020294.1, forward strand.
TGTTTGAGTGTAAGTACATAACATACCTTGTCACCTATTAACCGCGTATACTTTCAGTATTTTCTGTATTTTATATACATGGTGTCCATGTGTATTGTGATGGTGGGTATCGTTGTTGTTGTTAAGACGCTGACAAGAGCTAATGACCTTGAGCAATCGAGGCAGGCAACTGTCTCAGCGGACAGTATCTGTTTGCATTGGAGGGAGCGAGAGGCAGGACCGCGGCATGTGGGCGATATACGTAGAAAATCAGAAAAATGAAGATAAAAATAACCACATTACATAAACAATATAAATTAGGATTTTTTTGGTGTGAGTATGACGGAATAGTGAAATTAATTATATAAATCTGCGTTAAAAAAATAAACCTATAGAACCGTTTAAATGGAATTCAGACTTCGGTAACTTCACGATTTTTTTCTTTTTACGAAATAGCAAGTTTTTTAAGTATATAGTGAATATTAACATTTTACTCGCCTTACAAAAGCAAATAGTTTTCGTTTAAATGCCTACTGTTAAAGCAAATTCAGGTCTTGTAAGCGCCTCAAGGCTACTGTTTAGATACAGGCACTGTGTCACAGATTCCCCACACGCACTGCAGCTACATTTGCATATAAAAGGCGACTCGACTGCCGGCCATGTTTGTTGTTCCTCGCTTGCTTCCTAAAGGGGGAGGAAAAGATGTTAAACCTGTAGTTACTCAAGCGTTGCGGGGATCTATTGGACTGAAGATAAGTTTATAGAAAGAAAGAAAGGTTAGGTATCTTTCTAGAAGATTTCGAAGTGAAAAAAGTAGTTACATACATACTTACTTTAGCGCCAAAGTTCACATAAAATTGCAAATTCGAGTTTTTTTTAAATGTAAATTACTTAACGTAATTATGAGTTTTCTACGTTACAATACATGTTCCATTCAATTTAATATCTCGGAAGGTTGATTATAATGATATTACGGTTAAAGATTTTCGGGAGATTGGTTAATATGAGGAACGTCGTTACGACTGTTACGAGTACTTAAAAAAAATCGGAGCATTGATTATTAAGATCAACATAATCTTTATGAGTACAAAAATTTTGGAAGTAAGCTTATGGAAAAAAATATATCAGGAGTGATGATTATGATAACAAAGCGGTATGATAAACAAAAATCGGAAGAACACTTTTAGGTGAGCCAATATGGACCATTTCTTAATTCTGACAATAGGGAGGTCACGCCGGCTCGCGGCGGAACTATATAAAAACTAGTGCCCTGCACACACGCGCGGCGTTTTATTAATCCCTCCACTAATCCTCTCTTCAGCTTCCGAACTATCAATGTTAAAAGGTTCTTGTTTATTTTTCAGATTCCGCATTGGAACGCTTTTAGTTATTATTACTTTATGTTTTTGTTACTTAAAGTTTTTAAAGTTCACGGGTTTTTTACAAACCGTATCGCTGTTTCTGCTGGCTTGTGAATTACTTTTTTATTAATAACTGATGTGTAATGAATTATTTATAATTCACTCATGTTTATTCTAATTTGAAAAAGTTTAACAATACTTTTTAATGTAAACATTACAATTTGGTCAAAGTTATGTTTTTAATTTTCAACATGAAAATTGCAATGAAAAATATGATGAACACAGCAGATGAACTTTGGGTCCTCGCCCACGGCGTCATTTTTGGAGCGATCCTGCCGCGCTGCTCATATCGCTATCCTTTTTACTCATTGATGTAAAAAAAGTATCGCTGCAGCATCGCTACAAAAAGTCGCAGTGGGCGAGGGCCCTTAACTAACATAAAGTTTATAACTAACATAAAGGTCTTAAACCCTCTTTCCACTATCAAGAAAATTACTCCGAGACACGTTAGACAAAAAAAAAACAAAGTAAACAAGATTTCATTAACTGATGAAGTTGATTAAACAATTGCATAGTTTTACATCCCGAGGGAGGAAAAACAGCCAGTTAGCACGAACAACAAATTGTTAAAAAACCCAATTTGCTAGGAATTTAATAATGCAACCTAAGCGTACACCCGAGATTGCGTTGAGCTTCATTTATTTTCTGGAATTAAAGTAAACGTAAACAATATGTTTTTTATTTCTTCGGAATTATGCGGGATATGGTTACTCGATTCGATCGTACAATGCTTTTAAGGTTATCCATAATCTATACTAATCTATACTTATAATAAGTCTGTAGAAGAAGTCGCGTCTGTAACTTAAAAATTAAAAGAAACTATCAAGTCGAGGGGACTATATAAACGATACTGAACACAAAAGAATGATTTTTAGTATTTTAAAATTGTTTGTATGTGTGTATGTCCGGATTTAACTCGAAAACTACTGGTCCTATTGCAACAAAATTTGTTATGGAAGTAGTTTATAACACTGGTAACAATTATAGGCTTCTATTTATCCCGGAAAAATGCATAGCTCCCGCGGTAATGTTATTAACCTATAACGAATTCCACGCTGATGAAGTCACGGGCAGAAGCTAGTATCATAATAATATTATATGCCTATACGAAATTAACTCGCCTATCTTTATGTCTGTCCGCCTGCCTGTCTGTTACCTCTTCACGCTTGAGACCGGACTCACATTCAAAGAAAATTTTCTAACAGAAAAATTTGCATGTTTGCGTAGTTCGAAGGCGGTTTCCTAATTATTATTATTTTATCTTTGGATGTTTATAGTTAGAGAGTGCGCCCACGGGTGACTCGTCGCCGGCAACAGTTTCGTAAGTCGGTCAAGTCCAATGAGATATATGGAGATACACCCACGGGTGACTTGTCACGTATGACTTCTTCTTCAGTTCGCTGGAGACGTGACGAATACTTTTTTGTCACGACGACAAAAGTCACCCGTGGGTATTTGCTACCTATTAACTCTTCTTCTTGTCGGTAGTGCTCCTGTCGGTAGAGTAACCGCCATGTCTCTCGATCCTGTGCCCGTCTTTTTAGGTCGTAATAAGTCGGGACATTTGCTCTTTCCTTCAGCTGGTCAAAGTAGGTTAAGCGTGGTCTACCTCTTCCCCTTCATCCTTCCATTATAACGTGCAAAAACCTATCGTGCCTAATCAGATGTCCAACCATTTTCCCTCTTCTCGTTTGTATTATCTTTAATAAGCATCTTTTCTCTCCTACTAAATTCAATACCTCTTCGTTGGTCTTTCTCTCTGTCCAACTAATTCATTCCATCCTCCTCCAGCACCACATTTCAAACGCTTCTAATCTGTCTCTATCTCTCTGCGTTAAAGTCCAGCTCTCACTGCCATATAATGACCTCATCATCATCATCATCATTTCAGCCGATAGACGTCCACTGCTGGACATAGGCCTCCCCCAAGGCGCGCCACTCAGACCGGTCCTGTGCCACTCGCATCCACCGCGTTCCCGCGACCTTTACAAGGTCGTCACTCCATCTTGTTGGAGGCCTACCGACAGCTCGTCTACCGGTTCGCGGACGCCACTCCAGGACTTTCTTGCCCCATCGGCCATCAGTCCTGCGAGCAATGTGCCCCGCCCACTGCCACTTAAGGTTCGCAATTCTTCGGGCTATGTCGGTGACACTAGTTCTACTGCGGATATCCTCATTTCTGATTCTATCACGCAGAGAAACCCCGAGCATAGCCCTCTCCATTGCCCTCTGGGTGACCTTGAGCCTTCTTATGAGGCCCATCGTAAGCGCCCACGTCTCGGAACCATAAGTCATCACTGTCATCACACACACTGGTCGAAGACTTTCGACTTAAGACACTGCGGTAATTTGGACGAAAAGACACTGCGAAGCTTCCCGAACGCTGCCCAGCCGAGTCGGATTCGACGATTGATCTCTTTCTCGAAGTTGGACCTACCTAACTGGACTGTTTGTCCCAGGTATACATAATGGTCAACAACTTCGAGCGCAGAGCCTCCGATTATTACTTCTTCGTCTTGTCCATGTTCATTTTCAGACCAACTCGATCGGAAACTCTGCTGAGGTCAACGAGCATAGCACTGAGGTCTTCCATGGTCTCAGCCATAACTACTATATCGTCGGCAAATCGAAGGTGAGTGATGTACTCGCCATTTACATTGATGCCTCGTCCTTTCCAGTCCAGCACCTTGAAGGCATCCTCCAATGCAGCGGTGAACAGCTTCGGAGAGATTACGTCTCCTTGTCTGACTCCCCGCTGCAGTGGGATGGGCATCGTGGTCTGGTCCTGTAGTCGGACGGACATGGTGGCATTTTCGTACAAACACTTCAACACTTCGATGTACCGGTAGTCAGCTTGGCACCTCTGGAGAGACTGCAGCACAGCCCAAGTCTCGATCGAATCGAAGGCTTTCTCGTAGTCCACAAATGCAAGGCAAAGGGGGAGGTTATACTCTTCGGTCTTCTGTATAACCTGCCGCAACGCATGTATGTGGTCTACGGTACTATAGCCCTTTCGGAAACCGGCTTGTTCGGGAGGCTGGAATTCGTCAAACCTGCGCGCGAGACGGTTCGTAATGACTCTCGAAAACAGCTTGTAGACATGACTCAGAAGTGAGATGGGTCTATAATTCTTCAGCAAGGTGTTATCACCTTTTTTGAAGAAGAGCACCACCACACTTCTGTTCCATGCTCGCGGCGTTCTCCCTTCATGGATGACGGAATTAAACAGCGTCTGAAGGGCCTTAAGGACTGGTTTACCACCCGCCTTCAGGAGCCTTACCGCCTTTATAATGACCTATTAACTAAGAATAGAAATTGACTTTACTATTGAAACTACAAAAAACACTTTCAGCCATGGATAAGGTAAAATGTCACCCATTATCCACTTGTATGATATCCTTCGGTTCCACACAAATGCTCGCCGACATAAGGGAATAAGAAAATGAGATATTTCCAAACGAAAGTACGACAATACCAATTTACAAAAACGTGTTCGATATACATTATTATATCGAGCAAGATAGAATAGAGCTTGATTGATGGTATTTTGTAAAGGTACTTGTGTCGTCTTCAATCATGCCTTTTATAGATAAACACGATAAAGGTAAAACGAGTGAAAAGGGGCTCTATGCGAAGTCTTCAATAAGGATCTCGCTTTTCCCTATAAACTTGTTGAACTTTAAATCTAGCTGCTTAAAGTTCACGCGACGCGTGAGCGAGCCTATAGGGAAGAGCGAGATCCCTATTTAAAGACTTCGAATATAGGCCCAGGACGTAAGTAAAATATTGTGGTAGTTTTAAAAGTACTAGAAAATGTATACTGTATAAAGGTAGGTTATTACCTGACTGCGCTAGAAGGAGGGTTATGTTTTTCGAGTGTATGTTTGTATGTATATTTCTTTGGCACGCTCTGTAGCCTAAATGGCTTGATAGATTTTAGCATGCGAGGTGTCGTTACATTCGTTCTAACTGTGAGAGTGACTTTGGGTACATACTTATATCAAATTTGCACAAAATGTATGACTTTTGGAGGCATTTTAAACGTTTCCAAAAATGTTTTTTTTATCAAAGCCTATCGAGTGGGGTATCAGAATAAAGGGTTTAATGAACGGATTACAAAAATATATAATGTGTTTATCCGGTTAGCGGATGTGGTGATAGCCTAGTCCTATCCGTAAAAAATACCTACTTCTCGTATTGTGAAAATGGGTAGGGTAGATTAAACAGATTACATTTATCCTCAAGGTTCTCTAACTCACCAGTAATATGCACAGCAATGGCCGGCGGCATCACAAAGATGCCAACCAGCAGATCAGCCACCGCCAGACTCGTCACAAAACAGTTTGTGACGGTCCTCAGCCGCTTCGTCGTCACCACAGCAGAAATTATCAGCGTATTACCAATCACAGTCACCACAATCAGCACTAACAGTAGCACAACTACACTGTATTCGAACGTGTCGTAGGTAACGCAGTCTGTGCAGTTTGGCATACTCTGTGTACTGTTTCCTTCTGCGTTTTCTAGAAGTATGCTGAGCTCTGTGCTGTTCCATTGTAATGTTTCCGTGATTTCCAGGTCGGGTGTGGAGATCATGGGTCTCAGCTGACAGATGATAGCATTTTCTGAAAAAAAAGACTGTTTAAAAATATGACAATATGTTGACATTTCGGAAGAGGGTATTTACAAAGAATTTAATTTCACAGAAGAAGTAAGTAATAGGTTTTGCTCACAAATTCCTCTGCTATACATAGAAAACTGTAGGTTTTTTCCGGGATAAAAAGTGGCTTATATTATTATGTAGCCATTGTTTGACTACTTGATATCCATACTTATATTATTTATAAATCCGAAAGTATAACTTTGTCTGTCTGTCTGTAACCTCTTTACACTTAAAACGCTTTAGATGAAATTTGGTATGGAGATAGTTGGAGTCCCGGTGTAAAGGATACTTTTTATGAACTTTATAAACGAAATCCACACGGGCGTCGCAAGTCGCAAGCAGAACCTAGTATTATATACCTATTTGATACGGTACGTGTAAAACAACCCAGACAAAACGAAGCGATTTAACAATGACGTAGTCGTCGTACCTATATTAGGTACTTAAACATATAACAATATTATACATTTTTTAATACAGGTGCTCGAAAAGTAACAATTTCGATACCTGTTTAACGAGCCAAAAGTTAGTCATTTCCGAACGAGCGTTTTTTATTTTTTCTTGACAAATAGTGAGCGTGCCTAAAATTGTTTTTTACGAACTAGTGCGTAAAGTTTTTTGAGCTTCGTCCTGTTCTTTATTCTTTTTTTCCGCAAATGTATTAAAAAATGTCGTTTGATACACGTGCGAATTTGACATTTACACTCGTCCCTAGTGCTAACGCTCGCTTTCGCTCGCGCCAACATAACTAGGGACTCGTGATAAAATGACAAACTTTTCGCACTTGCATAAAAATGTACTATTTCATACGTATACACAAGCCAGGTCGGCGAAGGCTCAGGCAAATAAGCCTTCCATCTCAGACGCCTTGGTAAACTCTGAAGCACCCGTTTTACGAACTTTTCCTTGGAAATACGGGAATTTATTTTACTCGTACTACACTGCGCTGTAAAAGTCGGGCCTGACATGGAAATGTGGGAGTAAAATGCAAGTTATAAGTTACAACCGCTGCAGACGGCTTTTGTACTTAAGTACAATACTTACAATACAATACAAATACACTTTATTGAACACCAAAAAACAATTACACAAGTAAATACAATAAACAAAGAAGAAGGGTGACAACAGGCCGTCTTATCGCTAAAGAGCGATCTCTTCCAGACAACCTTTGGGTAGTGGAATGTGTGAAAAAAAACGTAAAACTAGGCAGGTGGTGCACATAAGAATTACATACAATGAATAAAAGAAATGCAATCAATCAATCAATCAATCATCATTTATTTGCTTTACGTATAAAATACATACAAATACAGTGCTAAATGTCTACAGGTAAAATAGTTACAGAGGTGAGTTACTAAAACAAGTTTTTACATAATGGAAAATAACAATTACAGAACAATAAACATGTCTAGTTAATAAATTGAATAACATAAGTTATTTGTGCAACAAGAGAGCAAAATTGTTTTTTGCTTCGAGTGCCATGTTTGAGTCCTGAGCTAGCGAAAGATTCTATAGTTGAATCACGAGCGTTCAGCGAGTGATTCTAGTTTAGAATCTTGAGCTAGCGAAGGACTCAAAGGCACGAGAAGTAAAAGAAATTGCTCTCGAGTAGCACATACAATTTTTCACCTCAGTAGCGAGAACACATAAAAGGTACTTGCAAAGAATACTTACAACACGAAAAATATGAAATAACATTTCTTCTTCACTCCTTTCACTCAAATTATTACTTGAATTTCATGTTTGAAAAGAATTACTTTAAAGTTAGTTATGGAAAATTAAGAAGAAAGACATGATTTGACATGAGACAATGGCGGCAATTTTCCAAACGTATGTTCGGAAACTAGTACTTGATGATAAATTTCGAGTTTATTCGGTAATATTTGAAAACTTTGAGTTTACTTTAGATTACAAATAAAATAATTATATGAAATATAAGTCATTTGAAAATTATAAGATTTTCAGAAGTTAAATCAACGTATAATTTTAATGTCTAAAAATACGGCGGTACTGATGCGTTGCGCGTATCCGAACGTTTCTAATTCAGTTTTTTTTTTCTACGAAAACAGATTCGCAGTAAGACTTGCCTAGTATAATTCTACCTCTTTTCTTAAAGATATGAAAAGAAGAGAGCGGATAAATTCAAGATAGTTTGAATTATTAATAACTCGTAATTACTCGTTAGATGCCGCAGTATGAAATGACCATTCGCAGTAATGAAATAAAAAAAAAAAAGCGCGGAAACGATTTAACTGTGGCTGCAAGGCTTAGGCCTTTGCCTTTGCCTCATGGGATTGTCTGATGGGATAAAAGCATTAAAAAAAAACAAATTAAAAAAATACTTTGTCTCACTGAGTGAAACAAACACGATTTTGCTCACTAATTTCTGACAGCAAAGTCTACTTGTTCGAGCTGCTGAGGTGAAAACATAATTATATATCCTTATTATCTAAAGTATTAGCGAAGAACTCTTTGATCGAGTAAAAGGGTCGCTTTAAAAAATATTCTTTGGCCTTTCTGTCAAATGCAACCACGCTACTGCATTTTTTTAAATCGTTGTTTAAATGGTTCTAGATTGTGATGGAGACATTATTGAAACTGTTGCTGAAATGTACAAATTTAGATTTGGTTAGTGCTAAATCGTTTCTGTTCCTGAGAACACAATTGCCACCAAGGCTCTGACCTACTGTGATGTATTTGTCTTTATGTGCAAACAAATCAAAGAACAAACATAAGTACATACAAGTACTATACTTTTTAACAAACATGAATGTTTTTTATGCATTTTTTTCAGTGGTTTTACTTCCAGAGTAACTTTTCTCAATTTTCCCGAAGCAAAATACCTGGTCGCAAGTTATACCCACTATAATAAGTGTAAAGAAAAAAAATAAAGCAAAAACTCGACATTGCATCGAAAAAAATCTGGCTATCTTCAAACCGCTTTTCTTTCGAGCCGATTTTCTTGGAACATAGCTAAAAACTTTATTACTTGAGACTGCTCAAGTAATAATCTATAAAGGAAAAAACTGATCAAGTGTGATTCGGACTCGCGCACGAAGGGTTCCGTACTATTTATCTATAAAAATGGCAAAAAAATCATGTCCGTTGTATCGGAGCCCCTTTAAATATTTATTTTGTTCTTTTTTTTGTATTCTTTGTTGTTATACCCAACTAACAAAATAACGTTGTATAAGAGTTGCAAATACGTTTGTACACTATTTGGTACACAAAGTTGGTCGTATAAACGTAAATGTCAACGTTTATTAAACGCGAAAAAGGCCCAGATTATGCGACTTTTTCGTTATATAGAAGAAAATTTCAACGGTCTAACTATAAAGGTTCATGAGACAGAGCCTTGGTGACAGACGAACAGACAGACGGACAGCAGAGTCTTAGTAATAGGTCCCGTTTTATCCTTTGGGTACGGAACCGTAAAAAAATCTCATAGGTTCATCCGTTGCAAAGCTAAAAGCCACAGACAGGCACTTTAAACTTACAACCTCCTTTTTCTTGTCGGTGGTAAAAGCTTGGACTAGATTTCAGGAGAAAATGTAATCCGTATCCATACTTCTAAATATATATAAAACTAACTACTAAAGGTGACTGACTGACTGACATAGTGATCTATCAACGCACAGCCCAAACCACTGGACGGATCGGGCTGAAATTTGGCATGCAGGTAAATGTTATGACGTAGGCATCCGCTAAGAAAGGATTTTGCAAAATTCCCACGGGAACGGGAAAAATCGGGATTTTACTTTTTAATATTTCTGTGCATACGAAGTTGCGGGGAAAAGCTAGTAATATTATAAACGCAAAAGTAGGTCTGTCTGTCTGTCTGTCTGTCTGTTACCTCTTCACGCTTCAACCGCTGGACAGATTAAGATGAAATTTGGTATGGAGATAGTTGGAGTCCCGGGCAAGGACACAGGTTACTTTTTATCCCGGAAAAACGGACACTTCCCGCGGGAGCGCGATAACCGAATTCCACGCGGGCGGAGTCGCGGGCTGAAGTATAATATATGGCAACTAGCTGACCCCGCGGACTTCGTACCGCCATAGATTTTTTTTTGGGTATGAAAAATAGCTTACGTCCTTTTCTCAGACCTACTGAACATACACACCAAATTTCATAAGAATCGGTCGAGCCGTTTTGGAGGAGTTTGGTTACAAACACTGTGACACGAGAATTTTATATATTAGAGATAATATATCTATTACGTGCATTTTCAACTATAAAATTTTAGAGAATTAATATTGACGTAGCTCCTATCCATCTTTTTAATTTGTCCCTCTACGTTAAACCCTAAAGTACAAGAACCCTTTCAGACGGCGGTCATCTCCAATGTCTATAGAAACACCTCTTAAAATCAACCCTTATCTGATGTCATACATATACATATACATTTTCATCTCGAGGCTGAATTTTCATGACGTCTGAGTGTGACTTCTATATTATATAGGGTCAAGCAAAACGTTATGAGAACGTTAAAGAGCCGTGGTGGCCTAGTGGGTCGACCTACCGCCTCTCATGCAGAGGGTCGGGGGTTCGATTCCGGCTCGCATTTCTAAGTTTACTTATGTGAAACATCGTGAGGAAGCCTGCACGCATCTGCGAAGTAATTCAAAGATGTGTGTGAAGTCCCCAATCTGCACTGGGCCCGCGTGGGGACTATAGCCCAAACCCTCTCGTGATTAGAGGCCTGTGCCCAGCAGTGGGACGCAAATAGACTGTAGTAGTAGTAGTAGTAAAACGTTATGACGATATTTTAACTATACAGTATTAGGTATCTATTCTAAACATGTTTTTATTATTTTTTAAGTAAGTAAAAAAAATGTATGGCCCAGTGCGATTGATGGTGTGAGCGATACCTTGTATCCCATACAATTATTTTTTTACCAACTCGAAAAAAAAAACCTCAAAAACATGCTTAGAATCGAAAGCTAATTCTGTGGGTAAAATAATCGTCCCAACGATTTGCTTGACCCTGTATAGGCAAGTATGCGAATATTTTACAGGACTATAAAAAATAGTTCAGGCCTTGCACTGCCAGCACTGGTGCGGGCACGGCCGGTCCAGCGAGGCCTATATCACTTTATGCGCCGAACGACGTTTGGAAGTTGAGATCTAGTGACTCACTTAGCAGTCACTTGACGTCGCGAATAACATTATCCGAGAAGTTATAGGAGATTCCTTTTCCGTTCCCTATAGAATCACTTCGTGCACTCAAATATACTTACGCCCAAATTTAATGACGGAAAATTACGTTCGATAATTAATCTTTATTCTCATAACGTCGCTGTACAAATACAGAGAGACATTAAGGCGTTATTAATCTTGCAACACATCTCGAGAATCCTCGAGGCGTGGGTAGACATCCAATAACAAACGAAGTGACGGAAGGCTTTCCCGACGACGGATTAAACGGTACAAAATACACTTTATTTAAGCAATTGCCGAGGAATTTATTGCGCGTAACGAAGCCTTTATATTATATAAGGAAACAAGATTTTCATAACAAATGGAAGGGAAACCGATGGGCCATATTTTTGTGAAAATTTTAAGTATAGCCAGGTTTTTTTCCAAACCCACTCAGAGTGAATTCTTTTAACATACTTGACAAAAAATATCTTTCAATGACTAAATATCATGTAGGTAAAGGTTCATTATCATAATATAAGGTAAATAGCCTTTTCTCAAACATGCTCGGAAATGTTCGTGTTACTTTCAAAAAAAGAAGACGCGAGGCAGTCCGTTGCCGGCCTTGGCCAGCAAAAACATTATAATCGTGTGTTTTTTTTTAATTCGCTTGCTATTTGAGACACCTCTGTAGAGAAACTGACAAATCCATGGAGGTAATAAGTACAACTTCCATGGCCAAATCATCCACGATCATGGAAGTAGTAAATACTGATGTGGGGTAAGTGCGCCTAAATTTATTTCGCCCCTATGCCTTGTAAACAGCCAACTACTAGTTGAGTAATATTTATAGGTTTCGATATATTTATGTTAGGCGCACTTACCCCATCCTGGCGCACTTGCCCCGACTGACCGTACGTATTTCCTCGCTGTTTGAGAAAAGCATTATATATACCTCGGCCGCAATTGCGATTGCCGGACTCGTACTAATAGACTCGTCCTAACTGTCCTAACCTCGTCGTAACTGACTCGTCCGGCAATGCGCTACTTGGCGGCCTCTGCAATAATGTACTATTCCCAAAGTTTTCAAATTTAGCATTTCATTAAAGTTCATGTAACATTTTGAATAAAGTTCGGACTTCATGAAACCTGTCCGACCTGAAGAAGTAAATTGCCGTCATCATCGCCAACCCACCAACACCGGCCTATTACCGGCCCACTGCTGGGCCTCCTCTCATCACGAGAGGGTATGGGCTACAGTCCCCACGTGAAACCAGTGCCGATTGGGGACTCACACACATCCTTGAATTACTTCGCAGATGCGTGCAGGTTTCCTTCACCGTAAAGCTCGGTGGTGATGAAATTGAATTTCGCACATAAATAACTTCAGAGGTGCGAGCCGGATTCAAACCCCCGACCCTCTGCATGAGAAGCGGTAGGTCAAACCACTAGGCTAAGCTTGTCGTCTCATTAAAGTTATTTTCAGGACAGTTAATTAATTTGACTAGAAGACTAGAAAGAAAAATATATTATTAATTCATTTTAGGTATCAAAATTCGGGAATAGTGTGATTCAAAATAAATATACTGATCATAACGTAAACGTAAAACGTTTTCTTTTTATGCGGATTTTGGTGAACCTTGGGAGTCCCTTTTTGTTATATATTTATTTTGAATTGTGAGGAAACGTGCATTCACCTGAGTTTTTTTTATTATTACCAAACCCCTTATTTGCAATAGTTCTATGTCCTAGTCCCATTCAAGTTTGCAAAATGTTCCTTGAAAAACGACAGTTGATCAAAAATTCGCCCATAATCAAATGAAATTTCCTTAAATTAAAAGTCCAATTCGTTCAATTGGCAATATTAGAAATGTTTTCAGATAATATTGGCTTGGAATAAAGAAATTAGCATTGCATATTACGGTCCCGGTGCAAAAGGAAAATTTTAAATTATACAATTTTATTTTAACTGCTTTGTAAAGTCATAAAGAATTTTAAGGTTCTGGGCCATAGACGTAAATAATATAGACCCGGTCTAACGTACACGTAATATGTCCCCACTTCCACGGTGTCCAATCCAAAGTTCTGTCACCGAGCGTGCGTGACAATAAGCGTTTTTAAAAAAACTTTTTTCGAAACTGTTTCTCAGTATCTAAAAACTCGTCTCGTTGTTGAAAAAATGTGACCCAGCTTTAGTGTCACGATATAAGTTTAACTTTGGATTGGACACCAATGGAGTGGGGAAACATGACATGTATCTACGTTAGGCCGGGTCCATACGAAGTATTATTTATAACTATGTTCCGGGCCCTCCGGGTGACTTCCTTATTCGTCTGAGGAACTGTGTCTATGAAAACCATAATTTTAGCATACAAAAAATCCTACTCTAGCAGGACGGGATAAGTTGTTTGTAGTGTTGATATTAAGGTTGTCTAGGAGAGATCGCTCTATTAGCGATAAGACCTGGTGATGTATACCTAACAACATGTTTTCATAATGATCTTTTCTTCCTTTATTTTTTCTCTATTGAGTGGTGTTCAAAGAAGAGTAGGTATTTGTATTGTATATTATTTATAGGCTACTAGGTACACTGCTGTCATTGAAAGATCTGTCATTCAAAATTTATGGAATAGCTATAGCTACTACACGTGCAAAAATATTAAATATAGACTTTGAATTTGCGTACCCGATTATACCTACTAAATGTACAAATATGGTTATAGTTATAGATGCATTCAAAAACTCGTTTGACCCGTAGTAAAGCCAAGATTTTCCGAATGGGATAAATACCTTAAAAAGTACTTTTCAATTTCCATTTTCAGTTTTCGCGCTAAAAAGCTAGCCGCCATGTTAGCTTGGTCTGTGACGTCACTAGGATAGTAAATATAAGTGCATAGTAACCAAACAAGTCAAGTCAAAACTTAAAACGGTTACTTGTAACGCTTTGTTTACAGTCGAAATGACGTCACAGCAGCTAACAATATGGCGTCTACCGTTTTAAAATAGATTAAAAAACAACATTTTATAAATGTAATTATAAAATTATTTATGCATGTTTATGATTAAAAGTTAATGTTTTGGGTAGCATTTCTATATAATCTATCATCACATAAATCGTTATAATTACTTCCCGATTTTTCCTTGAATGGTGTATAATACCCTATTAAGTGCCACATTTTTCGGGATTCCTTATAGTATAGCCAATTATTTTAAAAACAAAATGTGCAACTTTTCTTGCTCTTCTATAGAAATGTGAAAACTGCCAACATTACAGCGATTAAAAGAAAGTTTGTGAAGCCCTCGTTTGCTTGGTTGATGTAGGAATGACTTAAAGAGAGTAGCTTTTGAAAATTGTTTAATAACTCTTATTTTCTAGCGTGGATTTACTCTACGACAGTCAATATAAACCAAATTTTATGTTCTCGTATTGTATTAAAAATAAATGTCTCATGTTTTTTTTACAGATAAAGTCCTGTACCGGTTTTCACGAAGGTCACGGTGGCAGGCTGGTTTAGAAATAGGAAAAGGTTTAATAAAAAAAAATATCATTTATTCAACAAATTGGCCATATAGGGGGCACTTTTACACGTCAGAAAAAGAGTTTAATAGCGCTTCCTAGATCCATTGCTTGAGAAGATGCGCCGAAACAAACTCAGCAGAAGGCCATTGTTCAAAAATTCTACATAGTTACAAAATTTACATTTGCATAATGAAAGTAATAGACCGTGTTCGCACTAAAGTATACTTACTCAAAGATAAGTAAGTACTTTTATAATTCTTGATAATTGAGACTTTAATATTACAATGCAAGTATTCAGTTTTATTACTTTGGCAGTAAATCGGTTGACTGTAGAGCTGCGTCGTTCAGTTTTGATCCAAGACGCCATTTCGCCGCAGAATGTGCAAAACTATGACGGTATAATTTACTGAATTAAAATAAATATATTTACCTGTTACAATTGTCTATTTAGTAGGTACCGATAGTTTAAAAAAATGGACAAAAGCGAGTAGATACATTTCGCCTGAAAAGGGTTTCGTCGTTGATTATTTTCTATGTTATTTTGAATATCATGGACTTCGTAAAGGTTTTTCTTTAATATATAAGTAGGTACAGGTTTACACAACTTAGAAGGCGCGTGGATTAAGCAATAATAGTCACTGCGTCAACGGCATAAGTGCTTCGCCGCGCGCCTTCTAAGTTGTGTCTTGCTGTAAAAAAAAATCCTCTGTACCTATATTTTTTTCGAATTTCAGGCCGATTATTTCGGAGAATGGGGGGGGGGGGGGTGTTAATTTTTAGCCTACTTTCATTTGATATGTCACATGATGTAGTTTGAAATAAATTTAAAATTATTTTATAATTACCTTCCAAGAATTCATTTGCTTTATACGTCCGTTTTTGGGTTACAATGTGTATGCAAGTGTGTACTAAAATAGCCAATTTGCTCAGAAACTAAGTGCCGTCCACGCAGTTTCTGAGCAAATTGGCTAGGACAGACGGACGGACAGACAAACATTTCTTTCCTTTTGAGGTGAGGAACCCTAAAAAACAGTATTTTTTTCATATCAAGTTAATGAGTAGTGAAAATTACTGTCAAACCCAAACAATATTATGTGCATTATTTAAATTGCGGACACACCACAAAAACCACGGGTAAGTGCTCCCGGTTGCCTAATGCATTGTCCCGCCGGATAATCCGGGTGAAACATACTCGTATCAACTAGCTGCTGTCCGCGGCTTTGTTTCATCATCATTAATGACATGTCAACCGAAAGACGATCACTGGTTTGACCCGCGACACTCCATACCAATGGAACTGAATCTGCACAGTAATATAAGATAGTGTACAAATACGTGCTCGTGACTGCGTGAACCTGTTTAGGGTTGGCGGACGGAATGAGCACGCGCGAGCTACCTAATCGTTATGTTAAGTATGTACATATGAGGTCATGCTAGTGGTCATTTTTCCATAAATGCGTTCTCGTGATTTTCCTCCCTGGATCTTTACCGTAGATCAATGGCTTTTTGAAATGAGATCAATATATGCTCAGTACCTGCGTCGGTACGTTTTTAGGGATAATTTTGTTTTTAATAGAAATAGGTGACTCCAAACAGTGCTGAAAACGGCCGAATTTAATAGGCTGCAAACAATGCCTGGTATACAAATACGACAACAATAAACGCAGAAATCAAAACGGTCAGACACAGATAATTTCCTTCTCATCTAGTTCCCAAAATTTCGTTACGATTGGTTTAATTTTGGAGGAGGAAAATGGCGAGAAGTAAACCACGATTTCTGGGTTTTGTACGTCGGATTTTTCGACGGAGCTTTATCGCACTTTTTTCAAGACAGCAACGTAGATTTAAATTTCTCAAATCTGAAAATGAGGTCAGCTCACAATAATTTATCCTCTTAAGGACTTAGGCTACGCGTTGCGAGCGTCGGTCACCGACGTGAGCGCACGTTCCCGGCGCACGTTCGCCGCAGGCGGGGTGAGGTAACCTGGCGTTGGTGAGGTTGGTGGGAGGTACGTGTCGCTACTGGTACGTAGTATCGATTAGATATACTGTGACATAGGCCTCCCCCAGACTGGTTCTGCGGCACTCGCATCTACTGCCTTCTTGCGACCTTTACCAGCTCGGTGCTCCATCTTGTTGGAGGCCTAACCGACGGCTCGTCTCACGCACGATGCGCGGACGCCATTCGAGAACTTTGACTTTGTTTGCGTACTTTTAAGTTGAATATAATTTGGATTCTAGTTACTACTTGCATGCGACTAATTGCGAGATATTTCGGTTTATTTTCTTTTAATTCACTATCATTGACTTTGGTATCCATTATCTCTGCCCGCTAAAAAAGTTAAATTTCTGTAACATAATTTTTAAATATCATATTTTTTTTACACTACATGATTCTTGTTTACTGTCGGAACATGTTAAAGGCCTTGGGCTTATTTCCTCTTTATGCGAAGATACACGACTTCCTACTTCCGGCACACAGTTTGTAAGTAATGTGTGAATTAAAACATTTTAACATTGAAAATATTTTCACCCTTAGGTAATAATAATAAACGAGAGTTTGTCTAGTCTGTTGGTGTTTAGTGAACTTTGGAAAAGAGGTATTTGATATTTTTTAATGCAGATCGACTTTTAGCTTCAAGCTTAAAAGACACCCCACCCCCGTTTTTACTCGACTGCGCCAGAAGGAGTGTTATTCGATTATATGTATGTATATTTGTTAAGCCTAAAATCCTTGATGGTTTTACCTTGTGAGGTGTCGTTTGATTCGCCTTGATTGTGAAGTTATCGAAAGTATAGCAGTCGTCTTTATAATTTTTTCAAAAACCGAGTTATTCGATTTTTGCGTGTGGGAGCTAAAGCAGAATGACTAAACGGAAGGATGTGTAGGTGTAAGATCACAACATCATGACATCTGGTACACAGAAGTTCCATTCAAACTACAGAAATGTAATCCACTCCACTATAATATATGCTATATATACTATAGACAGACAGAAAAGATTTCTAAAAATCGCTGTTTTGTGGTCTACCATACATCTTTAGACCCCCGTTCCTTTTTTTGAACTTTTCTTTCTATGTACAGACACGCCGGGTTATGCTCTTTTATTATAGTATAGATACGAGTAGAAGACAGATAGATTTCTTCCTCAAACTGAGACAGTAACATATGACTATTGTTCAACAACAAAGTATATAAATGTAATCCACTCCACTAATAATATCTAGGGTACCTAATTAATTCTTCGACTACACACAATTTACATCGCATCAGAAACAGAACTCGACGTTTGATTAATATTCGTATTACGGAAAAGGCGTAACCTTTTCTATTTGAGATTGAAATAAAAATACAGCACGTGTTAAACTACGTGCCACGTTACATCAAGGCATATCAAGGTAAGATAATTTAGTTATTTATTTAAAAGTTTTTTCACGAGAAAAAAAATATGTACAAAGGGCGAACTTAATGCCCAATGGCATTCTCTACCAGTCTACCATAGGGTAAAACAGAGAAAGCTTCGGTAAGAAAGTGTAAAAATAATATACAATAGCTAAGAACTTTATGAGTGGCACAGGACCGGTCTGAGTGGCGCGCCTTGGGGGAGGCCTATGTCCAGCAGTGGACGTCTATCGGCTGAAATGATGATGATGAAGAACTTTATATCGGATTGTTAACGCATGGAATAAACTACCCGTCGACACAGTGAACTCTACAAGTGTTAACCAGTTCAAAAACAGACTAGACAAACTCTCTTACTAACATGAACTCTGACAACAGAAATATAATTTAGACGTACCAGCGAATTGCTGCCTGTCTAAAATTAAATAAATAAATACATATTTGTAAGCCGTGGTGGCCTAGTGGTTCGACCTATCGCCTGTCATGCAGAGGGTCGGGGGTTCGATTCCGGCTCGCACCTCTAAGTTTACTTATGTGCGAAATTCAATTTGAATTTACCACTCAGCTTATCGGTGAAGGAAAACATCGTGAGGAAACCTGCACTCATCTGCGAAGTAATTCAAAGATGTGTGTGAAGTCCCCAATCCGCACTGGGCCCGCGTGGGGACTATAGCCCAAACCCTCTCGTGATGAGAGGAGGCCTGTGCCCAGCAGTGGGACGCAAATAGGCTGTAGTAGTAGTAGTACCTAGTAGATATATCTATAGTGAATATACGCCCCCGGCAAATGTACCGATAAACTGAATTGTATAAATTGGACCCTTCTCACGTTCCAGCTTACACGTGAGCGAGCCAGTTGATTTGTTTTTTAAAAATACAAAAATACATTAAAAATACCCGGATATCACCGGGTGGGACCAGGGCAAAGGATTGGTGTATGCTTAGGACCGCCTAGCAACTTAAGACTCATCTCGTATCGAAGGCGTTTATTACATATCCAATTCGATGTACTTACAGGTTAACACAACTTAGAGGGCGCGTGGATTAAGCAATAATAGACTCTGCATCAACGTCTTAAGTGCTTCACCGCGCGCCTTCTAAGTTGTGTCGTGCTATACTTACCTACTTGTAATGTAATGACGTTCAAATTTAGAACATCTTCGAACAGCAATGCCCGCCTATATTCTCCAGCCTGACTAAACAAAAGCTCGTTCGGTATTGAAATGTCAGCTCTGTATAGTATATGCTTGTTAAGTTCACTATAAGATAGTCATAGCTTTGGGGCGGTTCACTTGACACCGACTTCACAGGCTGTCGGAGTTTGAAGTAAGTTCTATTTTTTTATTTAAAAATGTTTTTCGGCTATAGTTTCCAAACATGTGTACGATGGGACGTAAGTCTCACTGTAGTCTTTGAAATTGATGCCAAAATCATACACATGCTAACAAATTTCGAGAAGTTCCCTCGTTTTGTCATGGATCCCATCATCAGAACTAAACCAAATTATTAAAAAGGTTCAAGTTGGAGGTACACCTTTTAATTAAAAAAAGAATCCTCGAAATCGGTTCACAATTGACGGAGATATGCGTGGTCATACATAAAAAAAAAATATACACGGTGGGTCAGAAAATATGGCAAATAATTAACCCACCGTATCGGCTATCGATTCTAAGTATATTGTATAGGTCTTTAATTTTTTTCGAGTTGGTAAAAAAAAAATTGTATATGGGATTGGTTGTGCGAGCGACGCCTGAATCCTATACAAAATAATTTTTTGGTGGGTTAAATCTTTGCCATATTTTCTGACCCACCGTGTATATATACGCGTCGAATTGAGAACCTCCTCCTTTTTTTTTCGTCGGTTGAAAATCGGATCTGTTACACTGGCGTATTCGATTTTCCGCCACGGTGGACGGACAGACAGGACTCGCCTGTCGGCTCGTTTCATAAAACCACACACTGTTTTAAGAACCTTTATTATGTAGCGGTCATAAACTACTATTATGATAGTTTTAACGGTTGAGAAGTAAGTTTTGTGCCTTAAAAAGTATTCTATGATGTCATTATAACGTCATCCATCATTATCATTTCAGCCGAAATATATCCACTACTGGACATAGGCCACCCCAATGCTCGTGACTAGAGTTGTGCGAGTGCCGGATTGCTCTCATCTAGTACAATCGTGCAAATGAACTAGTTCGGTCTTTTAGTTCATTTAGTTCACTAGTACAGCAGAGACAGATAATAGATTCTATGGCTCTATGCATCCGGCTCGCTATTCTCTCTCACGCTCGATATTCGGAGCGAACTGAACCGATTACGATTTTTAGTACAATCATTCATTATATAGCTCAGCGCTCAGTGAGTTTTGAATCGGCTGGCGCTTGGCGGTTCGTTCAATCGAAGCTATTCCGCATGCTTCAGTTCGATTTCGCGCAATCGAGATAGTGTGCAACATGAACTAAGAGCAGGAAGGAGATGCTAATAGTTCATTCTAGTTCAGTGAGACGAACTTATTCCTTTTAGTTCTTAGTTCATGAACTACACAAGCCTACTCGGCTCAGATCGGTCCTGTTGAAGATGAATTATTTTTTAAAATAACGAATATACCTAACCCACAACGACATCAAAGAAAAAAAGATGAAAGTTTTCCAGCAATAATTCTGAAATTAACAGTAATGATTAACCACACTCATAAGAATAGTCAGGTATATTTGAAAAACTTTCTTTGATTGCTAAATACGAGTAGAGAAAAAAGTACAACAAAGCAATTTACAAAGAAATTGTACCAAAATTCCTCCACACAGAAAAGAATTCACGGAATTACTCAGAGGAGACCATAAAAAACCTGAAATCTTTATCGTTACACGAAATGTGTGAAGGAATAGTTATTTAAGTTCACTCGTAAAAATAAAAGCAAAATGAAATTCAAAAGCTAAGTTTTGTTCATACACGCACCGTTCTCGCACCGATTAAAAACTCGAACTTTTTTATAAAATAAGTACTTACTATATTAAATTTGAATTCTTCTACGAATTCGACAACTTACTGTCTAAAACAAAGTGGACCACCATTTATTTACTTTCGAGATTTTGTGTTGATTAACAATCCCTTACTGTACCATACTGGGTAATTCTTTTATTTACAAACTCGAAGAAAAAAAACCTAAAAACGTGCTTAGAATCGATAGCTGATCTGATACTGTGGGTGAAATACCGTCACAACACAACGTTTTGCTTGGCCCTGTACATATAGACTGAACATTTTTGTCATTAACTTTACTACTAATGAATAATTAAATCGAACGGAATATTCCTGGGCTAAATGTATTCGAGAAACTATTTCCATTTTCATCATGACTGGGTTTGAGTTACTGAAAATACTTTTCAATTGGGATCAACAGGAGTAGGTACCTACGTTTTAAATTGTCTTTTATTTATTCCCGTAGTATTTGAGGTAAGTGTTCATCAAAGAGGCCATTTATTGCACATTTCTTCCTCGAAACTTAGGGACAGTAACATATGACTATTGTTCACCAACAAACCCTCAAAATGGTGGGCTCTAAGAAGGATCGCTATACACATCAAAAAGATTTATGAAAGCCTCAACCCGCACAAAACAGTATCATCTACAAGGACTACTTTTGTATTTCGCAGGACCAGTGGCAAAGACATATTGTGTGAGCAGACGTAGATTTAACGGGTCCAAACCTCAAAAGAAAAGCCGGAACCCTTATAGGATGAATCGTGTGTCTGTCGCTCCGCCTGTCACAGCCAATTTGCTAGGAAAGTACAATACAATACAATATACTTTACAATGCATATGCTCAGAAAGCCTCCTTTATGTTGGTAAACATTATCGCAGAAAGTTTTACTTTCCTGCACGTTTGTGCATACTGCGCGGGAATGAAAATAGGAACTATATACTTTCCCGCACGCTGCAGTTTGTGGGAAAGTAAAATGTCTGTAGCGTCCAAACTAAAGTGATCTGAACAATAAAATTACAAAGTGGTGTTTTTGTTTTTATATTTTTGGGTGTTTTAAAATTGTTACCGCCTTAATAAATAAAACTTTTATTTCTTAAATATATATTTTATGTACATTGTCTCAAACTTTTATACACACTCATATTAAACACACTATCAATCGGGACTTAATCGCGTAAAAAACTATTTATATTAGATTAAGACCACTCTTCTCGTGACTACGGCCGTTGCATCGCGGCCGAAACGTCGAGGTAAAATATAAATAGTTTTTTTACGCGATTAAGTCCCGTTGATAGTGTGTTTGATATTAGTACATTACAGACCTAGGGCGGTGAATTCGTTAATGTCCCAGATCGCAGGTGTTTGAGACCCGAACCGAAGGTGAGGGCCATAAATATGCGATCTGGGGCTTTACGAATTACCGCCCGTGGTTTGTCAAAAGTTTTACGTCTTGCCTTGGCCACAAAGTGAGATTTTCTTTCCGCGTAGCGGGCAGAAAATCACACTTTACGGCCATGGGTGACGTAAAATATATTTTATGGGTTTCCTCGCATGATGCATTGTAAAACGTTGTATTGCACTCGTGCGGATAGGTAATTCCCAACTCGTGTCGGTGTAAAACACTCTTTACGCTCGTGTTTTAGTTCACCGCCACTCGTTCGGGAATGACCTAATTTCCGCACTTGTATCATAAATAACTATTTCGAAATCGTGTGTGTGACAATATCAAATTAAAGAAATTCTAACTACTTATTTCCTTATACTTTCTGATAGTTAATTTAAGAAAATTTGTTGCCATATACTTTTTCTATTAAGAACTGTTGTACCTGGGCGACGGAGCAAAAAAACTAAAACCGAGTGTTTTTAGATATGAGACCTAGGTCGAGATCAAATTTTCGCCCCTGTAAATATTCCACACTGTATCCGAATCGTTAGAGCCATTTCTGAGGTCGCTTGGATAAAAAAATAATTATAAAGTTTAAAGATACGAGGACTTGGGCGACCGAGTTTTGCTCGGGTGAAAAAAGCTAAAACCGAGTTTAAGATTAAAGATTAGATTAAAGATTTATTGAACATAATAAACAGTTATACAAAACAAATCATTCGTAATCAGCTGCAGTAGTCGGAGACTGAGTCGCAGTGATTACGCCCACCTCAAGACATCCTCAAGACTTATGTTCTAGTATATAATGTATCAAGTGTGTTCTTATATAAGTTAGTACATACGAGTACACTTACTTAGTTAGGTTAGGTAATTACATGCTAATGGATATCAGATAAGTAATCCGGTAAAACTCAACACGAAAGTTTCGAATGTATAACTGAAGTTGCAAGTAAACTTAATTTTAGGAGTAAAAGAATTACAACTTATTATAACTTTGTAAGTAGGAGAAGAGAAAAATAAATATACTCGTATATTGGTAAGTTAAGTAGGTACTTATGAAATAAAGGTGAAAACAGTTTTCTTAGATATGAGACCTAGCTAGATCGATTTTTTGGCCCAGTAAACCCCTATATTCCAAATTTTGTCCAAAACGTTAGAGCCGTTTCTGAGATCGCTTGGATAAATAAATAAATATACAAGATTAGCGCACTGTTCGTCCATATGTTATTATATAGGTCAATGAATATCTACTACAGCCTATTTGCGTCCCACTGCTGGGCACAGGCCCATGAGGTGAGGTTCCCTCATCATGAGAGGGTTTGGGCTATAGTCCCCACGCGGGCCCAGTGTGGATTGGGGACTTCACACACATCGTTGAATTACTTCGCAGATGCGTGCAGGTTTCCTCCCGATGTTTTCTTTTACTGAAAAGCTCATGGTAAATTCAAATTGAATTTCGCGCATAATTAAACTTAGAGGTGCGAGCCGGAATCGAACCCCCGACCCTCGGCATGAGAGGCGGTAGGTCGAACCACTAGGCCACCACGGCTACTTTAATACCTTTTATAATAACGCTCTCTGCTCCCGCTGTGCGCGAAGTTGTGACCACAACCTATCCAAACAGATATTCCTTGAAATATATCCTCCCTTTTCAGAACCCTTATTAATCGTGGGCCGGATTGAAACTATTTTCTTGTTACAAAACGTCGATCGAATCGGAATTAATTTGGGGGAAGTTCTGCGGTTATAGAAGTAGATTTTGAGGGACGTAAATTTACTAAGGGTAAGCCTAATGTCAGTAGGCCTCCAACCTCTAACAAAATGAAGTGACGACCTGGTGAAGGTCGCGGCAAGTCGGTGGATGCGAACGTTACAAATGCGGTCGGAGTGCCTTTGGGTGAAGCCCTATGTCCAGGAGTGGACTTCTATATCTTCTTTGGAAACTCCTTTAACTTTTAATTTTCGCCTTACCTTAGGTAGGTAGGTA
The DNA here is from genome assembly GCA_963971205.1 of Aethes cnicana. Taxonomy (NCBI): domain Eukaryota; kingdom Metazoa; phylum Arthropoda; class Insecta; order Lepidoptera; family Tortricidae; genus Aethes; species Aethes cnicana. Next base: position 7,364,376 of record OZ020294.1, read on the forward strand.
GACCTACTTATTGCTTGACAACATAGAATTCACAATCAGTCGGAGAAAAATGGCCCGTCAAAACGGGTGCCCGAACAGCTCGGGCACCAGTTTGGCCTTCGTTATAAAGAGGCGTTATTAGCATATTGGAACGTATTTTCTAATGTCAGTTTGCTTTATATATTTTGACATATTCTGTTAGGCACTGTTCGTAAATATGTTATTACTTACTTATCATAGGTCAATGCTTGACAATGTTTTCGTAAATTTTTATAAATATTAACGGATAATGAGTTGACTTTCGTATTTTTATAACTATGATTAATTAGGCACAATTATAATGGGGCCTATGTCCAACAGTGGGCGTCTTTTGGCTGAAATGATGATGATGATAAAAAACATCATCATGTTATCCCCGATTTCATAAAAATACTTAAGTATGATCAGCAGTTGGGGCGTGACGGCGTGAGAGCTTCGAAAGATCGGAGGTAGTTACCTATACACAAATAAACGATTTATCTATCTATCTATCTATCTACTACTTGTCCCTATTGGGCCACAACTCAAGGTATGGAGATAGTTGGAACATTTCGCATTTATAATGTTAGTACCTATGGATTATGGCCTCTGCCTACCCCAATGGGTTTATGTATGTATGTAGGTTAGGTAGGCACTTTCTTTACCAACGACCTATTTTATAGATACAAAGGTCCAAATAAGTATGTAGTCACTTAGTGTCGTTCAGTTGGCTTCTAAATAAGTATTGTAGTGAAAAAGTTCCATTTGAATCCGCATATTTCTGGTTGCGAATAAAAACAATCTATGTGGAACAAACAACCAAGTTTCTAGCGAATCTTAAAATCGAACGCAATGGCGCACGGTCACAACGCGCGGCGCGGTGTCGGGTGAACGACCTCAAAACCTTCACAGGCGTCAAGACAAACTCAACCTTGTAAACAGTACAAGTAGTTTCTATAATTCACTCACCAACGGTGTTTCAACGGGCGTTGATAAAGCGCTGGTTTCGCACTGTTCTAACGCGCGGGAGTAAGGGAGATAGAAAAACGCGCGTCGCGTTAGTTACTCACCGCGTTTGCAGCGGTCGGACGCGTCGATTGAATATTTCACATTCCAATGAATGAACAAGGAAAATTACACAATTAAAGGCGAAAACATCACGTTTATAAGGAGTGATTTGCTCGTGTAGAATCGTGACGTACGTTTTGACGTTGAATTAAGAGTCAAGTACCTGCCTACCTAGTTCCAAAATGGCGGCGTTAGATGAAGCGTGGGACGCGAGTCTGCAATCCGAAGACATAATAAGAGAAGTGAAGAAGCGACCCATACTTTACAACAAATCCTTACCAGAATACAACAATAAAATGCTGAAGAATAAAATTTGGGAGGATATTGTGAGAACTATGTCGAGCGACTGGGAAAGACTGACAGATGTGGTGAGAACTGTCAGATGTGAGTGTAATATTTTTGTTTTATAATTCTTATTATTATTGAGTTATCAACTGAGTAATGCCGTGCTCACAATATAAATTAAAGATGTCATTAAATTACATAAAATAGTTTTTGTGAATTGTGACGTTTCGGAGACCTCAGTGTTGCCAATTTAGCGTATAAAATAGCACACAACGTGCTAAATTGGCAACACCACGCGACAATAAGCACATTGGAACACTAGCGGCACAGTTTAATAATAAGTAAATAAATATCTTGAGGCATTTCACACAAATGAACTAGCTCTAAACTGAGAATAGCTTTTACTTGGTACTAGACAACGATATAAATACTCACATAGAAAAAAACATATAAAACCCGACTGCGAATATATATATATTTGTAATCCATTCATTCAACCCTTCATTTTGATACCCCACTCGATAGGCTAAGACAAAAAAATATTTTTGGAAACGTTTAAAATGCCTCCAAAAGTCAACCACTTTGTTTTTTGCAATTTTGATATACCAGTGTCACTCTCAAGATTAAGACGAATCTAACGACACCTCACAAGCTAAAATCCATCAAGCCATTTAGGCTACACAGCGTGCCAAAGAAATATACATACATACACTCGATAAACATAACCCTCCTTCTGGCGCAGTCGGGTAAAAACTAGTCTCCGTCCTTCCACTTGACCTATCGATACCAAATTTCATCTAAACAGAACCGAACCCGCGGTTAAGTAAGCGTGAAGAGATAATAAAGTCAGACAGAGTTGCTTTCATAATTATTAATTTAATAATTCCCCGACTGCGCTAGAAGGAGGTTTATGTTTTTTGAGTATATGTATCTAAGTATGTGAGTATATTTCTTTGGCACGCTTTGTAGCTTAAATGGCTTGATGGATTTTAGCATGCTTTCAGCATTTTAGATAATACTTAATCAAAGCGTTTTTAAAGATAAAGACTCCAAATACATGACCGTTGCATTAGTAGGTACATATTATACATACTAATAGGTATAACTTATACCTATTAGTATGTATAATATGTACCTACTTTGATTAAGTATTATCTTACAACCTAATATGATTTCCATGATTTCGTATAGTTATAGCCGTGGTGGTTCGACCTCCACCTCGTGTGCAGAGGGTAAGGGGTTCGAATACGGCTCGGACCTCTGGGTTTACTTATGGCTTTTCAGTGAAGGAAAATATCGTGAAATAACCTGCACGTATCTGCGAAATAATTCAAGGATGTGTGTGAATCCGCACTGGGCCTGCGTGGGGACTATAGGCCAAAACCTCTCGTGATGAGAGAAGGCCTGTGCCCAGCAGTGGGACGTAAATAGGCTGTTGTGATTAGTTGGTTGTGGTATAGTTTTATATTTTTTTATGTAGGTATACTTTTACAAAAATAACAATAAAAATAATACGTTTCAGGTAGAGACATTCAAACGAAGTGGAAGCACATTCGTGATAATTTTAGACGAGACTGCCAAGTTAACAAAGATGTCCCTTACAGAAATGGTAAAAAGAAGAAGAAGCAATACAGATATTTCAACCAACTATCCTTTCTGACACCCTACATCAGTGAGGCAAATACTTCCGCTAAAGACTCTAGCAAACACAAAGAAGATAATACTGATTTATTACAAGAAACCGTTCCTACTAAAAGAAGGCATAGTCCTGAAAGGAATTTCGAATTTGAAGTATTAGAAGCAATAAGCAAACGCAATGTAGAACCAGATGACGACGATGATAAAGCATTTTGCATGTCAATTGTCAAACCAATGAAGAAGATAGACGATGCCAACAAATTGACAGCTAGAATGGAGATTCTGAATGTGATAAGAAAGTTCTCTTATCCCGAGCAACATTTACTTCATTCACAGCAATGCCGTGAATGCCCCTGTGCGTCATCGCAAGCAAAAATAACTAAAATTTCAGAAAATAGAAAAACACAAAGTGGACATGATGGAGCTAGTGCTTCAAACATATATGTAAAACAAGGCATAGAAACATATAGTTTGTCAGAAGAAGTAATACTGCCTGTGGAGATTAATGAAGTTAAACTAGAACTCGAAGATGAATAAACCTCAGTAGGGTATTACACCATTCTTTGAAATGTGGTTTAAAATGATCCTTATGTCGGATTGAATCACAAGATTTTTCATTTCGATTTTTTGAATGGGATAAATACCTTAAAAAGTAATTTAAAATGTTCATTTTCAGTTTTCGCGCTAAAAAGCTAGCCGCCATGTTTGCTTGTTCTGTGACGTCACTAGTATAGTAAATAAGTACATAGTAACCAAACAAGACAAGTCAAAACTTAAAACGGTTAAGTACTTTGTAACGCTTTGTTTATAGTCGAAGTGACGTCACAGCAGCTAACAATATGGCGCCTACCGTTTTGGGACAAATTAAAAAAAACAACATTTATAAATGTAATTATACAATTATTTTTGCAATTTTATGATTAAGAGGGTTTATCCCTAAAGTTGGCAACGTCTGCTGCTGTTTTTATTAATTTCTCAATATTACTGAATTAAAAAAGAAGTTATCATTCTATGGTTGAATGACGCGTCTCGTTTTATATTTGTTGGTTAGGCATTCAAATGATAAGATTACATTAAAACGCATGAAAAATGCGATGGAAAGTTTTCAAAAGATAGTACTTCCATAATCCTAAAAATGTCATGTTCCTATGATAATCGTTGCAATCCATACTTAATGTTTTATGCAACCATAGAGCGATAATTCATATTTTCATTCAGTAATATCCAGAAATTAATGAAAACAACGAAATCTTTGACAGCTATTTGCGACGTTGCCAACTCTTGGAGTTAAACCCTCTTAAAATTAGATGTTTTGGGTAACATTTTTATATAATCTATCATAAATCAGTACTTCCCGATGTTTTCTTGAATGGTGTATAATAATACCCTATTGCCATAATTTGTATGTGTTCATTAGTTTGATTATTGTTTCTCGTATACGAGAAGCTCTTTAGTAACTACGTATTTTGTAAAACAATAAAAAAATATGGAATAGTATTTTATTTTTATTCATAACCAAAGAATATAAAAATGAACGACTGGTCCATTACTGGCCATTATTTATTGAAAGATCACTATCCTTTGTTCTCTACGAGAAGAAAAACCACAAAATTTCATATTCATGATATTTACCAATGCACACACATTAGGCTAAGACAAAAAAATATTTTTGGAAACGTTTAAAATGCCTCCATAAGTCAACCACTTTGTTTTTTGCAATTTTGATATACCAGTGTCACTCTCAAAATTAAGACGAATCTAACGACACCTCACAAGCTAAAATCCATCAAGCCATTTAGGCTACACAGCGTGCCAAAGAAATATACATACATACACTCGATAAACATAACCCTCCTTCTGGCGCAGTCGGGTAAAAACTAGTCTCCGTCCTTCCACTTGACCTATCGATACCAAATTTCATCTAAACAGAACCGAACCCGCGGTTAAGTAAGCGTGAAGAGATAATAAAGTCAGACAGAGTTGCTTTCATAATTATTAATTTAATAATTCCCCGACTGCGCTAGAAGGAGGTTTATGTTTTTTGAGTATATGTATCTAAGTATGTGAGTATATTTCTTTGGCACGCTTTGTAGCCTAAATGGCTTGATGGATTTTAGCATGCGAGGTGTCGTTAATTGTGAGAGTGAGTCTGGGTATATCAAAATTACAAAAAACAAAATGGATGACTTTTGGAGGTATTATAAACGTTTCAATGCCTATCGATTTGGGGTATCAAAATAAAGGGTTTAATGAAGGGATTACAAAAATATTTAATGTGACATCAAAAGTTTGTTTGCAGTCAGGTAATATTAATTTATCAAAAATCAAGTTATACCTATTAGTATGTATAATATGTACCTACTAATTCAACGGTCATGTATTTGGAGTCTTTATCTTTAAAAACGCTTTGATTAAGTATTATCTTACAACCTAATATTATTTCCATGATTTCGTATAGTTATAGCCGTGGTGGTTCGACCTCCACCTCGTGTGCAGAGGGTAAGGGGTTCGAATACGGCTTGGACCTCTGGGTTTACTTATGGCTTTTCAGTGAAGGAAAATATCGTGAAATAACCTGCACGTATCTGCGAAATAATTCAAGGATGTGTGTGAAGTCCCCAATCCGCACTGGGCCTGCGTGGGTACTATAGGCCAAAACCTCTCGTGATGAGAGAAGGCCTGTGCCCAGCAGTGGGACGTAAATAGGCTGTTGTGATTAGTTGGTTGTGGTATAGTTTTATATTTTTTTATGTAGGTCTACTTTTACAAAAATAACAATAAAAATAATACGTTTCAGGTAGAGACATTCAAACGAAGTGGAAGCACATTCGTGATAATTTTAGACGAGACTGCCAAGTTAACAAAGATGCCCCTTACAGAAATGGTAAAAAGAAGAAGAAGCAATACAGATATTTCAACCAACTATCCTTTCTGACACCCTACATCAGTGAGGCAAATACTTCCGCTAAAGACTCTAGCAAACACAAAGAAGATAATACTGATTTATTACAAGAAACCGTTCCTACTAAAAGAAGGCATAGTCCTGAAAGGAATTTCGAATTTGAAGTATTAGAAGCAATAAGCAAACGCAATGTAGAACCAGATGATGACGATGATAAAGCATTTTGCATGTCAATTGTCAAACCAATGAAGAAGATAGACGATGCCAACAAATTGACAGCTAGAATGGAGATTCTGAATGTGATAAGAAAGTTCTCTTATCCCGAGCAACATTTACTTCATTCACAGCAATGCCGTGAATGCCCTTGTGCGGCATCGCAAGCAAAAATAACTAAAATTTCAGAAAATAGTCAAACACAAAGTGGACATGATGGAGCTAGTGCTTCAAACATATATGTAAAACAAGGCATAGAAACATATAGTTTGTCAGAAGAAGTAATATTGCCTGTGGAGATTAATGAAGTTAAACTTGAACTCGAAGATGAATAAACCTCAATAGGGTATTACACCATTTTTTGAAATGTGGTTTAATATGATCCTTATGTCGGATTGAATCACAAGATTTTTCATTTCGATTTTTTGAATGGGATAAATACCTTAAAAAGTAATTTAAAATGTTCATTTTCAGTTTTCGCGCTAAATAGCTAGCCGCCATGTTTGCTTGTTCTGTGACGTCACTAGGATAGTAAATAAGAACATAGTAACCAAACAAGACAAGTCAAAACTTAAAACGGTTAAGTACTTTGTAACGCTTTGTTTATAGTCGAAGTGACGTCACAGCAGCTAACAATATGGCGCCTACCGTTTTGGGACAAATTAAAAAAATATATACAATTATTTTTGCAATTTTATGATTAAGAGGGTTTATCCCTAAAGTTGGCAACGTCGCATATAGCTGTTTTTATTAATTTCTGGATATTACTGAATTAAAAAAGAAGTTATCATTCTATGGTTGAATGACGCGTCTCGTTTTATATTTTTTGGTTAGGCATTCAAATGATAAGATTACATTAAATGCATGAAAAATGCGATGGAAAGTTTTCAAAAGATAGTACTTCCATAATCCTAAAAATGTCATGTTCCTATGATAATCGTTGCAATCCATACTTAATGTTTTATGCAACCATAGAGCGATAATTCATATTTTCATTCAGTAATATCCAGAAATTAATGAAAACAACGAAATCTTTGACAGCTATTTGCGACGTTGCCAACTCTTGGAGTTAAACCCTCTTAAAATTCGATGTTTTGGGTAACATTTTTATATAATCTATCATAAATCAGTACTTCCCGATGTTTCCTTGAATGGTGTATAATAATACCCTATTGCCATTATTTGTATGTGTTCATTAGTTTGATTATTGTTTCTCGTATACGAGAAGATGTATCTTTAGTACGTATTTTGTAAAACAATAAAAAAATATGGAATAGTATTTTATTTTTATTTATAATACTTACCTGATTCCAAACCCAACCTATCAGTTGTAGTTCAAAACATAAGAAGTATTCATAAAACCTCAAACATGGACGATCTAGAGGTCAATTTGACTATGTTAAACCACCAAGTGGACATAATAGTGTTAACTGAGTGTAGAATAAATAAAAACAAACCACTTCCACAAAAACAAGATTATTTAACTTACTGTTCTACTAAGAAAACTAATCAAAATGATGGAGTAGTTGTATTTATAAAAAAAGTTATCAAGCATTCCGTCAAAGAAATAACACTTTTCCGAGCCTCTTGTTTGGAAATAAGGACTCAATCAAACACTCTAGTTTGTATATATCGTTCTCCATCTGAAAAAAACCCTGACATATTTATTGCCAGTTTAGATAATTACCTTAAGGAACCTCACTTAACAAGGAAAGTATTCCATGTCGAAAGTTAAAAACAGCAGACAATATTTTTAAATAAACAATTCGCATATAAAATATATGATTTCATACTCAGTCTATTGTATGCTAATATTATGTTTATCAAACACCTACTAGAGTTTCTTATATTAGGTATACAATATAGAACAGACGTCGCGGAGCCAAGAGTTTATCTACACAACAAAATGTGACAAGAAGCTATACGTCATTTTGTTTGCAAGTAGATTAAAATTTATTCAAAATAATTCTCCAAAAACCGCAGGATTTTCACTGTTATACTCAGCGGAGCTCTGGTGGTCTCCAGGAATTGGTGAATGTTGTCGATTCCGAGAATCCACTGAAACAAAAGATGCGAATCAGCATCTAGATATAACTAGAAGTGTCATGATTAGTCATCCAGATACTTACACCAAGAATACTTCGACCTGTTCTGATGTGGCGGTCCACTACCCTCCAGGGCAGGACATTCAACATCCACTGGACGTCATCGATGTCGAATTCCCAGAGGACAACGAGCAGAGGATCCAAGAACGGTAAATCCTTCATCGTTTCTCCTGTGACCATTTCACGAGGGATGAACGGCAGGTTCACTAGTTCTCGAGGACTCAGCTGCTGTGCGTTGTGGTAAAGTTTGACTCCGTGAAGAATCAGATCTTCTTCTGTCAGTTGGTTGACGTCTGAAGCTGAGATAAACGGTTCTCTAAAGTTCAGGTCGTCCAGGATGACCGTTGTCATTAGAAACCGGTAGAAGTTTGTGTAACCTTCAGGAGCTTGATTTCCATTTGCTTGGGCCTGATTCGACGTAGAAGTGGCGACTCTAGATGGCGCCAAAGCTCTGGTGGATTCCGAGTCGATTTCTTCTGGGATTTGGTTGTCTTCAATCTGCGACGTCACTGGAGCACTTCTTCTGCGACTAGGCAGTAACTCAAGAAGACGTCGCTTTAGTTTTCTTCTTTTCGGTTGCGAGGTTGTCGCTGCTACATACTCAGAGCTCAATAGGTCTATCACATTGCTCTCGTACATTTCAGTGTCCTCAAACCAATTCTCAATCTGATGACTGTCAACCATTTTGTCAGAATAACAACTGATCCGTTTAGTGACAATCTGAAGGTATTTATTCTGTTTGCCAAAGGTGACTCTAGAAAATTAGTAGGAATAAATAATATATAGCACCTCTAAATATAAAATGCAGCCGAACGATCGTCGAGCGCCGATCCGAGATACTAATGTGGGTTTCGTGATTTAATATCATAACTGCAGTGTAAAAAAGTGATAAAAATGCATGTGTTTGAGTGATGATTATTTATTATCACTACTGAGGGTTATTGAAGTTCATTATGAGTTAACACGTGTCTTTATCTCCTACGAAGATACAAAGAAATAGAATTTATATTGCTTGTATAAAACTACAATTGAAGTCTTTTTATTTGTAAATTATAAACTACATTAACATTTAATACCGATTTCTTCAACCTGAAACAAACAAGACATTAAATAGTTAAAGGTCGTCGCAAATGTTTGCCGAAGTGAATCTTAATAAACTTCGACTTCGCATCATAACTTAGAAATGCGTTAAAAAGTTAATAGCCTAATCAAAGTTGCATTTTTTTTACATTCATTGTTTTTAAACACGGACATCTTAGTCATCGACAACTTAGTCATCGACAACTTAGTCATCGAACTACAAAAAATGGATATAGTTCTTTACGTCTATTGACAACTTACCGGTAGGTTCCTTAGGATTGATCATCAAATTTGTATTTCTGGACGCACACGGACAGCCTGCAAAAAAAATATTGCAAGAAATTTTCCTCAAATTTGTCGCATCCAAACATACGTCGCACGTGCATGTACATCGTTCCTAACAAATGTTATCCCTAATTGTCCCCGTGTTGTAAATGCTAAAATATTCAGAGTATAAATTGATAAATTTGGGATCAGTAACTGGGGTCATGTGTAATTAAATTATTGGATAAGATAATAAGTGAATAATTACTCGATTAGACGAGACCGTAGTAGACACACAGGCTCCCTGATTCTGGTCCAGCAAGTCTCCGAAGATCCAGGATTACTTCCGCTCGAAACTTCAATTATATTGTTGTTCTCGTGGGTTCGGGGAACTAATTCGTAGACAATATCTTCAGCCACTTGTCTGGAATCAAGACCAAATGATTTAGTACAAATTAGGAGGCTAAATTCTTGGTTTGGATAATTTTGAAATGGTACTTACTCTCCAGGGACAAGTTCAAATACAAATGGATGCCCAAGGCGGTTCCTTATTAACCGGGCCGATATTTTGTTTATTTCAATGACAGGACTCTCCTGCTGGCTGGTTTCTATTATCCTTTTTATCGCTTTCAAAACAAAGTCCTTATTCATGTTGTCAATTGGCCAGGATATCGGCACCAAAACGCCGGGCGCTAACTGAATGTACTCAACAGAAGCAAATTTTTCATCCATAGTGAATACAAAAAAATATACGTCCTGCTTCTTCGAGCTTGAAGTATAAAATACAATCTGAAAACGATATCTACTTCAGGTCATGAATAGATGTAAGAGGTGAGACAGTTAATTCATGTATTCGTGATATGTTAAGATGCAGTATCTGTTCACGACAAAGATAGTAATATAATATTTGTGTTGTGTGTTAAATAAATTAAACTATTGTAATTTTGTTAAATAGAATTGTAAGAGACTGTACATTTCTTCCCTAAAAAAACATGACAATAAATAAATATACTTACTCAAGTGGAAGTTGACGTTTTTGTTAAAAATATAATAAGGGGGAAAGTTTGGTAAAACCAAATGTCCACGCCTTAAAGCTCATGTTTGCGAAATCTAGGTTAACGCCCTCTTACACATTCCGGTAGAAGTCACACTGACTCTGATTATCATAATATAAATATTTTATACATATGGCTGCCTGAGATGTGAATTTTTTAGATTCGACAGTATAAATTTCATTATTTAATAACTAAACGAATAATAATTGAGTTGTGGTTTTTGAATCAGTTCGTCAAAATGAATTTACGAACCTATTTAAATATAATTTAAGCGAATTAGTTGTGTTTTTCGAAAGTTATCGTGTTTACTAGTACAATGTTACAAGTATCTATACATTCCAAAGCCAAATTGTTTGTTGGATCTCATAAATAAAAGATCTGTTTGATTAACATTTCCTTCGGTGTACGATGTACAAACAAGAATTTCCATTTTTCTATTTATTAGACCTATCATTAAACCCATTAATTATTTCTACAACAAACTACGCCTCATATCAGTCTGTACCTTGCACTGTCCATATATCTAAGCAACAAACAAAGAGTTAAGTCACTAACCACCTGATAAATAGGCAATTAAACCAATCAGTTACTTATGCATAAAAACACATGGACCTTTAGCTGACTTTCAATGTCATCAGGTTAATACCTGTGGCACTAAATTACTGCGAAAATGAAGCTAACGAACCACGTAATCTGTATCTAAAACAAGTTACGTTAGCATTAGTTGACCGAGATCAGTTCAAGGTTTTCGCACCGATGACTCATTGGGTAAATAGAATAAGTTTATTCGCAATCAAGATGGGTACGCCCTAAATCTATTGTTATCGTATGTAAACAACAAGTTATGAATGAATCGTACGGGTATTACGTACTCAGGATCTTAACCTTGGTAGTAAAGGTTTGTATGTTTGTATGGTAATTAGGTTGCATAATGTTCAATCTTATGCAATATTCTCAAGTACAATTCGGTCGACTTGTGCATTAAAATAAAACAGTTATCATTTGCTCCCGAATTTCAATTACTGATTGATAACGTTACACTTTCCCATCTACTTGGAGCTATCAACTTTTCGCACGAGAATGCCTACCACGTGGCCTGCAAGGTTGAAGATTTTAGAATGATGGAGCTTTTAAGGACCAATAGTGCGGTGTGCGACGAACCTTATGAAGAAATTTTTGCCCTGATTTTGGAGTAATCAGTAATGTTTTGCGGAGGAAGTAACGTCATTTTTAGTGATAACCTGTGACCGTTTAATGAACGAACGCATGCAACTCAGTCTTGTTTTAGTGGTTGAAATGTAAACTCGAAATGTATCAACGAGGAATAATCATGAGTGGGTCCTTGAACGAAGAAGGAGAAAATTTGGCGCATTATTTGTGTCGTACTGGAGATGCAGACAGTCTAATGTTCCTTCATGACGGAATAAATAATGGCAACAGATACTGCCTGTTGGAATACAATAAAAAAAAGCAACAATGTGTTCATGTTGTTGCTATGGAACCCCGAGATGCTGTCAAGAAGATGAATCTTCTAGTGCTTTGGGGTGCTGATATTAATGGAAAAGAACTAAACGAAGGCAACACTCCTTTGCATATTGGAGTGAAGATGAGAAATTATGAGCTGGTAGAATGGTTGTGTCAGCAGCCAAATATCAACCGGGACACGATGAACAAAGAATGTATGACGCCATATCATATTGCGTTTATGAACAAAGACCAAGAGATGATGGACCTGCTGAAGGAAAATGGAGCCCAGTGTAAAATCGCTTTGCAATCAGAGTCTAACTCTGCGGATGAAGACTATGATCCGCGGAACAAGAGTCCGAAGTATGTGTGACGTTTTTCAAAGTGTATCGTTATTTTTTTTAAGTTTACATGTAAGTGTTTTTATAATTTAGTTGATTATCTTTTATGTGAACAAATGTTAGCTGGGAATTAATTTATAATTTTGTTTATTGAATCACTAGAGAACTTTTGCAATGATTCATAGTCGTTGGAATGTAAACACTGATTGACGTCAGCACCTGCATCGAAATTTGAATTACGCATGCGCAGAAAAACGCGTTTATTTTCGCCAGCGGTCATTGCACTTGTCAATGCCTAAAAAAGGAATAGTCTTTTTTTTCGAATTTATAAGTAACAATTAATTTTAATGATTTCTAAAAGTTAAGATGTTAAAAAAATACAGAATAATTATGTAAATTTAAAATATGCGATTTTAAAATAATTTAAAACCATTATTAAGTCTATATAGTTTATTATCGTGTATAAAGATGTATATAGAACTGATTTATAGATTTTATTCCATTATCTAAGAAGAAATAGGTCATAGACATGTGAAATAATTAACATTTCTTCTTAATGTTTTTATGTTGTTATTATCTTGAGTTGTAAAAGGATGTCTTTGTACATGTTATTTTTTATTTATTTTTTATATACAGACTTTCTTTGTAACATTTGTTGGGTATTTTTGTTCATACTTCTAAAAGCTACAAGAATATATCATCTGTACAAACCTAATTCATCTTTGATACCCTCCTTTGCTGACATTTATACGCGCCTAAAATTCACCTTATACAAAGTAACAAATGTGGCCCATCGTTCGTGTTACTGGCGAATTTATAACTTGGATACTATATTGAGGCCTAACCTTGTAGAGGACGAAATTCGACTAAAAGTCATGCGGTCGTTGATTCTTTTTGCCTGGAATATAAACAAAGGTTGCACCAGAGTATCTTCATTCCATAAACATTCTCCGCGCCATACATTCGAAAGAAGCATACCAACAATGGCCTACTTCCATTGCATTGTACCAAGAGCCTGGGATTCTGTTCCTGAGTTTTTTGTCGATTTGGTTGTCCATTTCCACCTGGAAGAGCATTGTCAACATTATAGAACTCTCTTCGGACTATCATTGACCCTCGAAGATATCTCGGCGGTTTCTCAGGATTACCAGGGATGTGCCGTATGGTTCAAGATCATCGATGACAATGAAGATCATCCGACCCATGAAAACTACATGATTATTGAAGTTGCTAACATCCAGTGATCTCGCGTGTGTTTAAGTGTCTAATGCTAGTGTCAGAGTTAAGGTTAATGTTAATGATTTCTTCAATTGTAAAAGTCTTAGTTCCAAGTAAGTTAAGGTTAATTATAAGGGGTTATGGTCTTACTTATATTTTTTAATGAGAATTTTCCTGTTGTTTTCTTTCAATCTTTTGATGCGCACCCTCAGAAAATCTCTAAAAAATTTAACTCAGAATCAGAGTAGTCTTCTTACTAACAGCCGAATGGGCTTAGAATTTTGCCAAGTCCCTAACTTTCGAGTTCGAAATACTTCCTTGTAAAAATCAACACAACCATTACTGGAGATATCAATATTAATATCATCAATGGGAATAACGACAAACACTCAGAATTATATCTAGATATGCTGGCTACTCATAGTCTGTTACCGGGACATCGGCTTGATACCATCGCCTCGTCATTTCTGATGCGGACTGCTAAGGAATGGAACTCTCTTCCGTCCTCTGTTTTCCCCGACAGTTATAATCTACAGGTCTTCAAGACTAGAGTGAATAGGTATTTACTGACCCAGTGAGCTACATCTTTGGCCTCATCGTCACTTTCCATCAGGTGAGATGGAGGCTAATCGCTGGTCAGTTCTACATTAAAAAAAAAAAAAAAAAAAACCAGAATTAATAGTTGCCTTGACCATGTTTTTACCAATCTTGATACTTCTAAAATCACTGCTACAGTCGCAGTCTTGGATACGACTATAACTGATCATAAAATGCTTCTCATATATTATTATCACAAAAATGTTGACACTGTCCCAAATAAGACTAGATCAATAATTAACTATTCAGATGCACTCTTAGCTTTAAAAAGTCAAATAACTTCAAAATTATTTGATATACTGGACCCCAATGTCCTATGCAACACGTTAATAAATATAATACAAAAATGTTTAGACGATAATACCAAAATTGTAAAAACTCCCTGTAATAAAAGAATAATAAAACCCTGGATAACACCAGGAATACTAAAATGTATAAAACATAGAAATAAATTACAGAAACAGTCACGTACAGACAACACAAATGAAATACTAAAAATAACCTATCGGAGATATAGAAATTACTGTAACAATCTCATCAAAAAACTAAAAAAACAATACGAAAAAGATATGTTAAATAAAGCTAAATCAAATAACAAGACTTTATGGAAATGTATTAAGAAACTAACTTATCTCAACAAACAAACGTCTACAAATACAGATCTTATTAATCTAAAAAATTCCCCTTGTCAGTCAGCAGAATTTATAAATGAGCATTTTAACAAAATAGGAGAAATACTAGCAAATCAAATAATAACTCAAAATCGAACCCAAAAAAACTATTTTGCTTCTCTTCCCTCACAAATAAATTCAATAGTAATAATTGAACCTGACTTGTCGGAAATCAATTCTATAATAACAAATCTAAAATCGGAATCGGCTGCAGGATGGGACGACATCCCAACGCATTTCATTAAGTCAGCTTGTAATGTCTAAAAAAATGGGGGATTCCATAGGGAACCTGGAGTGAAACCATATCTGTGAAACAAGATTTTTATTACCTTGAATAAACCCCCCCCTGTTATTCCCCCGCATACATCATTTACTAAGCATTACTTTAAGTAGAAAATATAATAAAATAATAAAATAAGGGTCGCTGGCGTGTTTGGTCAATAACCTTTTGTATATGTCCTAGTTCCCTAAAAAGGCTTCACAAGAGCCTGCACTGAACAATAGTCTCAGTATGAATTGAAATCCTTCTTTACACCTAATGAAGTCATGAAGCGATCGGCTCCTACCTCACTGAAGCCAACCCGCTGGGCCTGCTTGCCTGCCTGGCCCCCGACAATGTCGCCTCGTGCACGACACTGTCGAGGGGGCGCGACCCGCAGCGCACCCGCTGTGGTGGCCCAGAAGGCCAATGATCCTCCACTTCACACGACCGCCATGTGGGCAGCGCTCCGGACACAACTCCAACAGTGCCCGCATTGCCTCCGGAGTTGAGTGACACTCTGCAGACACTCCAGGATATTCGTTCGGGCTGGAGGGCATGCACTCAGCCCCAACCAGACACCTCCCAGGAGGAAAACGGTTCCTGCGTGTTGTTAACGCCTGAGCCGATGTCCACTCCCAGGAGGTGTCTCTCCCGCAGCATGGACAAGCCTGGCGGCGACGGGCCCCATGTGGCCGCGCATGAGTCGCCGACAGAAGTGCGAAAAAAAGCCGTAAATTCCCAAAATCTATGACATTTCTATTCTATTCTATTCTATATAAATTAATGGCTTCTGTCTTGGACACTTCGCCAATATCAAAGTAAGGGCCACAGGCCTGCAAGTTGTTCGGTAATAAGGTAAATGTACGGTGTAAATGGTTAATAAAATAAAATTGGAGAAACTCAACAAACGTCAACGTCCATCTTGGGCGACGGCCATTGAGAATCTCCTATGACATTTCGCCACGAATGATAATCGAAATGTCAAGTGACGTTTTCGCGCAGTGTTGCCGGTACTGAGACACTGTTCGAGATACGTTTTTTAACGTATTTGAAGAATAAAAACGCCAAAACCAAAGATCAAAATTGTATGAATGAAAATGAAAATATTAAGTTATTGTAGGAATAAGACCTACAAAAAATACAACATTACAAGCTAAAGAAATATTAATACCCATTCTAACCCATTTAAGTGTCCTGTGTTTCCAACAAGGTGTCTTTCCGAAAGACATGAAACGTTCTATAATCCTCCCTATCTTTAAGTGTGGGGATAGAGACGACATCAACAATTATAGACCCATATCCATCCTTCCAGTCTTGTCTAAAATAATAGAAAAACAAATAAATAGTAGATTATGCTCATTTCTAGATAAATACAATCTGCTTTCCAAATCACAGTACGGTTTTCGTAAAAGTAAAAGCACCGAAGATGCGGTTCTAGACCTAACAAAAAATATAACTAGACATCTAGAGGAAAAACACAAAACTCTGTGTATTTTCCTAGATCTAAAAAAAGCTTTCGATACCGTCTCTATCCCCACTCTCCTTCGAAAACTTGAAAAGATGGGTATTAGGAGCACTTTTCTCAGTCTTCTCACGGATTACTTAATGAATAGATTCCAGCGAGTTAAATTAGATAATGACACTTATAGTCAGGACCGTCATAGCACTGATTATGGCGTCCCCCAAGGTAGCGTCCTGGGGCCAACGCTATTTTTAACATATATAAATGACCTGACTAATCTTCATCTTGTGAACGGACAAGTATTTTCCTATGCAGATGATACTGCATTATTATTTTACGGTAAATCTTGGCCAGAAGTATATAAATTAGCTGAAAAGGGACTAAGTGAAGTTATAGAATGGCTAAATACTAATTTACTAACTCTAAACCCCTCTAAAACCAGTTACATACCTTTTTCAATTAGAGAATCCATGCAACCAAACAATAATATGACTTTAACTGCTCATTTTTGTAAAAAAAATTACTCTAGAACATGCAATTGTCCAAATATAGAAAAAGTTACCTCAACAAAATACCTGGGATTAATTATAGACAAAAACCTTTCCTGGCATCCACAAATAGAGCTAGTAGCAAATAGGGCGAGAAAATTAATCTGGATATTTAAATACTTACGTGACATAAGCGATAAGAAATTATTAACTTATATATATACAACTTTAGTTCAGTCTGTTCTTCTGTACTGTCTACCAGTATGGGGAGGGACTCATAAAACGAAATTCATAAGTATAGAACGCGCACAGAGAGCCATTTTAAAAATTATGTTACACAAAAAGAAACGATATAGTACCGATAAGTTATACAAGGAGGCCAATGTTCTGACTGTTAGACAATTATATATATTACAAAGTATTCTGAAAACACATAAAAGTACATCTGTTGATCCTAATAAACTAAGAAAACGAAACCAGCATAGTATCATCAGTTATACTAGAAATAGAACAATTTTTGCAACCAAGCAATTCAATGCAAAGTGAATTTGATAAATTGTGCAAATGGGCCCACGATGTTGGATTATCACTAAATCATAAAAAAACCAAGGTAATGCATATTCACTCACCTTACATTAAAACTAGTATAACTCCTAGCGTTGTGGCTCATGAGCACACATGCATGCATGCACGTTTACAAAACGCAACTTTTAATTGCATATGTCAATCACTAGAAATAAGTAGTTAAGCAGCATACTTACTTAGGACTAAAAATTGACAATAAATTTAACTGGAAACCACATACCGAGCATGTGTGTAACAGATTAAGAGCAATCCTATGTAACCTTAGTATACTCAAGCATAAAATGCCGTATAACGTACTTCGGCTATTATATCTAGCACTAGCTGACTCTGTAATTAACTACGGCATTTCTAGTTATGGTAGAACATATTATACATACATAAAACAGATCTATGATATACAAATAAGACTCTTAAAAACTATTGTGCCACTAAAAATTAAACTTAAATTTAGACATAATTATGATAAGCTATTTGAATATTGTAGAGTATTAAACGTATTTGATAAAGTAAAACTTGCTGTGATACTAGAGTACAGACATAGCATAGGGAAGCTAGAAAGATATAAGAGACCGGCAAATCTCCGTTCCTTACCTAATGAACCATACTTCAAGATACCAAAGACATAAATGAATACGGGAGACGGATAGACAGTAACTTCCTACCTTATATACTTAATAGCTTCCCTAGAAAAGTCATAGATAATATATTAGAGAAACCAAACTTAGTAAAAAATATAATTAAGAAAGCGCTTAGTGCTAAAATGTGAGCTTAAATACCTACTAAAACTACATGTACCTATACTAAAATATTCTATTCCTACTGATATACTTTATAATAGACGGGGGTTATGCCCTACACTCCATAGTTTATAAAATCTTTGAATTAAAAGATTAAAGCTATGCTTCAGATAAAATGTAAATTTCTTTTTTGTTGAAATAAACAGTTTAAATTTAATTTTTTTTTTTTTAATTCTCAATCTATTAAATTATATAATAAAATAAACAAGACTCTAAATATTTACACACTTTCTAACGCACAGTGCAAACAACAATTAACTACATGGCTGAAATCTCTTTCTTACCAGCAAACAGAAGATCTGTTAATATAACGTAATGTTTAATATTACATGTATTAGAAATTGCGTTATATTAACAGATCTTAGACTTCAAAAAAAAAAATACGCAGACACACATATACGCAGACACACACACACAACACTTACTCAGGCACATACATACACACACACACACACACACACACACACACACACACACACACACACACACTCACACGCCGTTTAGCTTCATCCACATGGGCAAACGCAGACACATTCATAATGCATTCTGTATGTTTAATTAGTCACTTTAAGAATAACTTTTCAATATTTTCATTTATATTCAAGTAACATAAGTTAGAAAAGAAATGTAAATTTATTCATTTTTACAAATTACCAACTTACCTATCGATTTAAGCCCCAGGAAAAAGAGGGGACTCTTCTAACACAGGTTTTTTATAACTTAAAAGAAGAGCTCCCAACCCATGTAATTCTTTATCTTGTAAGTTACAATAAATACATTTTTCATTTTTCATTTTCATTTTCATAATCAAAGAATATAAAAATGAACGACTGGTCCATTACTGGCCATTATTTATTGAAAGATCACTATCCTTTGTTCTGTACGAAGAAAAACCACAAAATTTCATATTCATGATATTTACCAATGTGTATGCAAAGCGTGTTTACGTAACGTAAAACGAATATTTTCAGATTTAAGCTTCGGAAATGCAACATTTCGCTGCATCGCATATGATCTCGATGTAACCATTTGTGACAGATAGCGAACTAAAATTCAAATCATTCAACGTTTTCGTCGCACCTGGGCTTGGGCTCTTTTATACAGGTTTCGTTATGAATGTAGAGATCTTCTACCATCTAAAGTCCCGCGCCTACACATTTCAAAACGCTTTAATTTTTTATTATTATCTAAAAGGCACCACCAACACTCTCAACACATAGTTGATGGCTGTCTCAGCACGCACACATGTGTTGAGAGTGTTGGTGGCGCTTTTTAAATACATTGAAGCGTTTTGAAATGTGAAGGCGCGGGACTTTAGATAGTAGAAGATCCTAACCATTTGTGACAGATAGCGAACTAAAATTCAAATCGTTCAACGTTTTCGTCACACCTGGGCTTGGGCTCTTTTATACAGGTTTCGTTATGAATGTAACGTGCTATGGATATATTAGAACCAATGAATAATATTATTCAAAGCCACTAAACAACGATAGAAATAAACTGCTATAGAAATCTTAACTTATAATGTACTTAGTATTTGTAACATAGTTAATTAGTTACCCGTTATCATTTATGAATTTTTAATGTGTAAATACTCTTTGAAGTGAAAACTGATAGCCCATTTAAGTGGCCACTTAAAAAAACAAATAAATAGCTGACATGCGTCATTATGACTGTCGTTCATACTTATATTTGTTGGTGCAGTGCCGTCTAATTAATAGAAAGATTTGCTTTATTTGTTCATTTGCATATCTATGTATTGCAATGGATAGGATACGACAGCACTCCGAACTTAAGTCACAGTCATCTTACTATGCGAAGCACTATTTTGCTGTTCAATCTGTTGTAGATACGCATAATATACCTACTTAAGTAAATTAAATCAAATATACCACATAATATTCAATCTTATTTTTATTTAAAATTGAATGGATATAAAAAATAAACACCTAACTAACGTACAGCCTAAGTTGCTAAGATATTTGGAATTGCACATTACAAATAGTAGGTACCAAATACTAAGTACAAATCCTTTATTCAGACTTGAAAATGAATTGATTGATTTTTATGCTCCCGAGGCATGTGTGCATTGACCTATACTAACATATGGACAAACAGTGCCTAACAGAATATGTCAAAATATATGGAGCAAACTGACATTACAAAATACATTCCAATATGCTAATAACGCCTCTTTATAATATGTGTCAAGATAAATATTTTATACAAAAGTAAACCTAACATATAAGACTTAAGTGTCGATTTTACCGAGCGCCAAATGGGTGCACGAGTTGATCGGGCGTACGTTTTGATGGGCCATTTTTCTTCGGCTGATTGTGAATCCTTACTTATAATAGATCAATGCATGTGTGCGTGCTGGCTGAGACAGCCGTCAAACAAAGAGAAATACTCAGATTAGTTGTTTGACTAGTCCTAATTGTAATTAGGAGGGGCGGGCCACGTTGTCATAGTTTATCTCTACCTACTACTACAGCCCATTTGCGTGCCACTGCTGGGCACAGGCATCCTCTCATCACGAGAGGGTTTGAGCTAATAGACCCCACGCGGGCCGCCCAGTGCGGATTGGGGACTTCACACCCATCCTTAAATTACTTCGCAGATGCGTGCAGATTTCCTCACAATGTTTAAATTTCCTTCACCGAAAAGCTTAGTGGTAAATTCAACTTGAATTTCGCACATAAGTAAACTTAGAGGTGCGAGCCGGATTCGAACCCCCGACCCTCCGGCATGAGAGGCGGTAGGTCGAACCACTAGGCCACCGCGGCTTCCTTGGCCAACATGGCTTCATAAGAGTTTATCTCTACTTATTTACAAAATGTTATATAGGCGAACGAGCTATGCGTGCAAATAGCTAAGTGGGTTTTTCCTGATACGATACCTAAAGCTACACTGCATCGATTTATTACCCTGTAAACGCCTATTATATTTCGTCGCCCGCGCGACAAGAAAAATATGCTGATACCGTCACTTCAGTCTTCTCGTGACCACGGCCGTTGCATCGCGGCCGAAACGTCGAGGTAAAATACAAATAGTTTTTACGCGGTTAAGTCCCGATAATAGTGTGTTTAGTATATTTCGTCGAGATCACTAAAACAGTTTTTAAGCTAGTTTTGTACAAATAAATAAATATAGACCATATATATAGACAGTCAGCGCGTTTGAAGTTACAAGATTTACAAGATTTTATGACGCGAGAACAAATTATTCAAATAGTGTGCATCGCTCATAGTTTGCTTTAGTGTGATTAGTAGGTACATTACATATGTACAACCAATCCACCTGTGTAATGAGGCAAAAATACATTTCCTACAGTATCAGGAGTATATCGCAGTAAGCAATACATCATTGACAATGCACGGTACGGCATAAAAAACAGATTACTTTCATGGAAAAATCCCCAGAATTTTTCCTGTCACAG
Organism: Aethes cnicana; assembly: GCA_963971205.1. NCBI lineage: Eukaryota > Metazoa > Arthropoda > Insecta > Lepidoptera > Tortricidae > Aethes > Aethes cnicana. Next base: position 7,386,307 of record OZ020294.1, read on the forward strand.
TTGACATTCCATGAATTATTAGACGCAGGGGTATGCTGCGCGCATAAAAATTGCCAGAGTCTATCTCGGTGTTCTTTTGTATTTCTGCAAGTACCTTATATTGCGTAAGTTGTAACTCATATTGTACCTAATCATATAACGTGAAGCCGTTATGCAAAGGTTCGGGAATTCCTATTTTAAATCGCATTTTGACTTGTTTACGAATCAGCGACTTTCCATCATAATTTACGGGTAAAAATTTGGTCGTTTCATCATTTCAGCCGATAGACGTCCACTGCTGGACATAGGCCTCCCCTATGGTCGTTTGCTCAAAAGCAATTGACAAAACATCGTGAAGAAATTGACATCTGCTCAGCAATTAACAGATGAAACCTCCGAATAAATTTCTCGAGATCTAACCTATATTTAAAGATTATTTAGTTAACTGCATTCATTTCACATCGGGTAAGTAACATATACTTAATGCTTTCTCTAAAATATACCTTAGGTATTTAAATTCTTCGTGCCGTTCGACATGGACCCGTGCGTCGAGATAACCCAACCCATGTGATCCTTGAATAAAGATTTGTAAAATTCACGCTTCGAGCCTATGTTTTAATATCCAACTTTACAAGATTGTAACAGAATCAAGGGTCCTGCAGCAACATTGTAAAAAGCTATGAAATGTGCTTTTTAGGTTTTATTTTTGTTCGGAATCTATAAACTTTGCATTTAAAAAGAAGAATTACTTACTTATTACAAAAGACGGTGACAGAATGGATTTTTATAAAATTAGACACGTACCTACCGACTGTATAGATAGACTATACAATCCTGTACTATTTATTAAACGAGTAATATTACAATAAAGAAAAATGCAGCGAAAGGAGTTATGCTCGAGGTTTATCTGTATGATAGAATTACAAATGAGCATATTCACAGTACAGCGAAATAAAAGTGGTAGTGTTAGCGGTACAACTCTCAGCAGGATTGATCACCGATGGGGTTAGAAAGTTCTCGAGTGGCGTCCGCGTACCGCAAGACGAGTTGTAGTTAGGCCACAGGCGGACACGGCCTATAAAAGCACGATTTCGAACACAATTCGAATGAAGTGTCAATGTTTGCGTGCGAGGACGTCTGTACACTTGTAAATGAGTGTGTACCAACTACGTGGGCCAGTGATCCACTCCCCATCTCCGGATGAAACAAATGACGGTAAGGGCGAGTTGGGCGCGAGTTGCGCGCCGGCTAGATTCAGGCACTACTCCCACCGCGAGCGAGTAAGCGATGAGCTATCGGCTATATCTCTTAAATTTCTATGCCCTACCAGGGTTCATATACAAGTATATCTTAGCACTGTAAAAGTAACTAAGGATTCTACTGTACCTAACACCTGTGTATATGCTGCAATAAATGATTATGATTATAAAAACGAACAAAAGATAAGCACTCCCGTGTAAATAAAAGAGACACGGCGTTGTTTATAGTTACTCGCCCAGCGGTGAACTATCAATATCGCCGTGTCTCTTTTATTTACACAGGAGTGCTTATCTTTTGTTAGTTTTTATAGCCGACTAGCTGAACCCCGCGGACTTCGTACCGCCTTAGTTTTTTTTATAAACCTCACGGAGCCCGAGACCTTTCCAACGAATGCAAAACCGTGGAAATCGGTTCGTGCGTTCTGGAGTTATAGCGTCAGGAAGGAAAACCCGACTTATTTTTATATAGTAGATAGCTCATTGCTTACTCGCTCGCGGTGGGACTAGTGCCTCGGGCGGTGATTCCGTGGCAATTCTGTATGTAGTACTATTCAATATTCTGTGGCTATCCTTGGGAGATGCCTGTGGCCAGCAGTGGACGTCTGTCGGCTGACATGATGATGATGATGAATATTCGAATTTGAGAAGTTTTGCATTTAGGCAACCCTATAACTCCTTCCCAATCCACAGTTATAGACTTCAACATATTTTGGGCAAACTGCGTGCAATTTTTTCATCCTGAGGTTTGTCAGCTGGTCGGGCGGCACTATATGAATATTTTAGAACGTTTGTGACAAATGGCCGCACTCGAGGCGAATATTAAATCAAATGTAGATACTTACTTATTTTCGGTCATATTGTTCGATATTATTTGGCACTTTTAGCAGTACACAAGGATATAAAAAGTGAATTCATTAAATTTGTTTTAATATTTTAGGGAAGATTCAAACCTAGTGGATCGAATCGAAAAGAGTGGGAAGCGAATTTTACTTGGGTATATGGCATTATGATCTGACGCGCCATGACTAATATTATATTGATATGACTAACAAATATTAGGCATCGAGTGAGATGGAGTAACAACCCGAACGGATTTTGAATTTTTTGAATGGTATGTGGTCTTTAAAGATGACAATTATCCAAGAACCGGTTCTTTCAGCTAAGACTATGATGATGGTCTATTAATATTACCAAGAGAATTGCGAAACCTACTCGTATGTTACGTGAGGGGATCATTTCTCATTATGAATTTAAGTATTCGGTAAATTGTTAGGGAATGTGGCGAAATGTCAAGCGTAGGAAAAGCAATTTAAATCTCACTTCCTACTGATATCGCTATCCGACTTGACATTACGTAACCAATTTCTCCAGTCTACGAGCTTCGCATTTAGAAGAGTACCACAGTTTCTACGATGGGAATAAATGATGATTATGATGGAAAGTGTCATACAACGTTCGGATTGCTACCACCAACTATACCCACCAAATTGATTTAAAAAAGAAAACCGGCTCCAAACTCCGACAGCCTACAAAGTCGGTGTCAAGTGAACCGACCCAAGGCTGATGACAATCTTATAGTGAACTTGACACCGACTTTGTAAGCTAAGGAGTTTGAGGTCGGTTTTTTTTTATATTTTTTTTTTAGGGTTATTATTACCTATCGTACAGTACAGTATATTCATGACAGGCGATAATTCAAACCGCGAGACTACCTACCGCGAATTTAACTTGACAAACAAACATATTTCACTAAAATTATTCACGGACAAGTTTCAGAACTTGCTAACTAATGTGACCTCAGTCCTCAGAGAAATTATGAGCTTCGTTGACAAATATATAGGCGCAGGTTGGCAGTAATTGCTTGGCTGTTAAAATACATGACTCGCTATGGGAATGAAAAGATTAATGAGCGATGAAAAAGCATACTTTCTAACACGACAATGTCGTAAAATGACAATAGCCCTACAGGCATAAAAGGGTTGTTATATGTACCCCAATATCAGTAGCGAACACTTATAAAATATCCTTTCATTGACACCTAAATGGTAACCGTTTATCCATTTACGGTCATTACTACTACAGCCTATTTGCGTCCCACTGCTGGCCACAGACCTCCTCTCATCTCATCACGAGAGGGTTTGGGCTATAGTCCCCACGCAGGCCCAGTGCAGATTGTGGACTTCACACACATCTTTGAATTGCTTCGCAGATGCGTGCAGGTTTCCTCGCGATGTTTTCCTTCACCGAAAAGCTCAGTAGTAAATTCAAATTGAATTTCGCACATAAGTAAACTTAGAGGTGCGAGCCGAAATAGAACGCCCGACCCTCTGCATGCGAAGCGGTAGGTCGAACCACTAGGCCACCACGGCTTCAACTTCTTTACGGTCATTAAGGTACTTAGAATACAGGTTGCAAACGAAAGCCTGTTATTTGGACTGTAAAGACGTTATTTGGCTCGAGTGCTGATTCGTAACTCGCATGATCGTAGCGAAGCTTACACACTATGCACGGGATGCGAAATAACTTTAATATCGACTGAAACACACCATATTTCACTGCGCCAGCGAGAAGTCGTCGGACCCATTTTAAATTCAAAGAAAAAGTCAACTTCAGCCAGTCATGTATAGTCTCCATCCCAAAAACCCTTTCCAAGATAGAAAAACATCCTTAAACGAAGGGCAAAACAATTAGGTAATATAGTGATCAGTTTTTTTTTCCTTTTATGCCTCGCAGATAGTAAGATTCTACTTTCGTATAATTTTCACTGCAAACCAAGCGGAACCACTCGAATACAATTTGCAAATTCTAAAATGATACCCACTTTAATGGATTCAGTGCCGGATTGACGGCAGCTCTATAGAATCTAGTCTCCCCCAGGGGACTTCTGGCATGGGAATGGCATAGAGGCAGTATCCTCAGAAATTACTTATGTATGCAGTGAGTTGCTGCATCACGAAATACATATATGAATTAAAATAATTAAGCATTTAAATACCATCGAAGATAAAGCCTGCTAAGAAATTCAATTTAAAACCACTCTGTGAAAAAACTTCGTGAGGAAACCTACACGCATGTGGATTATACGTCAAGAAGCCTCGAGCATTGATCTATTATATGTTATTATTGGTCAATGGCCTCGAGATAATCTGGTTATTTTGATCAACCATTTTCCTGCTTGGGTCAATAAACTATTTCTTGTTGTTATTCTGTCCCGCTGTCCAGGGGACAAAATGAGAGGGGTTTCTTAGAAAACCTGTTACAATATAGAATTCTAAGACGCTTAGAAAGTGCTTCATTAGGGAAAGGATTGAAAATGGCAAAGAATCCCCACATTTAGTGTATTTAAACCCACATATTAGCAGTTTTAAAAAGTGGTCCAGGGGACAGTAACCATGGAAACTATGGACATAAAAAAGTTGATTCACCCACTTATTAATATTTGGTCTTTGAATTTTCTGTCTTCTGAAATCCGGTTTGAAATGTCTTGCGTAAAATCATCATATAATTAATTAAGGGGTTGCCTAGCTAAATATTGTTAATCAGGTGTGAGGTAATTTGCAAATTACAAAATATTCTGTCATTTTAAACTTCATCATCATCATCATCATAGTCATCATCATCATCATCGTCATCATACCAGCATCATCATCATCGTCATCGTCATCATTATCATCATCGTCATCATCATCATTTAAGCCGATAGACGTCCACTGCTGGACATAGGCCTCCCCCAAGGCGCGCCAGTCAGACCGGCTAGTGCCACTCGCATCCACAGCGGTCGTCACTCCATTTTGTTGGAGGCCTACCGACAGCTCGTCTCCCGGTTCGCGGACGCCACTCCAGAACTTTCTGGCCCCATCGGCCATCAGTCCTGCGAGCAATGTGCCCCGCCCACTGCCAATTTTAAACTTGGATTGCCTCAAATAACACATGGGTAAAATACACACAACAGCAATGAATTCGGGTCACTTAGGAGTTTCCATACAAAGTGACCCTAATTCATTGATGTTGAGTGTATATTCCGCAATCAGTAGGTATCTCCTACTTTATAGTCTGTTTGTCTATGTAATAGTAATCCTGTCTGTAAAAAAATTTCATTTTTGAGACACTTTCAATTTTAAACTTTCATTGGTTTAATTAATTTTAAAATATCTCAAAAATAACTACCAATCAATTAGGTAACGCAATACGCATACCTATACGAAAACAGTTTTTAATTAAGTTAAAAGTTCGGTGTTGTAAAATACATTAACCCCGAGATTCCGACGTCATCTGGGAGCTTTTTATTTGAATATGAACAAACTCACGGGAGATATTATATGAGCTTTTTTATTACCGACAATCGTTTTTAATTTTTTTATGCAAATTTAGCTCCTGTATGGAAATTAAGTTGATTAGAAGTTATTTCGCTTATATATTTTTTTTGTTCTGATTCATCTCCTTTTTTTACTCGACTGGCCAGATGGATGTTTTTCGAGTGTATGTATAATGAAAATGAAAATATTTATTCAGCACATAGGCCACATCTGGGCGCTTTTAGACGTCACTTTTAAATGAATTTACCAGTATGATTTACCAATCTAAATATATAAAACTCAAAGGTGACTGACATAGCGATCTATCAACGCTCAGCCCAAACCACTGGACGGATCGGGCTTAAATTTGGCATGCAGGTAGATGTTATGACGTAGGCATCCGCTAAGAAAGGATTTTGCGAAATTCCCACGGGGAACGGGAAAAAACGGGATTGTACATTTTAATATTTCTGCGCATACGAAGTTGCGGGGAAAAGCTAGTAAGAGTATATTTCTTTGGCATGCTCTGCAGCCTAAACTTCTTGACGTATTTTAGCTTGTGAGGTGTGGTTAGATTCATCTTGATTGTGAAAGTGACACAACAGGTTTTTTTTTTTAAATCGAGTTCACTGAAAAAAGGATTAGCCGAACTAGTTGAGTGACTACTACAACTACTACTATCTTATAACTAAGCCTATTTGCATCCCACTGCTGGGCACAGGCCTCCTCTCTTCACGAGAGGGTTGTTTGGGCTATAGTCCTCACGCGGGCCCTGTGCGGATTTGGGACTTCACACACATCCTTGAATTACTTCGCAAATGCGTGCAGGTTTCCTCACGATGTTTACCTACATCAAAAAACACAGTGGTAAATTCAAACTAAATTTCGCACATAAGCAAACTCAGAGGTGCGAAGCGGATTTGAACCCCCAACCCTCTGCATGCGAGGCGGAGGTCGAACCACTAGGCCACCTCGGCTTCCAAACTAGATTACAAGAAATACAAATTCCAAGAATGCTAATAAGCAGGTCATTATAACACTGCTGCCATTTTGAATCTCATTACGACAGGTGCGAAATAAATCCTTATTAAAACTTGCAAATATTTCGAGCCATAAATTACAATAATAAGGCAAAAAGACTCCCTAATGCCGTTGGTTCTTACAAACGTTCAAATAAGAAATGTAGAAAATACTTTCTAGTGATATTCTGAGGCATTCTCTGGTTAAGGAATAATAAGTCCCTTAATATAAATGTTGCTTTATAAATGTGTAGGTTACATCAATAATATCCAGTTATAACAATAAATTCATAATAGGTTATGGTCCAAGTGAAAAGTTATGATAGGTGACTGCAAGTTCATATTAGAACGGTTTCTTTTTTAATGTTTGAAACGAAATTTTTAGTAGGCACATTTGAAAGCACGATAGAAATATATCAAAGTTGATAAATAAAAAAAACGACCAAGTGCGTGTCGGGCCACGCGCAAAGTATAGGGTTCCGAAGTTGACGATGCTCACAGTACCTTTCTAAGACTTATTAGCATTTAGCTAGCCTGTGGTATGACTTGCCCGCCCGACGCCCCTGCCACTCGAGAAAAATCATTGGTTTTTTTTAATAAAAATGGTTTTAACAAACCCATAATATTTTTTAAGACCTATTCAACGATATGCCGCACCATGGGGTACGCAAGAAAAAAATTACATCCCCACTTTACGAGTAGGGAAAGTACCCTATAAAAAAATATATTTCAAAATTTTATTGTACAACTTTGTCAGCGTAACTAATATGTATATTCATGATAAAATACAGCTTTCTAGAACTAAGCATCTCCGAGCCATAGTGCGGACAGACGGACGGACGACATGGCGAGACTATAAGGGTTCCTTGTGGCCTTCGGAACCCTAAACATGACAGTTGTGCGCAAAAGCCTTTTTACACACGCCCAGTAATTAATGTGTCAAAAAGCAAATAGCACTCGTAAGGAAATTACAATATATTTAAATGCTAAACAGATATCAGGAAGTTTACTTTTTGAAAAATTGCATTATAACAACGAGCATGTTCGGCGATGTGTGAAATAGGGCTAGATAAAGTACCTACTAAAAGGCGCCACGTCGTCACGGGGTGAAAAAACATTACTAACCTCTACCTGTACTCGTAAACAACATGAAAGTGCCTTTTCTCAAACATGCTCGGAAATTTCGTGTTACTTTCAAAAAAAGAAGACGCGAGGGTGTCCATTGCCGGCCTTGGCCAGCAAAAACATTATTGTCGTGTGTGTTTTTTTTTTGATTCGCTTGCTATTTGAAACACGTCTGTAGAGAAACTGACCAATCCATGGAGGTAATAAGTACAACTTCCATGGCCAAATCATCCACGATCATGGAAGTAGTAAATACTGATGTGGAGTAAGTGCGCCTAAATTTATTTCGCCCTATGCCTTGTAAACAGCCAACTACTAGTTGACTAATATTTATAGGTTTCGATATATTTATGTTAGGCGCACTTGCCCCATCCTGGCGCACTTGCCCCGACTGACCTTACGTATTTCCTCGCTGTTTGAGAAAAGCATTATATATACCTCGGCCGCAATTGCGATTGCCGGACTCGTACTAATAGAAGGCTTCGCTTCGCTCAGCCTTCTAACTGACTCGTCCGGCAATGCGCTACTTGGCGGCCTCTGCAATAATGTACTATTTTTCGTGGATGGTAAAGATGTTATTATGAGCTTACTACTTGACACTCACGGCAGATTCACGAAAGATGGCATGATTGATATGAATGAGAGTAATGTCACTATTTTCAACAGGGACATAAGCCTCCCCCAAGGTTCGCTACTCAGACCGGTCCTGTGCTAGTCGCTTCCACCGGCTTCCCGCGACCTTCACCAAATCGTCGCTCCATCTTGTTGGGGGCATCGAATCCGGAAAGTTCTCAAGTGGCGTCCGCGAACCGGGAGACGAGCTGTCGGTAGGCCTCCAACAAGATGGAGCGACGACCTCGTGAAGGTCGCGGGAAACCTGTGGAAGCAAGTAGCACAGGACCGGTCGGAGTGGCGAGCCTTGGGGGAGGCCTATGTCCAGCAGTGGACGTCTTTCGGCTGAAATGATGATGATGATACATTGTTCTCCACACCTTGCCACTGGCTCTCCAGTGCTTTGTGAAATTCCTCCAGCTGAGCTAAGAAGGAAAGAAGCGCTGCTAAAGAAAGCCCGAAAAATCGAGAGAAATCCAGATCTGCCTGTTCATTCAGAGTTTTTCTTCCCCATCAAGAACCGCCTGAAATCAAAAAATCCAGCGTATAATACAGCGATGACTCTGCGAAAACGATTTCAACGTGACGCATGAGTGGACACGGAGTTGGAACCAATTAATGGCAGGAAAAACTGGTTCGCAAATTATTCCGGGGACCGAGATAATTGGGTCGGATCTGCCAAGGCGGGATTGGTGCAGTCTGAACAGATTACGCACAGGTCATGGTCGCTGTGCCCAGTACAGACACCGTTGTGGCTGAACAGACTCCCCTGGGTGTGAGTGCGGAGCCGAAATCCAAAACATCGAGCAATAATCAGAGAGTGTTCCTTGACACGATACCCCGGCCCCGATGAAGATCTTATCACCCTTGTTGACGAAGCCGTCAACTGGCTGAGATCTTCTAATTTAAATGTATAAACTCTGTAGCCATACATAGCCATAAACAGACACGATAAAAAGCATCAATAAATCACAAATCTTTAGTCCGTTCGAACCTCAAGAGGTAAAAACGGAACCCTTATAGGATCACTCGTGTGTCTGTCCGTCCGTCTGTCACAGTCGATTTTCTCCGAAACTTCTGGACTGATTAAGTTGAAAGGTATGTATATGTAAGTTTGTGACCAAAAGACGTCCGTCCGGGGCTAAATTTGAAAAAAATATGAATGTAGTTTTTCATTTGTAACTCGCTTTTTGGCCGGTTCTATTTTTTCAATGAATAGCCAATAAGAAAGATAAAATGGGTTCGTGGCGTCAGAAGTGTGTACTGTGAATTTTAAAAGCATCGTATCTTCGTCGATTTTGGTTTACGTAGTACGTAGGTAACGAAAGAAAAAAAATACGGGTCAAACATTTTTTTGTAATATAACTAAGGGACTCGCGCCTCCTTAACTTAAATATTCTTGTCAAGTTACATTCGTAACAACTTCGGGAAAGTTATTATAGAACGAAACAGTAATCAAAATGTCTACGGCGTGTAAAGTTATTCAAAGCGCCTTTATTTACAAGCATTATTACGTCTGTAAAGTTGGTAATCACTGTTTTGTTAATTTTATGCAACTGGGTCAAAGATTTATTCACAAAAACCGTGAAAATGTTAAGAAAATTCAAATTCAATCATTTATTCAGCAAATTGGCCACATAGGGGCACTTTTACACGTCAGAAAAAGAATTTACCAGCGCTTCCTAGACCCATTGCTTGAGAAGTAGCGCTGCTACAAACTCAAGCAGAAAGCCTTTTTTCAAAATAGAGAAGTATGTAGGTACATGGAAAATGTGGAATACAAAATACAACACACGGAATTGTGTCTCAGTTTGCTGGATAAGGTATTCCATGGATACTATCATCAAATTAAAATTTGAAAACAGTAGTGGAGCAATTTAAAGTAGTATATAGAAATACTAGCTACCCGCGGACTTCGTACTGCCTTATTTTTTTTTTGGTATGAAAAATAGCTTACGTCTTATTCTCAGACCTACTTAACATACACTCCAAATTTCATAAGAATCGGTCGAGTCGTTTCGGAGGAGTTTGGTTACAAATACTGTGACACGAAAATATCATATATTAGACAAACTGACCCCGCCGACTTCGTACCGCATTGGATTTTTTTTGGATATGAAAAATAGCTTACGTCCTATTCTCAGACCGACGACATACACTCCAAATTTCATAAGACATACACGACAGAACATAGACTCCAAATTTCATAAGAATCGACCGAGCCGTTTCGGAGGAGTTTGGTTATAAACACTGTGACACGAGAATTTTATATATTAGATTAGATTTAGAGGTGTAAAATTAAGAAATAAGTAGTACAGGTTTACACAACTTAGAAGGCGCGTGGATTAAGCAAAAATAGACTCTGCGTCAACGGCTTAAGTGCTTCATCGCGTGCCTTCTAAGTTGTGTCGTGGTGTACCTATGTAATAAAACAGTGTTAAACTAAGCTGTGAAGCTTTTTCAACGAACTATGCTAAGTTTATTTGAAAAACATGTAAAGATTATAAGAAATAGGTACCTACCTAAATAAAATAAAAAAAAGTTTGAACGTATCCTAGGTCCATCAGCATGACTCATATCAGGTCAACCGTTTAGCTGTAATAAGAACACTTTCAAAAAGGAGATAATAATGTCAAATACAATCATATTTGCAAAATGACATTCAGCAAGTTACTTGTTTTAAAACTTGTCGAGGAACATATTTTCTTTATGTCTATTTTTATTATAGATAGATAAAATGTTTATTTTTCGCTACAAACATACACATACAAAACATCGCATAGGTACATTAAAATACAACATAATATCAACAGCCTTTATAATATACTAGCTTCTGACCGCGACTTTTCCCGCGTGGAATTCGGTTATCGCGTTCCCGCGGGAACTATGCGTTTTCCCGGGATAAAAAGTAGCCTATGTCCTTTCCCGGGACCCCAACTATCTCCGTGATAAATTTCATCTCAATCGGTTCAGCGGTTGAAGCGTGAAGAGGTAACAAATAGACAGACAGAGTTACATTCGCAATTACAATATTAGTATGGATTTGTAGTACAATCATGTTTCGGTGACGAACGTGTATGTATGTAAAACTCTTTATTGTCTATAAACCTTAGAAACTATGTTATCTAAAAATCCTATTTTACAAAGGCGAGCTTATCCCTTGTAGGGATCTCTTCCAGCTAACTTTAGGGTGAAGGAAACGTTATATCGAGGGTTCCCGGCTCAAACCCGATAAGTCGTCTTAAGAAGACAATAAAATTTGAATTTGACATAGAACATAGAAAGTTCACAATTGTAAAACAAAGTATCTCGACTTATATGATTTTATTGTTATGTTTTAGTTTACTTTATGCATTTTAAAAAGTTCGTTTCTGTTGTCTGTCCAAATAAATGAATAAGCGTCTAGGCTACCGCTGCTTTTTCGAGCTTAAAAAGGTCAAAGCTATTAGGGAACAATGCCGTCCATTTGGGATTGGGGGCATGCCGCTTATTTCCCCACTATACCACAGAATATTTAATAGTACTACATACAGAATGGCCACGGAATCACCCGCCTGAATCTAGCCGGCGCGCACCTCGCGCCCATCTCGCCATTACTGTCATTTGTTTTATCCGGAGATGGAGAGTGAATCATTTGCCCGCGTAGTGGTACACACACATTTACAAGTGTACAGACGTCCTCACACGTACACAGACGTCCTCGCACGCAAACATTGACACTTCATTGTGAATTGTGAATTGTGTTCGAAATCGTGCTTTTATAGGCCGTGTCGGCCGTGTGACTATACAGTCAATTGTTAAAATAAAGGCGGAAAAAACGTAAGTATGTGACACAACAGGTATCACCACCAATTTAAATTAAAATAGTTTCAATTTACCACTGTGCTTTTCGGCTCGCACCTCCGAGTTTACTTATGTGCGAAATTCAATGCTTTTGGGGGAGGCCTATGTCCAGCAGTGGACGTCTATCTGCCGAAATGATGATGATGACTGTGCTTTTCGGTGAAGAAAAACATCGCGAGGAAACCTGCACGCATCTGCGAAATAATTCAAAGATGTGTGTGAAGTCCTCAATCCGCACTGGGCCCGCGTGAGGACTATAGCCTAAGCCCTCTTGTGATGAGAGGAGTCCTAGGTCCAGCAGTGGACCACCACCACCACAACAGGTAACAGCCTATTTACGTCCCACTGCTGGACCCAGGCCTCCTCTCATCACGAGTGCCCAGTGCCGATTACTGACTTCACACACATCCTTAAATAACTGCGTGCAGGTTATTCCCGATATTTTCTAACACAGAACAGCTCAGTGGTAAGTTAAATTAAATTTCGCACATAAGTAAACTTAGAAGTGTGGGCCGGAATCGAAGCCTCGACGCTCTGCATTCAAGGCGGTAGATCAAACCATTTACCACGGATTTTTCAGTCGTAACGTAAAAACCATTCTCTACGAAAAAAGGCTCGAATTTTCTTTTTCTCTTTGACTACTACTACTGCAGCCTATTTGCGTCCCACTGCTGGGCACAGGCCTCCTCTCATCACGAGAGGGTTTGGGCTATAGTCCCCACGCGGGTCCAGTGCGGATTGAGGACCTCACACACATCTTTGAATTATTTCGCAGATGCATGCAGGTTTCCTCACGATGTTTTCCTTCACCGAAAAGCACAGTGGTTAATTCAAATTGAATTTCGCACATAAGTAAACTCGGAGGTGCGAGCCAGATTCGAAACCACGATCCTCTGCATTCGAGGCGGTAGGTCAAACCACTGGGCTACCACGGATCTTTCAGTCGCAACGTAAAAACCAAACTCAACCAAAAAAGGCTCAATTTTATTTTTCTCTTTGACTATAAGTACCAGGATAATTCAAATTGAACTCGACTTCGAGTAAATTCGTTTGATCATTCAATAAATATGGTTCAAGGTTGATGAATTACGTAAGGCACAAACGGGCGGAAGTCTACAGAACAACGAAATCAGTGCTTAAAATAAAAGTTTCATACGTCGACTGCGTGCTAAATTCGGTGTCAGAAAAACTCTCCCAAGTTACGAACTAAGACTCGCCACTTCAAATTTCCAACCCTTGAATCTCTAAAAAAAAAAAGATTAAAAAAAAAACCGTTGAACATTGACTTTGGCTATGTGTCATAAAATTGTCAATAACAAAATAGATTCCCCTGACATATTAAGCCATTTTTCACTTAGAGCTATCAATAGAATAAGTCGCACCCACCAATTGTTTTCTACGCCTCTAGCTACCAATAATGTATTTTATAATAGCCTGTTATTGCAATGACCTGTTAAAAAAGAATCAAAATTTGGACATCTTCTTTGATAGTATAAGCACTTTATTAAATGGCTCCCGCAAGGAACATAATCTTCAAAATTAATTATTGTTTTATAAAATTAAATATTCTTATAGCTCCATTTCTGTTCGCCGACTTAAATGTAATGCATGTTAGATTAACCTGTAGTTTGTAGATACTTTACATATACAGTACAAATGCTGTGCGTAGTTGTACCATAGAAATAGTAAGGTAAGGTTAAAAAGCCGTGGTGGCCTAAGCGGTTCGACCTATCGCCTCTCATGCAGCCTCTGCAGTCGGGGGTTCAATTCCGGCTTGCACCTCTAAGTTTACTTATGTGCGAAATTGAATTTGAATTTACCACTGAGCTTTTCGGTGAAGAAAAACATCGTGATGAAACCTGCATGCATCTGCGAAATAATTAGAAGAGGTGTGTGATGTCCCCAATCCGCGCTGGGCCCGTGTGAGGACTATAGCCCAAACCATCTCGAGGTGAGAGGAGGCCTACGCCCAGCAGTGGGACGCAAATAGGCTGTAATAGTAGTAGCAGTAGTAGACGTAAGAGTGGAAAATTATTTCGGGAAATGCGCGCGGTTGAGTTTTTTGACACTTTGTTCTTGTGGCACAAATATTGGTAAACCTCTGCTAATTATTTTAAATTCTTATTTATTTTTTTACTATTTGTTTAGGTATTAAAGTATACAAAAACTTTATCTTTTCTGTCTCCCAATGCTGATTACGAAAAACTAAACAAAAACGACACTGTTTTCTATAGATTCCAAAACGATAGGCACTAAATCGCAAATTGTAAAGTTCAAAGTTAATTATTTAAGTTTTGTATCTATGTACATACACAGATAGTTTATTTAAGAATTTTATTTATTTATTCTTATTACCAATTTTACTATATTATTTATTCGCATAAAATTTGTTATAACTATTATTAATTTGTTATTTGTTATAGGTATATTTTAATTGGTTTTTGGTTATTTTGATTTAATGATCGATTATAAAATGATGGTCAAGTAAAGAAGAATAAACTTTATTCTCCTTTGAAACTGTTGCATTTAATGCGACATATCGGAAAACCATCACAATAAAATATACTATTAAAAAAAACTCCACGATGTAAAAACACAGTCAAAACTACAGTTAAAAAACATTGAAATATCATACCTTACTCACGACTTTAAAAAAAAGCACTCGTTACTTCAATTCAAAGTTTCTAAAACTTCTCAACTTTGGTATCGCAAGCTAAAATTTCGATTCTTAAGAAGTCACTTTAACACTTTATTTAGCACCAAAGTCACTTTAAACTGGTAACCATGAATATTTTATCAATTGATTATGAAATGATTTTCGTACGAGCTACGCGAAGGGTAGTAAATAACGTCCGCTCGGTGGGGCGTCTGGTTATAAACTAACGCAAGGGTAGCATCCACCCTCTAGTCTCGGTTCAGGTATGAATGGAAGAATTTTACCCATGTTTACATAATGAACGCTTTTCAGGTCTATATTTTATGTGAAACGTGAAGTTTTGCTAACGAATGTAAAAGCGTGGCCTTCATTACGGATTTTCATTGGTTTTTGTAGGGTTTGCTTGTTTCACTCGATCCCCGTTTGTGAAATAATAATTTAGTAATGTTTTTTTCAGTTCAGTAAAGTACTTATCGTGTTGATGATGTTACTGTCATTATTCATTTTTGTTTATTTTTATGACGTTTATAAATTGTAAACTTCAAAGCACTGTAATATCTATTTACTGATTCATTTAATATCGAAAATTATTCTATTTTTAAACATTTTGCCAGGAGTTTGATTTTTATGCCATTTGGTTCAATTTGGTTGACAAACGAGCACACACAGGTCACCTGATGGTAAGTGGGAATAATAATCTATTATCTATTATACTAATAATAAGTTGTGTCTGAAACTTGAAAATTAAAAGAAACTTCAAGTCTTCTTCAATATACGCTACTACTGACGACCTATAAACGATACTGAAAACAATATAACGATTTTTAGAATAATTGTCTGTATGTATGTATGTCCGGATTTAACTCGAAAACTACAAGACGGATTGCAACAAAATTTTATATGGGGGTAGTTTATGACACTAGTCAACATATAGGCAACTTTTTATCCAGGAAAAATGCATAGTTCCCGCGGAAATGCTTTTAAGAAGATTTAAAGATACATTTAAATCTATTGCCTACATAACTGAAACCTCCACAGGAAACTCAGTGTAGCTAATTAACACCTAATTGACCTTACAATAACTTTCGAAACACCTGCAGGCTTCTAACGGTAAACTATTAGTTACTACCAAGTCAATAAAAAGACCTTAAATGAACCGCTTATTCTACCTTTAACGATTAATTGGTTACCTATGAGAATATTGAGTTTTAGTTTATTAGTAACTATAGCATTTGCCCGCGACTTCTACTACTACCACAGCCTATCTGCGTCCCACTGCTGGGCACAGGCCTCCTCTACTCACGGGAGGGTTTGGGCTATAGTCCCAACGCGGGCCCAGTGCGGATTGGAGACTTCACACACATCTTTGAATTACTTCGCAGATGCGTGTAGGTTTCCTCACGATGTTTTCCTTCACCGAAAAGCTCAGTAGTAAATTATTAGTAAACTTAGAGGTGCGAGCCGGAATCGAACCCCCGACCCTCGGCATGAGAGGCGGTAGGTCGAACCACTAGGCTACCACGGCTTGCCCGCGACTTCGCCCGCATAGAATTCGGTTATCGCGTTCCCGCGGGAACTATGCGTTTTTCCGGGATAAAAAGTAGCCTATGTCCTTTCGCGGGACTCCAACTATCTGTCTAAAAAGACACTGATTTCAACCCCATAATAGGGGGAAACATTCGATGATTATTCTTAAAGTTTTCACTTTACAATGGTTATATATTTTGGTTTTTTTTTTTACAATTCATGCCACACAAAATTACATTGTTACATTATTACCTTGTTTACATTTTATCGACATTTAGGCTTCACAGAATCAGTGAATTCTACGTTTCCCACTGCAGTGCACTATGCTGATACTGTTTTTTTTTTACAACTAGTGATGTACGCATTTTTAGCCGAATTCGTTTCGTGTAAGCTGTGGAACGATCTTCCTCCTGAGGTGCTTCCGTCGCGCTATGACATGGGGATCTTCAGGAAGCGAGTGAATAGAGCACTTGAAGGCCGGCAACGTATTGGCAACTCCTCTGGTGTTGCACTTGTCCATGGACGACGATGACTACTCCCATCAAGTAGCTCGTCTTGCTCGTTTGCCCCCCTATAATATAAAAAAAAAGATTTGGTAGCCTTATTATTTATTTAATCCGAAATCTTTTTTATAGCATTTGTTGCCAGTAGGGTACAGTCAGCAGCAGAAGTAGATAAGCTGTCCAGGTGTTCAAAATGCTACACACGACCTTATTCTTAAGACGTTAAGGGCGTGTGTAGGTCATTTTGAACACCTGGACAGCTTATCTACTTCTGCTGCTGACTGTACATAGGTAATTCAATGATGTGTGTGAAATCCCCAATCCGCACTGGGCCCGCGTGGGGAGTATAGCCTAATCCTCTCGTGATGAGAGGTGGCCTGTGCCCAGCAGTGGGCCGTAAATAGACTGCTGCAGTAGTGGTAGTAGTAGAGCACATGCCATCTGATGGTAAGTGGTAAGTAAGTGGTCCATGGAAATAAAGAATAATAAGATCGCGAATGTGTTGCCAACCTCGAGGACTAACATTGAATGCCTCTATGCTGGTAATTTCATCTAAATATATAAAACTCAAAGGTGACTGACTGACATAGTGATCTATCAACGCACAGCCCAAACCACTGGACGGATCGGGCTGAAATTTGGCATGCAAGTAGATGTTATGACGTAGGCATACGTTAAGAAAGGATTTTGCGAAATTCCCATGGGAACGGGAAAAAACGGGATTTTTCATTTTAATATTTCTGCGCATACGAAAGCTAGTTTAGAATATATAATTTCAGCGGCTCTCTTACTCGATAAGGGGTTACCACAGAATATTTAATAGTACTACGTACAGAATGACCACGAAATCACCCGCCTGAATCTAGCCGAAGCGCAACTCGCGCCCAACTCGCCTTTACCGTCATTTGTTTCATCCGGAGATGGTGAGGGAATCGTTGGCTCGCGTACTGGTGCACACCAGTACGCGGGCCAACGATTCCCTCACCATTTACATTTTGTACATTACATTTACATTTACAAATGTAGGTACAGACGTTCTCGCACGCACACAGACGTCCTCGCACGCAAACATTGACACTGCATTCGAATTGTGTTCGAAATCGTACTTTTATAGGCCGTGTCCGCCGCGTGAACCTGCAAAAGGTTCTACTGCGGGAAAACGGTGAAGATATAGTGATAAGAGGTTGGCTTTGGCAATCAGATTCATTCAGACTAATATCTGTATGTTACCTCTGCACGCTTCAACTGCTGGACCGTTTTAGATGAAATTTGATTTGAAGATAGTTGGAGTCCCGGGAAAGGACAGGACCCGCGAAAAATCGAATTAAACGCGGGCAAAGTCGCGGGCAGAGGCTAGTTCAAAATATATGAAGTCCAAGCGAAGAAGAAACAATTAACGAAATCCACTTTCATTCAATTAACAGGAAGCTACTTTGTTCGAGTGGAAACTTCTTATTAAATCTTGGACTCGTCTTCCCTCTTCCCCACTTTTCCATTGCATTGAAGTTGGCTATTTATTGATTTTAAAATGTAAATTAAATGAATTTTTAAACCTAGGAAAACTTTATAAATTTAGACTTTTAGTAATTAAACTAAACCGCTTTAATAATTTGATCACAGCTACATAATTATAGTAATAATTAAGTATGTAGAAGAAGTATACAATATTGAAAACAAAAAAAAAAATTTTTTAGAAAAATTGTTCTGTATGTAGTATGTATGTATAATACATAGGTATGTTTGTCCGGATTTATCTCAAAAACTACTGGTCAGATTGCAACAAAATTTAGTAAAGGGGTAGTTTATAACACTGGTCAACTTTTTATCCCGGAAAAACGCATAGTTCCTGCGGGACGATATTACAGAATTCCACGCGGATGAAGTCGCGGGCATAAGCCAGTTTGAATAATTTAACCAAAATAATTGAACTATTCCAAAATTACTTTGAAATCTAATTTAAATTACTTGAAGATACTTGGAAATTTAGTTTGATTTATATTTATCCTTAATTCCTAGTATTGTATATTTTAATTTTACCAATTCATAACATAATTTGATGACAATTAAGATTTTAATTTTTCATATATTTTTTATAACAAATATAATATCCTCATTTGTATTTAGGGATCGTCCTAATAGAACTCTACCACGCTATGATCGCAAGTTCGCGCGAACGCGCGATCAAACATATTGAACTAGAAGAGGTGACCTAATTGTCATTCGCGTAATCGCCACCACGCGCCAGCAACCACGCGATGGTCGCATCGCGTACTCGCGCGATATTAGGACGAACTCTTATTTTCGTCTAAAATATACGATTCGACTCTATTTTCTGAGTAAGAAAATGTTACCCCACTTGCTCCGCGCGTAGGACTGCTACGAGCCTACGAGGACACGTAGCACGCCTACGAATCAGTATTTATGAAGCGTAGGAGCGTAGCACTGGCCTGGGTTTAATACAATTTGTACAGGTAAATTATTATTCGTGAAATCATGTTAGATTATTGGATTATTGAGAAATACAGTTATTATTTTATGTTAATGATTTATTTTAAGAACTAGCTCTAATTTAATTTAGATATTGAAATTGTATTTAGTTATTTACATGGTAAACACATTTCTTATATTCATTATCAATCAAATCATTCTAAGTAGGTATGTTTCATATGTATTTTGTTAAGTTGGATCTGTACAAAAAAAAACCGAATCCACACAGATTAATCGGTAGTGTACGTGGTAAAATTTTCAAATGCCAAGAGTGCATTGGACAGGCTTCATTCACTTCCTTTGAAATGTCAAATTACTTACGGATTCGTATATAGCTTTCCCGTGGGAACTACGCATTTTTTCGGGATAAAAAGTAGCTTACAATTATGTCTTTTCCCGAGACTCGAACTTATCACCATGCCAAATTTTATCTGAGTGCGTCCACCGGTTTAAGTGTGAAGATGGAATAGGTAGACAGACATAGTTACATTCGCATCTTATTTTATGATACTAAGTTTAGTATGGATTAGCTATTTAAAAGTTAGATTCAATATATTCTAGTGCTTAATCGCGCTTTCATGCAGATAAATGTTTCAAATTGATGTTTACGTCATAAGCTAAATTAATTTCCCTAACCTCACTTTTACACACAAAGTCTGTACACTAATAATTACGTAATTAATCTTATTAATTACTTTTGAATAAACAAACTTGAATTAAAGGCTGAAAACATTCTTTAAATTAAAACTGTACAGATGGTTCACTCGGTTTATTTGAAAAATTATTAAAACTTACCGTTTTAATTTATTAATACCGACAATGAAAACGTTCTAGATCTTTCATATCATAAATACTTTCCTTTATACTTTTTCCAGTGTGTGTTGCCAGTGATGACTCATGGTTCCGAGACGTGGGCGCTTACGACGGGCCTCATAAGAAGGCTCAAAGTCACTCAGAGGGCAATGGAGAGGGCTATGCTCGGGGTTTCTCTACGTGATAGAATCAGAAATGAGGATATCCGCAGTAGAACTAGGGTCACCGACATAGCCCGAAGAATTGCGAGCCTTAAGTGGCAGTGGGCGGGGCACATTGCTCGCAGGACTGATGGCCGATGGGGCCGGAAAGATCTCGAGTGGCGCCCGCGAACCGGGAGACGAGCTGTCGGTAGGCCTCCAACAAGATGGAGCGACGACCTCGTGAAGGTCGCGGGAAACCGGTGGAAGCAAGTAGCACAGGACCGGTCTAAGTGGCGAGCCTTGGGGGAGGCCTATGTCCAGCAGTGGGCGTCTTTCGGCTGAAACGATGATTATGATGATGCTTATACTGTTTCGCCCTAGGCAGTGGCGTTCATTGGGTGAGGCATATGTCCAGCTGATGATGATTTAAGGAATGATTTCTTTAATATTATATTATTACCTACTAGCTTTTGTCCGCAACTTCGCCTGCGAGGAATTCGGTTATCGCGCTCCCGCGGGAACTATGCGTTTTTCCGGGATAAAAAGTAGCCTATGTCCTTTCCCGGGACCCCAACTATCTCCATGCCAAATTCCATCTCAATCGGTCCAGCGGTTGAAGCGTGAAGAGGTAACAGACAGACAGACAGACAGAGTTACTTTCGCATTTATAATATTACTAGCATCTGTCCGGGACTTCGCCCGCGTGGAATTCGGTTATCGCGCTCCCGCGGGAACTATGCGCTTTTCCGGGATAAAAAGTAGCCTATGTCCTTTCCCGGGACCCCAACTATCTCCATGCCAATCTTAATCGGTCCAGCGGTTGAAGCGTGAAGAGGTAACAGACAGACAGACAGACAGACAGACAGACAGACAGAGTTACTTTCGCATTTATAATATTAATATGGATAGTATATAGTATGGATATGGATATGCCTACATTCAATTTCGAAGCAACTTTGCCGATCGCACTGCGTAAGGTGTCATCATCATCATCATCATTTCAGCCTAAAGACGTCCACTGCTGGACATAGGCCTCCCCCAAGGCTCGCCACTTCGACCGGTCCTGTGCCACCTGCTTCCACCGGTTTCCCGCGACTTTCACGAGGTCGTCGCTCCATCTTGTTGGAGGCCTACCGACAGCTCGTCTCCCGGTAAGGTGCTCACCTTACCGGGAGACGAGCTGTCGGTAGGCCTCGGTCGGTAAGGTGTATTAATATTTAATTAAGAGATATGGCATTGGTAGGGTTGTATTTTCATAAACGTAAAACTGATTTCGATTACCGAACAAAATGAAGATGAAAAATGAATATTTACACCTACCTACTTATTTCTTCAAAGTAAACTCTCTGTACGATATTTTATTTTGCGCTTTAACAACCTCCTTCAAACCAAAATTGCCGATATATAATTAATTCTTCTATCAGTCTGTTATTATTTTAATTACCAGTCAGTATGTCTAGACGTTATTGTTTGAGTTCGCTACAAAAGAGTTGGTTGGAGTTATGTTACGACATGTTCTTGAGTTAATAAAAAAAACTGTCAATTTAGCCATGGTTTGGCGACTAATAACATATATACACGGTATGGTCTGTAATACTCGTAGGTGCAAAAAATCTGAACGTAGACCCTTTAACTCATCAGTAATTAAGTCCAATTGGCTTCAATTAGTTCTAATTAAAAATATATTTTCCGCTATATTCTAACAAAGTTAATCGAGCCCGCAATGTATTGCAAACATATTGTGCCCAGTTGAAATATTTGACATTGTCATTCATGATTGCTTTCCACAGTTCCACATTGTCTTCGTATCTAGTCTTTGACCTTTAATAATATAAGGACGAACAGTGCCTAACAGAATATGTCAAAATATATGGAGCAAACTGACATTAGAAAATACGTTCCAATATGCTAATAACGCCTCTTTATAATATGTGTCAAGATAAATATTTTATACAAAAGTAAAAGTAAAACTAACACTATACGACTTAAGTGTCAAATTTACTGAGCGCCAAACGGGTGCCCAAGCTGTTCGGGCACCCGTTTTGACGGGCAATTTTTCTCCGGTTGATTGTGAATCCTTACTTATAATAGATCAAAGTTGCTTTCAATAATTTGAAGTACATTAACTGTGGATTGTAACTTTAAATTACTTTAGCTCCGATTTTAAGCACTTGGGATCATTAGGGTCATTCTGTGGAATCATAGTTTTTAAAATAATGCTCCTATTACAGTCCACGAGGTAATATTTTCAGTAGCCGTTACCCGTTACATATGCGCGTAAACATTAAAATGTCGAAACCCTCTTTCTTCCCGTTTCCGTGGGAATTTCGTAAAATCCCCTCTTAGTGCTTTTTTACACACTTCAAGGAACCTACATGCCAAATTTCAGCTTTCTACGAGCTGTAGTTTCAGCTTTCCATGTTCATCAGTCATTCAGTCAGTAGGTACCTAACGGAAGAATTTTCCATTTTATATTGACGATAAACTATCCGGTTACGCCAATAAACAATGTGAGGAAACCTGCACACATCGCCGAAGTAACTCAATGATAGAAATATAAATATTTATTTGGTTTGCACATCGATACAAATATAAGAATTCTCTAGAACATAAGAAAAAGAAATATACAAACATCCACATCCACCAAAAGGGGAAAACCGCTCAACGTATTGCCGTGGATGGAAGCCTACGGCGTTGATTCTCTGGTGCATGATTTGTGTGAAGTCTCCAATGCGCACTGGGCCCGCGTGGGGACTATAGCTCAAACCCACTCGTGATGAGAGGAGGTCTGTGCCCAGCAGTGGGACGTAAATAGGCTGTTGTGATGGTGAACTGCATTCAATTGTATCATATTAATGTATGTGTGTATCATATTATTAAAATAACACAATTCGTCTACCTAATTAGATTATTTACGACCAGTGGATTGGTAAACTCGATGCAACGATGCGTTTATTCAGGCTCCACCGACGCATTGGGCGCGCGGCGGTCCCGGAAAACCACTAAAATAACTTTATGCGCTTTATCGATATCGTATTTTTGGGGGAAGTGTGTTTTGGGGTGGTAGGGCCTGGTCCTAGGTCCGTACGGGTTGGTACCACCGTCTTTCCCCGCTAGCCTGTTGTGACTGTTTTCCCAACTAACAAAATAACGTTGTATAACGTTGTATGCAAGAACGTTGTTCATTCCCTGTTTGGTACACAAAGTTGGTCGTATAAACGTAGTTGTCAACGTTTACTAAACGCGAAAAAGGCCCAAATTATACGACTTTTTCGTTACATAGAAGTTGTATAAAAATTCGGCAAGAACCCATTCAGTCCGGTAATGGTTCTATCCGGACTGTTATGGGACTTTAGTGGTTCCATAACAGTTGTATAGACGTTACAAGGTAACTGAAATGTCGCATAAGGGTTTAATAGCGACTTTTATGGTACACATTTGTCGTTCCTGACTGATATGTCATATGAGCATTGTGGAATTTTAAAGATAAGTTTGTAACTTGTAATTCTAATAAGAATTTTACTCAGAAGAAATTCACAATGACGCGAAAAAAGTGTGAGAGAAATGTGTTCAGTGCACCTATTTCTTATGGGACTTTTAGTTTTATGACAATATATAGGTGTGTTTTTGTCCAAATCTTTGCGCCCCCCTCGAATTCTTTGAATTTCAGTCTATGTACAAAATTATTTACATTTTGTTTTCATACTAAAATTACAGCCATCTTGTCTAAGTTACAATGGGACTTCTATACGACTGTTTTCGGACTAAAACGTCGCATAATTGTGGTTTGTGAAACCAATGGTCGGCCATGATAAACGTTTTTAGGGTTCTGTGAGATAATCCATACTAAATTATTATAAATGCGAAAGTAACTCTGTCTGTCTGTCTGTTACCTCTTCACGCTTCAACCGCTAGACCGATTGCGATGAAATTTGGTATGCAAATAGTTAGGGTCCCGGGAAAGGACATAGGCTACATTTTATCCCGGAAAAACGCATAGTTCCCGCGGGAGCGCGATAACCGAATTCCACGCGGGCGAAGTCGCGGGAAGAAGCTAGTAATCCATATATCCATATTAATATTATAAATACGAAAGTAACTCTGTCTGTCTGTCTGTCTGTCTGTCTGTTACCTCGTCACGCTTCAACCGCTGCACCGATTGCGATGAAATTTGATATGCAGATAGTAGGGTCCCGGGAAAGGATATATGCTAATTTTTATCCCGGAAAAACGCATAGTTCCCGCGGGAACACGATAACCGAACTCCACGCGGGCGAAGTCGTGGGCAAAAGCTAGTAAACATAATAAGCAGCAAGATATATGTCACTATGCTTGCAATGTATTTTGCAAAATAAAACCATTATTAACAATCCTCTTGCTAAAAATAAAATATATACGGAACCATTTTTTGGACAAAGTTGTTTAGTTGACACAATGGTAGTTTATTCTAAATAAGTGCCTGTAGGACCTTTATATAACTTTTAGGTCCGATTAAAGTTCCCAAACCCTTTTATCTAACGTTTGTACAACGTTGTACCAATCAGTTGTATAAACGTTTGCACAACCTGTACACTGGCACCATTATGCGACGTTGCACAATACAGTAGTATAAACGTTTAAATATCTTATATTCTGGCACCATTATACGACGTTGCATAAAGAGTCGTATAAACGTTTACATATCTTATATTCTGGCCCCATTATACGACGTCGCATAAAGAGTCGTAAAAACGTTTACTCAACTAATTTAAAGGACCTTTTGGTTACAGGACTAAATCGTTGTATGAATTACGGTTATACAACGTTTTAGTTGTTAAGTTACTTCTATACGACAGTTATATAACCGAAAGTCGCATAAGGCAGGATTATAGGACTAATTTGTTTGTTGGGTTCACACCTCCGCCGCGGATTTGAAACCGCGGTACCGCTGAACATTTGCCATCGTTGGTCCATTATACACATCTTTGACGCCGTTCACATCTCCGCCGCGGAACTGAAATAGCGGTTTGAACGCGGAGATGTGAACGGCGGAGGTGTGAAAACAGCCTGTGTTCCGGTGGGGGTTAAGATTATTAGGCCTCGGGGTGGGCAACGCATTCGAGATCTTACGGTTTAATAATTAAGAACTGTAAAGTATTAGGTAATTTTATCGATATTACGCTTTATGTACGACACTAAAAGCGCCATATTGTTTCCAATAACCAACGGCCGCAGATTGCGCCTGCCAGTCTAAACAATGATTATTATGTTAGTTAATTAATTAACAATTAATAAAGTTGTACTCGTATGATTACATTGCTGATTACATCATGAAATTAAAAGGGCAATTTCAATTTCTTGTTTAGCGTTTAGGGCGAGGGCCGAGGGGAGAGTCACCGTGGGAGAGGTCCCACGGTGACTTTTTGTAGCGATGCTACCGCGCTACTCATTTCGCTATCCTTGCTTAACATGAAAGAGTAAAAAGGATAGCGAGTGAGTAGCGCGGCAGCATCGCTACAAAAGTCGCCATGGGCGAGGGCCCTTAATGGTTTGAAATTAAATTTCTGAGACTTTTTATTATAATGTGAAAGTGTGTTTGTCTTTCCTTGTCGTCAAAACAGTCTATCGATTTTGATGACATTTGCTATTTATCTAAACCCTGGAAATAACATGGGATACTTTTTATCCACGGGCCATTTATATTAGGTACTTGTGTTGTAGGTATATATACCTAGCATGTTTACTTTCCTAAAAAGTAGAGTGTTTAACTCGGGTGAAAGGAACTTTCTGCCTGGAACTATTTTGGCACTCTCACTTCATTCGAGCGCCAGCATATCTGGACAGAAATAGGTGCCCTTCAGCCCCTAGTTAACAATCTATTATTTATGCCAATAAAGCTCCATCTGTCAGGTGACAATGTGTGTGTGTGCAAATAATTGGCAATATTGGAGTAACGCCCCGACCCATTTTTCATGTTGTCAGGCAAAAAAGCCTTTATTCTCGTAGGGCCCTGACCCACATTTTTGCACTGACAAGCTTTTTCCAAGACTAATGTACCGTGTAACCCAAAAAACTAGAACTATGAAATAGTATACTACATTCTTCACTTATATTTTTACGGAAAATACCTGGCAGGTTTCAAAGTCGCCATTCATTAAATACTATTTTTAGTGATTTGTGTAGGGTTGGTTCCGATCACGTCTCCTGAATCCGCCTGTATTTCGTCCTAGAATGAGACACGCCGTTGCATATCCTCTGCGAGTGTGGACCCCTCATCCACAAACGTAGTATCCACCTAGGGAGTCACATTATACACCCGGAAGAGATACAAAACATCAACGCCCAAAGAGTTTGGAACTTTTTAGACTCAACGGGTATTTCTGGTGAACTGTAACAACACTAAGGGCTGTCACAAAAGATCAGCAATGGTCGAGGTGACACATAAATGTTTATCTCATCCCACTTCATTAGCTACAAACACAATCTTCCTTAGGTTTATTTCTCAGTTAATTAAATGGATTAGAAATAAAGTCATTTGGTTTAATGACGCGTCTTTAGTTATTTATGGAGAACAATTTCGTGGTTAGTACAGTCGTCATCAGAAATATATCTGACTGATGAAGGTGATCAATCATAAATATCTCAACAAGTCCTTATTCGCAAGACGTTAGAGTGCATGTTAAGATATTTGTGATCACCCTTGTTTGCCCAGATATATCTGATGGCGACTGTACGTATTCTATGCAGTGATAAAAATAGCAGTCAATTGTTTTTTTTATGTGTTATACCACCGTTACCAAAACGGTCTATTTGCGTCCCACTGATTGGTAACGGACCTCTTATCACAAGAGGGTTTGGGCTATAGCACTACATACAGAATGGCCACCGAATCACCCGCCTGAATCTAGCCGGCGCGCAACTCGCGCCCCACTCGCCTTACCGTCATTTGTTTCATCCAGAGCTGGTGAGTGGATCATTGGCCCGCGTAGTGGTACACACACATTTACAAGTGCACAGACGTCCTCGCACGCATACGTTGCCACTTCATTGTTTTCGAATTGTGTTCGAAATCGTGCTTTTATAGGTCGTGTCCGCCGTGTGGCTATAGTCCCCACGCGGGCGGCCTGCGTATTCGGAACTTCACACATATTCTTGAATTATTTCGCAGATGCGTATAGGTTTTGTCGTGATGTTTTCCTTCACCGAAACGCTCAGTGGTAAATTCAAATTGAATTTCGCACATAAGTAAACTCAGACGTGTGCTATCCGGATTCGAACCCCCGACCCTCTGCATGAGAGGCGGTAGGTCAAACCACTAGTCTACCACGGCTTCATTATGTGTTATAGCGAAGCTGAATAATAAGCCTGATGGTACCGCCTCTCTGCGCTCTGCTATGTCTAAAATTCCAATTAAATTTATCACTGAAATCTTCGTTGGATGAAAACATGATGAAGAAACCCGCACTATGGGGACTACGAGTAGGGTACTTATAACCGGAACTCTTTCGCAGTAAGTGAGTATAAATAAGGTCTGTGCTCAGCAATGACTCGTAAATTGTTTTTTTTGCTTTATCATGTTCTCGTATTCTTTCGAACTGAATCTAATTAATAATTCATGGGTACAAATGCCGAGTTCATTCAGCGAAATGAAAATACAAATTGAAGTCTTCGGCTGTACATACAAATGAGAAGATATAGTGTTCATTAGCTGAACAATAATTCCTGAACAATTCGCGAAAATTCTATACCTACTTTTTGAAAGCCTTGTCAATTTCTGAATACTTCATTACCAGTCATTATTAACCGAATTGTTTTCTCCAAACATAATATTTCGTTACTGTTTTAAATTGTGTATACATTTATTGGGGCTGTTTATTAATTTGACACGTTCCTCATGCCTGTATTTTAACAACGCTTTTATTACTTGCGTAGATACCCTAGCTCCGTCCCATATTCCGAGCACGAAAACCAGTGCTGGCGCTGCGGCATCTTCGGCTGAAGACTTCAAACGCCGCAAATATGCTACCCTGGGAAGCAGTTACATGTTTGTAGCTTTTGGGGTCGAAGCCTTGGGGCCTTGGGGGCCCAGCGCACATCGCCTTTTTATGGGTTTGTCCGCCCGCCTCATCGAGGCTTCTGGTGCCCAAAGGGCTGGCCACTACTTCGCTCAGCGAATAAGCATTGCCATCCAGCGCGGCAATGTTGCCAGCCTTTTGGGAACCTTGCCGAGCGACACTGATCTGTGCCATTTTTTTTATGTATAAGTTATTTTTAGGTCTAGTTTTTATTTTTATTTTTATTGTAAGTATTTTAGTTTGCGTCGGAATAAATCTTATGATTCTGTAACTAACTAACAACACTATGTAAGGAATCTTACAAGCTAAATTTAATCCACTTTTAACTATCGTATCATGATGATACTTGGCACGTATTACCTTGTATGACAATGCAATATTATGGTAACACCGAGCTGATCTGATAATGGGGCTTGGAGGTGGGCACGGAAAATTCAAAGCGCTGTTTTAGCTTTCCAAACTATTAATTTATTAACTTTGTAGCATGGTGCAAAACTCAATTTGAATTTACCACTGAGCTTTTCGGTGAAGGAAAACATCGTGAGGAAACCTGCAAGCATCTGCGAAGTAATTCAAA
The DNA here is from genome assembly GCA_963971205.1 of Aethes cnicana. Lineage (NCBI taxonomy): Eukaryota > Metazoa > Arthropoda > Insecta > Lepidoptera > Tortricidae > Aethes > Aethes cnicana. The sequence goes on from OZ020294.1 coordinate 7,415,199, forward strand.
GATGTATGTGAAGTCCCCAATCTGCACTGGGCCCGCGTGGGAACTATCGCCCCACCCAACCCTCTCGTGACGAGAGGAGGCCTGTATCCAGCAGTGGGTCGTAACTGTAGTAGTAATAGTAGTATGGACCGATTTTGTGTTTTTTTCCCCTCTGTTTAATACGATTTTTTAAATAAAAGCCAATTTTCTGTTACATTTTTATATGTATTTTGTCGCTGTTTAATGAAATACTTCGGTACAGTGGTCATGTAGTGGCAATAAGGCGTGAAAATGTTGAAAAGTTGTCTGTGTGACGTTTCAGAGAATAAATATCTTCCCTAGTATTTTTTTTATGTTTTTAGACTGTCAACTGGGCAAACGACCAACCTGATGGCAAGTGGCAACCACTGCCTACAGATTTTTGTAACATCGGAGGCATCACCAGTGCGTTGTCGTTCTCAAAGATATTTGATCATACCCTTTTAAAAAAAATATAGATCTATAGAATATCGTTACTGTAGTTGGATGGGTATCATTCAGATTTTGCGTCACATCGTTATGAATATTAATGTAATACATGTATTATATCTCTTGAAAAATATAGCACACATTTTCCAGTGCATTACATATGGCTCTCCAAACTCTTTGTATGATAATCATTACAATTTTATATCGATGCGTTTTGCTTCTATACTACTACTAGCTAAATTTATATAGAAAGTACGTCTTTATTCCCTCAAGGATTGGTTAAATTGAGACCATTAATTGGCATCAAACACAAAGGAAGTTTTAGCGTCGCTCTTAATAATATTAGACGATTGACGATTGTTATTCCGGAAAGTGGTTCACCGGCGCCCGTTTTGCTAGCACTTGAAGCATTTAATCGACTCGTCTACAGACGGAGTTCCACGATTCGAGCTTAAATGTTAACTTCATTTTGTCTCTGAAGGTCTGCTATTTATCGATATGGTATACGAAGCAATTAAAATGGCACGCGGATTAAGCAGTATTAGACTCTGTGTCAACGCCATAAGTGACAACTTTCATTTTTTTTTGGTATCTCTATCTAAGGGAGTCAATAAAAAAGTTTTTTTTTTCTTTTATTAGGTACTTTTAGAAAAAATCGTGTTTTAGTGGTAACTGCTGCGTGACGTCATCTCACACAATTCAGTCACTCTCGCCATCTCTCGCTAAAGAACGGGCGCTACGTGCCTAAGCTCAGGAATAGCTACTATGACATTTTTGACTAACGCCCTTTTAGAATGAGGAGGTTTTTAATTTTATTTTTTTAATTAAAAAAAAAGAAAAATACGTGGCCTTTTAAATTTTCTCTACTTTCTAACTAGCAATTTAAATAGCCGTGTTGAAAAATGAAATGTTGTCAATCCGTGCCTCCACAATAGGGATGACGACAGGGTGAATAAATCGAAATTCTAATTAGTCCGTCTGTCAGGTAATAAAACAATATTAGACACGTATTTTTTGTTTTATCAAATTAACAAAGAATCACTAAGTTAAAACGCAATAAAGTTGGAGAGTGGGGGCTAACTACGTCACCGCTAGGTATAAATCGTACCTAACCGTGACGTCACGTGACATTTCAACTCAATATATCTCCGTATAAGTTTGATTACGCGAAAAAAGAAAAAATACTTGTCCAATACTTTTCAATAATCTTCCTGATAGACTAAGGAAAAAAAAGTTGTCGTCATCCCTATTCAAAACGCTTCAGGGTATTTGGAAAGTATTTAAAAGGCGCCACTAACACTGTCAACGCATGTGTGCGTGCTGAGAAATCTGTCAAGCATGTGTTGAGAGTGTAGGTGTTGCTTTTAAAATACATTGAAACGTTTGAATCTTAGAGGCGCGGGACTGCCTACAGTAGATTATCTGTACTACGTATTTGGAATTCATAGTGCATAAAACCTATATCTAATTGAAGTCTAAAAGCCATGCTGACATTTATATTTTATTAAATTTATGTGTGTAAGTAATTGGTTGATTTAATTGTTTTCTTTATTTTGTAACTTATTAGTCTGCGCCCTGTCTATTCCAACGGGAAACAGGCATGAGTTTATGTAGGTATGACTGTACGTATGTAATTTATCTTATCCCTTAAACGCGCTAATTGTATTTTTCTATCTTTATTTATTTACATAAGCGATCGAAACGATGTGGACGAAACTTGGAGTTTTTGGGGGCGTCCAATCGAGCTATGTTTAAATTTAGCTGACAGAACTCGATTTCACCCGAGAAAATTTTTGGTCGCCCAGGTACTTCGTACCGAAATAAATTAAATTGAACCTACTCTACTATTGACGTGTTATTTCATGATATAATTCGAATTGGTATTTTCGCTCCATCCCATTCTAATTGGGCTTGATAATAGTAAGTGTCCAAGTAACTCGATATTACCTACTCGGTGTGAACCGGCCGAAGGATGCGTATTATGCCCCCCCCCCCAGCGACAGAGGGCAATCTGAACACGATTACGGGGCAGCCCTGGCAATTGTAATAAGGCTGTGGTCTTGGGAAGGGCGGGTAGATACGTCTCCTGTGAATTGATAGAGCGTGATCAATTTTAATATCAAGCGGTTCCATCTCCTATGAAATTAGAATAGAATAGAAATCATTTATTATATCACTAAAGACACCACCACCTACTTATACTACATCTTCTTCTTATATATAAAAGTGAAACGCCGTGTGTTAGTCTGGCTAAAGCTCGAGAACCGCTGGATCGATTTGGTTGATTATTTTTTTGTTTTATTCCCTGTGACTCAGAGAATGTTTGAAAGAAAAAAAAACAGGGGAAAAAAGACCATTCACTTAATGAACGCCGGCGACCGGCGGCGCGCGGCCGCTCCAGCGCCCCCGTTGCCTCTTCGCGCTGAGTGGGACACGGACTTGTCGCTCCGCGAACGCTCCTACCGCCAGAGTACTTACTTACTCTCCTTGATGCCATGTCTACCGATGCACCTGACATTGACGTATTTGCAGACAGTGTAGGAAGTTTTGTTAGAAAATTATTAATGTTTATAATATTTGTTATGTATATAGGAAATAATTTAATTCAATGTTGACCACTTTTCTGATTTTAAATTTTATTTTATAATTTTGTTTTTTTATGTGTGTGTAGACTATTTTAATTTTATAAGTAAGCGTTTCGGTATCCTACTTTAAGCTTATAATTGAATAAATAAATTAATAAATTAATTAAGTGTGGATTAGTATGGATGGATTTTTATTTACTGTCAATGATTAGAGTAAATTGGTATCGATGTTATATCGCACTAGACGTCTTAAGAAAAATAAACTGTTATAAGTATCATTATCTTAAGGAAACCTTAAAACCAGCCAGTTATATCTAGTAAAGGATTGGAAATAATATTCCCTGATACTAAAATAAATAAAAAACAAGTTCAGAATAAAGACAGTCATAGGAGACAGAAATCGCTCCGTGCAAAAAGCGCCCTTAAGCAAGAACCAAATAGATCGGAATTATTCTGCGTGGATACGTACTCGAATTGAGAGTAATCTGAAAGTCTAGAGATTTCGATCGGAGAGTGTCGCTCTAATGATCTTTACTTAGAATACGCATTACAAAGGAGGGAAAAATGTGTTGAAAATGTTTTATCTCTATCTATAATTATTAGTATTGAAAATAAAGTATAGGTACCAATTTAGCGGCATTGCTGTTGTAGGCATATAGTAGGCGTATTTAGGTTAAGTTTTATTTTTACTTATTTTATTTATTGTTTTTTATTATTATTATAGTGTTTTAATTTAATCTGATTTTGAAATTGTAATATGGATGATTGAATGTCTGAAATGAAAAGAAATATATCCATATTATCCATATTTTATTATTAATATTATAAATGCGAAAGTAACTCTGTCTGTCTGTCTGTCTGTTACCTCTTCACGCTTCAACTGCTGGACCGATTGAGATGAAATTTGGCATGGAGATAGTTGGGGTCCCGGGAAAGGACATAGGCTACTTTTTATCCCGGAAAAACGCGATAACCGAATTCCATGTAGGTACTTGTCCATTTCAACGAAAATTTCGGCGAAAATTTCACACTGAACGAATTGCCCTGGGATTTCTTAGTGACACTAATTTATGTATTGTAAAGGCGTGACTAAATTTTTGTTCGGTGACAGCGCAAGCCTTGTTATATTTTTTTCGAGGCTGAACTCTATTAACTAAATAATAATTACTTAACGAGTTTTACCGAAAAACATTAGTGATGCGACCTATTGACTTTTAGAGTTGCTAAAAATCAGCCGCTGCTTAACATCCGTAGCAGAAATAAATAGTTTAAGATATGTTTACCTACTTCCTGTGTCTATATCCATAGCAAATTTTGACAAAAGCTGTCTATGTAGTAGCCCAGGGAGGGAGAAAATTACAAATATCCATCCAAACAGATACATCATTTCAGCCGAAAGACGTCCACTGCTGAACATAGGCCTCCCCCAAGGCCCGCCACTCAGACCGATCCTGTGCTACTTGCTTCCACCGGTTTCCCGCAACCTTCACGAGGTCGTCGCTCCATCTCGTTGGAGGCCTACCGACAGCTCATCTCCCGGTTCGCAGACGCCACTCGAGAATTTTCCGGCCCCATCGGCCATCAGTCCTGCGAGCAATGTGCCCCGCCCACTGCCACTTAAGGCTCGCAATTCTTCGGGCTATGTCGGTGACCCTAGTTCTACTGCGGATATCCTCATTTCTGATTCTATCACGCAGAGAAACCCCGAGCATCCGAACAGATACATTTCATGTTTATTAGGTACATCAACCGGTTATATATTACATCACATATTCACAGGACCGGTCTTAGTGGCGAGCCTTGGGGGAGGCCTATGTTCAGCAGTGGACGTTTTTCGGCTGAAATAATGAGGTACATCAATGGAATGTTGTTTTATTTGTTTATTTATATATTTAAACTTCATTTCACATTCGTAAAATGTAATACAAAAGGCAAACTTAATGCCATAAGGCATTCTCTACCAGTTAAATCTTTTAGTAAAACAGAAATTGTGGTGGTGTAAAAAAAACAAGTAAGCAAAACAACAAAAAAATATATTACAATTAATATAAAGATACAGATACCTACTTATATATATAAAAAGGTTCAGGGTGTTTTACAGTTAAGAATTTAACCACCGTCACTAACACAGTAACTATGCACTTTACGTCCCCCTGCTGGGCACAGGTTTCAACTCATGATGAAAGGGGTTTGGACTGTAACTCCCACGTACGTGCAGTTCGCATTGGGGACTTCATACACATTCTTGAACTACTTCACAGATACATGTAGATTTCCTCAACGAAACCCTCAATGGTATTTATCATTTAGCCACAGAATATTTAATAGTGCTCTTAGCCTTGAATTTTCAAGGGTGTTTAAGTAATTTTGGGACAAATTTCTATTTAACTGGCGTGACTTGGTAAGTCACTGGAAAATAATCAAAGCGAAGGGTGTCTAGTATTTTTCAATTCAATACTTGTTTTGGTTCATTAGTATCTGCCGCGAACTCTTTCCGTCATTAAAATCTTCGCTCCACTGAGTCGCAGTTCGATGAAAAACGGTATCACTGAAGAAATATTTTTTATTTATCATATTGTAGAGATCTTCTACTATCCAAAGTCCCGCGCCTTCACATTTCAAAACGCTTCAATGTATTTAAAAAGCACCACCAACACTCTCAACACATGTGTGCGTGCTGAGACAGCCATCAACTATGCGTTGAGAGTGTTGGTGGTGCTTTTTAAATAATAATAAAAAAATAAGCGTTTTAAAATGTGAAGGCGCGGGACTTTAGATAGTAGAAGATCTCTACTAGCTTCTCCCTGCAGGCAGGAGTTGGATTTGGTTATAGCGTTCCCTAGGGAAGTATGCGTTTTTCCGGGATAAAAAGTAACCTGTGTCCTTTCCCGGGACTCCAACTATCTCCATACCAAATTTCATCCAAATCGGTCCAATCGGTTGAAGAATGAAGATGGAACAGACAGACAGACAGACAGAGTTCCTTTGGCATTTATAATATTAATATTGAATATGGATAGTATGGATATGGATGGATATATAATAATAACAATATGGAAATAATATGTATTTAAAAATGCCGTGGTGGCCTAGGGGTTCGACCTACCGCCTCTAATGCAGAGGGTCGGGGATCGATTCCGGCTCGCACCTCTAAGTTTACTTATGTGCAAAATTCAATTTGTATTAACCACTGAGCTTTTCGATGAAGAAAAACATTGTGAGGAAACCTGCACGCATCTGCGAAGTAATTCAAAGATGTGTGTGTGTGTGAAGTCCCCAATCCGCAATAGGCCCGCGTGGTAACTATAGCCCAAACCCTCTGGTGAGAGGAGGCCTGTGCCCAGCAGTGGGACGCAAATAGGCTGTAGCAGTAGTAATATGGATTTACTTATAAGCGTTATCGGACTATAATTTTTCCAATATATAATCACTCGACGGATCCGCTTCAACGGAGAATATATTTCGTTATATAGAAACCCTTTGAGCCTCTGAAGATGATAAACAGAGACTAAACGTGTATTTCTATTGAAAGTATCTCTGCGAAAATTTTCAAGATATAAATGGTTTTTAAAAAAGGGGATTAGATATGTTGTACAGGGATTATTTTTATTTAGAAAATAATCTTCTAAAGCTCGAGTTCTGTTTAAAAATCTCGATGAAAAATGACTATGTTGGATAGCTCTGAAAGCGTAGCAGTGGGTAGGTAATCCTGCCTTACAATATTAAGTCTCTAGAGATCTTCTACTATCCAAAGTCGCGCGCCTTCACATTTCTAAACGCTTCAATTTATTTAAAAAGCACCACCAACATTCCCAACATGTGTGCGTGCTGAGACAGCCATCAACTATGCGTTGAGAGTGTCGGTGGTGCTTTTTAAATAATAATAAAAAAATTAAGCGTTTTGAAATGTGAAGGCGCAGGACTTTAGATAGTAGAAGATCTCTACATACGAGTAGCTAAGGGTTGATTTTTCAACTATCAGATAAAATAATTTATTCGTCGAATAGTCCATATAAAATTTTAATTTGCTCCGGAATAAATTAAAATTTTGTATGGACTATACGAATAATAATTTTTATCTGACAGTTGAAAAATCAACCCTTAGTGTGATGTAGTTTGTGTCTTAAATTCATTAGAAAAACTGTCAAAAAATCAAATGTCGCGTTCATTATTTTTATTTCTCACTATAGTGTCAAATTGCTTAAAAATGGTAATTTGCTTTGCTTACAAACTTGCTCTAGATCCACAAATAATTAACAGATAGGTAAAAATATCTAGAAATTAGGGAGATTTATCAATCGTCGGATAAGTCATTATCCAATGAATAATTTTGTACGAAGTATTCGAAGAAGAAGAAGAATAAATTCTATCTGAAGGTCGAATAAACGCCGCTTACTGTAAAATATCGTAGGTACCTAGTAGAATAAGAAAGCTAAAATTAAACTAGGTAATAAGACTGAACAAGTTTGCCCTTTAAAAAAACGGTATTATAAAAATTGCTATCTCATTTTTCAAGTTGAGTGGGTAAATTATGGACCTGAACTTTGGTACGTATATTTAGGTTCACGCATCCTACGGGCGAAAGTTAGGAGTTTGATCAAAACACGAACTTTTCCTAATTTGGTTTCCAAATAGTCGATCAAAACGGTACGTTCTCGATTTCCTCATAATTCCGATTGGGCAGGCAATGTGCAATTAATTCCATGGTCACTTACTTGTACATCACTTACGTTTTTATTTCATAATTTAACTTTTTGATTTAACAATGGAAATGACTGTATTTCGAAACAATGGAAGTAACCCCACCACAACAGCCTATTTACGGCCCACTGCTGGGCACAGGCCTCCTCTCGCCACAACTCTCGGCGACTGGGCGTAGGCACGGTGGCACAGTGGCGAAAGCTCGTTTCGGAGGCCAAGATTCATTTTGGTATGCTGAGCCATCCTATAGTTAGTTAGTTCCAAGCGCTCAGCTTAGTAGTATGTAAAGAAAAACTCGAGAAATTATCCAAGCAACCAACATGGCAAATTTTCTACGACCAGCAGCTTCGGCTGTGCGTTGTCTGTCAGTCGCTCAGTAACGGAAGAAATTTATAAGTATTATTATTATAGCCTGTAAAGTGTCCCACTGCTGGACAAAGGCCTCCCCTCTTTTTCTCCATTCTCCTCTGTCTTGTGCAAGCTCCCGCCAATCTGGGTCAAATGCGTCCAAGTCATGGACTAAGAAAACAAGGTCTGCCGATCCGGGTGACGTTGTCACCCTTACGTCAAAGTCGAGTTGCCACTTTATTGCAATAAAACAAAAATGAAGGAAATATTTTCTGCCGTTATAATGCAAAATGAATTATTTGCGCATTACAATTGTCATTTAATGAACAAATGAACATAATAATTTAACGAAACTCTGGATACATGGGGGGTCGGGGATTATTTTAATACACCACTTGCAACACACAGCAGTGTGAATGACGTTAGGGTGACACCCACACTACTACAGAATACCGGACTGTCATAATACCTGGCGAAGTATATCATGGTTCAAGTTGTCCCGCCATCTCCTTTTGGGTCTGCCTTTTTATAAGTATACCTTCCCATTATCCTCACGAGATATAAGTGTACCTACCTTATATCCACGCGTCTAGTTTCTATTAGTATATACCTACTTATTTTCAACGGGAAAAAAATATCAGAATTTTTTGCATTTTTTGGATATGTGTAGGTATAACATATGAGCCATAGTGCCCAATCGCGAAATTTACGCGCGGGGCTAAACAACAAACTTCAATGGATGTTTCTGACATTTCAATTTTCCTGTTCGACAGGAGAACCGTGTCATATCAACTACTTATCAATAGTTGCCTTGTATAATCTGTTCATATATAGTATCTGTTACATGACACTGGCTTAAAGCTTGACCAGGAATCCAGTACTACTACTTTGAGAAAATAAAGGACCAAATTCGAGAAATGAAAAAAAATGATAGGTAAGTACATCATAAAATCGTGATGTGAAATCCTATTATTATCGTGGAAGTTTGTCTGTGTTGATAAATGTTAATTATGCTTTTACATATTGACTACTGAACATAATTTGATTAAATTTAACTTGATGACTTGATGAAAATAAGAACACTAAAATAACCTTGGTACTTTTTCAGCGCAAAATTCCCACTTTCACAGTATTTTATTGCACTCGTCATTTCAACCATAAAATTTCAGTTTAAAAGCGTATCTAGAGACATTTACGAAATATATTGTATTCTAGCCGTACGAAATAGATTTAAGGCCGTTCCAGGACCCAGCATCGTCAAATTGCTCATGTAAGATCATACTTTTCTAAGAAATATTAAAAGTTAAAAATATGAAAAAAACATATGTTATATTTGATTATATCATCCTTACATTGACAATTAAATTCCAAAGTAACCTCTAACTCGTACCTTTAATCCAACTTTATACCAGTTTATTATATCAAACAGTGTAAAACTAAATATAACAGAAAAAATATCCATATTATATGCATACCAGCTTTATAAATACCATGTTTTTAGACGGTATTTTTTAGAAAATAAAAGGCGTTAAATACTATCTAAATCGGGCGTTCTGTGCGTAGCGCTTTCTCTTTCACTCGTTGCACGAGTGACAGTGACGGCTGAGCTGGGTATAGGAACGACTTAACGTGGAAATTCATAATGGTTCCCCGGAAACTTTTTTCGAATATCTCACTATACTTCATATACTTGTGACACCGTCGTAATCGTCGTATCTCCAGTTTTCAACACAGAAACAACTCTGCCTCGTACAGTTTAAGATACTTTTTTGGATGCTTTTTGATTAACATGCAATGCTGAGGAAGTATGAAAGTATTTTTCTGAGAACACTTCCACCTTTATGTACTTGAGGTGAAGTGAGAGTCGTTAGGGATTCTTCAAGTTTCCAGGGGTTTCGTCAAGTTCCATAAAAATAAATGTGTTTAAGAGTTCCTTTTTTTAACCGACTTCAAAAAAGGAGGAAGTTCTCAATTCGTCGGTTTTTTTTATGTATGCTCACCAAAAATAAATAGTAAACGTAAACTGATTTCGATGATCCTTTTTTTGTTCGAAAGGTGTTTTTTCCAAGTTGGTCCCATATTAAATTTGGTTCAGTTCTGATGATGGGATCCATGAGATAATGAAGGAACTCCTGAAAATTTGCTAGCACATACATGATTTTGGTGTCAATTTCGAAGACTTCAGAATGACTTGCCTATGTACATATTTCTATAGTAATGTTTAAATAAAATAACAAAAACCGCCTTCAAACTCTGACAGACTGTGAAGTCGGTGTCAAGTGAACCGACCCAAAGAAATGATAATCATACAGTGAACTTGACATTGACATCGCAGTCTGTCGGAGTTGTCGCAGTTTTCATTTTTTTATTTAAAGATTTCTTTGAACAAAATGAAATTCTCAAATTAAATTAATAAAAAAATGTATTAGTTTTCATTCTTCACCAACACGAAAAGACCACACGTCGTCGGATTAAATTTAAATAATAACGTAAATAATTACTACAAATTATAGCTGCTGACTTACTACTAAGTCCAGGCATCGTTAACTGCGAGCGAAATCCATTGAAGTACTAGGGTTGCTACCCGGTCAAGTCAAGTCAAAGGCAAAAAATATTTATTGAGTAGGCTTAGAAACAAGCACTTTCGAATATATTTATATATTTATATTTATTATTTTTATATATTTTTCGATCTCGATAAAAACCTTAGATTTGTGGGATTACAATCAATTAAGTAAGTAAGTTTTTTTTTTCAGGAAACTGCAATGCTGATTGTATTGTTTGTGTTGTTTCGCCATCGAATTTGCGAAAATTATTACTCTCTGTCCCAAGTGAAAAATTCGGAGAGTTTTGGATAAAAATTGTAAATACAATACAAACATTTACCATTTAACTGTAATAATAACATTACACTGAGATTCAGATTCTGTTCAGTTATATTTATTTGTATTATTTTAGTACATAATATTTTAGTTCATCAATTTAGAACCATCGCCATCCCTAACTGGTTGTCATACGTCATTTCAATGGATTTCGCTCGCAGTGAACGATGCCTGCTAACACTAACTATGCGTTATAAATATAAAAAGTAGCCTCTCTCCTTTTCCGTAGGCTTAACTACAATCGTATCAAATTTCTCAATATCGATTTAGCTGTACAGCCGTAAACTGTAGAATATCCTTACAAATTTTTAAACCCCCTTTTTACCCCTTTAGGGGTGAATTTCATTGGGTTGCAAATTTCAGTTTGAGCTGTGCGTTTAGATCACTTACTTAGCTTTTATACTCGTATGATAAGATTACCTAAGTAATTTTACATAACTGAAACTTTTAAAATTCTTTTTGAATTCTACAGACAGCAATAATCAGTTTATTTTGTTTCAAAAAAAAATCGAAGCCACCCTACTATAATCAAATCTGGGACTTTTACTTGCGTTTAATACGCCACCGAGATTAAGTATTTCCCGCAGAAATAAAAAAACTTTACGTTCATATTTCACCGATTTTAACGAGTCCTTCCCCTTAAGCGACCTTTTAGCGATTGTGTAATAAAGTAAGGACAGTTTTGTTATAAATCGTTCTAATTCCGGGAATTCATTCACAAATTTATATACCGACCCAGTCAAAATACACTCAACAGCAATGAAAACGGGTCAGTTTCTATGGAAAATCCTATACCCGTGATCCGTTTTCATTGCGGTTGAGTGTAGTGCCCTCTTTGGCTTTGCAAGTGTATCCTATATTTAGAACCATTAATTTATAAATAAGTAATAACATATGGTCGAACAGTGCCTAACAGAATATGCCAAAATATATGGAGCCAACTGACATTAAAAAATATGTTCCAATATGCTAATAACGCCTCTTCATAACGAAGGCCCGAACAGCTCGGGCACCCGTTTTGACGGGGCCATTTTTCTCCGGCTGATTGTGAATCCTTACTTATAATAGATCAATGTTTAGAACCAACCCCAAAAAGGAACATTTCGTCATCATCATCATCGTTTCAATCGAAAAAGTGATCTTGAGTGTAACAAGACTTATAGCTTAACCTTGTAGTACACTATAAGCCTATTTATAAGAACAGGAGATCTTGAATATAACGACTTGTGGAATGCCGATATAAGAGCGTAAGTCTTTCTCAGTGCACTTAGTCTTACTAGACTATTGTGAGAATTGGTAGTCTTATAATTTTGGTTATAGGACTACTTTGCTAGTTGGGACGTCCACTGCTGGACATAGGCCTCCCCCAAGGCGCGCTCTCTCGCCACTCAGACCGGTCCTGTGCTACTCGCTTTTGGTCATTTGGTAATTAAATAAAATCACCATAATAAAATTAAATTAATCCATATACCACTACGCCGCCTCTCGTGCAGACGTCGGGAGTTCCAACCGGGATGTACCAACGTAAAACATTGATTTTGTATTATCATTTCCAAGTGATCCAGTGTATACGCTGAATTAACCATTATCCCGCAGATCCATTAATAAGCAATCTGGAAAGGCAATTAGCGCAGACTGACGGATCGGGGAATGGGATTATCTGAAGAATTAAGAACAACGCGAGGATTTTCATAGCCTTGTTACTCGGATTAAGAAACTTCGAGAGCAATGAACATACTGTTTTCTGCGAGGTATAAAAATTATCATTTTACGGCGTTTTATGCAACCGGCCTGGACATAATGCTACCTTTGATCTATCTATATTTATTCGAGGTCACGAAATGATCCTTTAGAGAAAGGAATAGGAATTTCCCTTTCGATTCTCGGACAAATGTTATTCGAGACGTCAAAAGTGACTGCTAGGTGAGTCGCTAGATCCGCTAGATCCCAAAGTCCAAACGTCATTCGAAGTAAAGTGAAATAGCTGACCCCGCGCAGTCCAATCGTGAACGTGTGTGAGCGAGACGTACTACTACTACAGCCTATTTGCGTCCCACTGCTGGCACAGGCCTCCTCCCATCACGAGAGGATTTGGGCTATAGTCCCCACGCGGGCCCAGTGCGGCTTGGGGACTTCACACACATCTTTGAATTAATTCGCAGATGCGTGCAGGTTTCCTCGCGATGTTTTCCTTCACCGAAAAGCACATTGGTAAATTCAAATTGAATTTCGCACATAAGTAAACTTAGAGGTGCGAGCGGGAATCGAACCCCCGACCCTGTGCATGAGAGGCAGAAGGTCGAACCACTAGGCCACCACGGCTTCAAGCGCCGTCTTCGGCTTCGAGCGAGATGTATACGAATAGGTAAAGTGCGGTTCTTGGAATTGTATTGTACAATTAATTTGCTCTCTTGCAAAAATTATGGACTCGAATGAGGCCCCAGAAATTCAGCGGACCTGTCAGTGAGGGCGCTAATTCTGCATTTCATATAGCAACACCAAATTGCAACGTCACGTCATCATGAATAATCACGTGCAAGTTGTCAAATTGGAACGGACTCCCCCGTTAACCTGCCGCCAAATAGCAGTGTTCGCACTGTTGTGTTCCGGTAGGGGGTTAAGGCAGCTGGTGAAATTTCTGGCACAGAGGTCATGGATGTTTAGTATTTACTTAATATGTATGTATTTCTCTATATAAGTATTTATATCGTTGTCTAGCACCCATAGTACAAGCTTTGCTTAGTTTGGGGCTAGATCAATAGTGTGAAATGTCCCAAGATATTTATTTATTTATTTATTTATTCCATCTTAGGCAACGGTAGACAACGCATTCGAGATCATTAGGGTTTCTTAATGGGGGATCAAAGGATTTCGGTGGCCATGGGCCGCAGAGAACATTCAGGTGGGCCGTGCGCTTGTTTGCCTATACCATCGACAACAAAAAAAAAGTATATTTTGGACTCATCATTTTCTTACATAGCTCTGCTGCTGAGTATAGTCATAACTATGACATCAAAAATGATGAGATTTCCAAAGAAATTCACACTCTCCAGTGATCTAATCTTAATGATCTGCACTTTATCAAAATTCAACACAAAACCCGGATCGACTTTCTACCGTCTTTCTCGAAATTTATTTTACCGCGTTCTACCCCTCGGCTCTACTAGTGATCAATCACCGTAGATTATTGTATCCCACACAATCTAAAACAACTGAAACACCAGCTCGTCTTCACGAAAAATTGAACTCCACTCACCAAAGTTAACACGCTATTTGGTTTGACAACTTAGAGATTTTTGTTACCTTTCAGTGTTGAACGGATTGTGTCGTCAACTCGGTATTGTTTGGTTGAAAAGTACACGATAAAAGCTATTTTTTCAGGCATCGCACGGGTAATTTCACAGTACCTACATGAAAGGATTGTTTAACCGCATTTTACTGAAAATCGCTTATCAAACTCAAAAGTAAGTATAGGTTTACACAACTTAGAAGGCGCGTGGATTAAGCAGTAATAGACTCTGCGTCAACGGCTTAAGTGCTTCGCCACGCGCCTTCTAAGTTGTGTCGTGCTATACTGCCAGAGGCAATGTAATTATATAAGACTGTCAATCTCCTTACAGTACAACGTACATCGGAAATAGCCAGGGAGCTTCAAATTTTCATACACCACTGATATACACCAAGCATTTACCTATTGCCCAGAAGAAATGTATAAGAGCTATATTTGACGTTGGTCACTTGGAACCATGTAAACCATTGTTTAAGAAACTAAATGTACTTACCCTTACTGGCATGTATATTTGTCTCAATGAATTTAGATCGCTTTAGAAAACATGCAATTAACCCAATTTTAAGGTCAAGAGACCCTACGAAGTTGATGTTGCCACAATGTAGAAGTGCATTATATTCGAAGAACTGTTACATGATGTCAATTAAAATTTTCTTTAAGTGTGTGTTCCTAATTAAAATGAAGATCTTTGTTTACCACACTTATGGCAAATAAAACTATTTCATTTCATTTCATACTTGGCCTGTACAGCGCCATCTAGATGTTACTCATGGAGTACAAATTTGTATGCAGGCTACCTAGGTAGTGACATCTATTATCACATTTAACACTTATTTCGGGGGTTGCTCAATCGCCGTCGTTCAAGATGGTTGACGTTTGTTGAGCTTCCCCATTTTTTACTTGATTTATCTTTTATACCTTACATTTATCATTATTACCGTACACTGCTCAGCCTATAGACCAATTACTTGACATTGGCGAAATTGTCTTGCACATAGACAGCCGTCATTTTTTAAGAACACTTATTTCGGGCGTACGTAAGGTTGTCATTCTAAGTTTACCTTACTTCTTCTATGGTATACTGCTTGTAATGCAAATTAAGTGACAATCCGGCAAGCAATTTAACCCACAAGTGTGCAAACTCCGACTAACATCTCACCTGCGGATTATTTTTGAATCGATATTGAACAACCTTGTTAATACAGAAAACATTTGTCCCAAGCATAGTTTCCAATGCAATCAAAATAGAAGGCGTCTTCCCACATTTACCTATCTACGCAAACTGCACAGATGGTACTAAAAGCGGTTAAGACGTTATAGATAGACTTACCCACCTTATGACAACCAGGCAAACAGATTGCAAGTTGCCTCTCATATATTTCACCAGATAGAGCGTTTACCCTACGCTTTCGGTCGAAGTATTCTACTAGAGTAGTTGCTCGTGACGTCTGCTGCGCTGAATTTCTTACTTTTGCACCCCTTTTTCAGCCACTAAAGTGATTATTTCCGCAGTAAAAGTATATCAATGTCACTTTCTAAGCCCTCCAACTATATCGATGCAAAAAAGTCCCAACAATTCGTCGCTCCATTCGTTCTGACGTGAGAAAAGGACTAACTAAACACATTCACGTTTACAATGTTAGTATGGATATATAGAATGCAAACTCTTTGTCAAGTATAGCCTCAATACTACTACAGCCTATTTGCGTCCCACTGCTGGGCACAGGCCTGCTCTCACGTGAGGGTTTGGGCTATATAGTCCCCACGCGGGCCTAGTGCGGATTGGGGACTTCACACAAATCGTTGAATTACTTCGCAGATGCGTGCAGGCTTCCTCACGATGTTTGCCTTCACCGAAAAGCTCAGTGGGTCAAATTGAATTTCGCACATAAGAAAACTTAGAGGTGTGAGCCGGAATCGAACCCCCGCCCCCTGCATGAGAGGCGGTAGGTCGAACCACTAGGCCACCACGGCTTAGCCTTAAACTACAATAAAAGGCGACATTAGGTACAATGATAAATCATTTGGGAGATAAGTTAGATACTTACCATTGATCATAAAAAAGTTAATTAAAAAAAAACAAAAAACCCGACTGCGTAAAAACTAAAAAGAAAAAAACAAGACTACTTATTCAATTCAATTCAATTCAATTTTTATTGCAATCATATGGTTATACAGATGGTCTTATTTCAAAGAGTTTCACATATGATACCCTGTAAGGGCACTACAATTTTTATTATTATTTATATCTATATAAATAGTTCCTATTTTTTGTTAGAATATTATTATAGTACAGTTTAAAATAATGTTTACATTTATGTTAATAGAATTAATTAATAAAAATAACAGTTTTCATGCAATAATAAAATTAATAATAGTTATACTTATAATATTACAGTTAATCATTAGAAAAGTCGTCACTGAAAAAATCTTGAATGGAATAATAGCATTTAGCAGTCAAAAATGTTTTTAATTTACTCATAAATAGTTTTTCATGTCGCTTTATTGATTCTGGTAATTTATTTGTTATTAATATACTTTTATAATGAGGCCCATTCCTGTACATAGCCAAATTTGTTTTAGGTAATAGTAATTTATTTCTATATTGTGTTCTAGTTCTTTCAGTATCTTTGTTTTTTTCGAACAAGTCAGGGTGATTTTTTACAAATAATGCCGCTTCCAGTATGTACATTGACGGTAGTGTTAAAATTCCGTGTTGGATGAAGTGTGGGCGACAACTCTCTGGGATACGTATATTGGCTACAATGCGAATACATTTTTTCTGCATTATAAACAGTTGTTGAGCGTCGGTGCTATCTCCCCAGAGTAGCACTCCGTAGCGTAGCCATGCGTGCGCATACGCATAATATGCACATAACGCGGATTCCGTATTTGTATTCCTTTTTTTAGTATACTTAGCGCATATATAAATTTGGATAACTTTGTTTTTACATTTTGAATGTGACCCTTCCAGTTTATACTTGAATCTATGGTGATACCCAATAAATTAAATTCATTTACTTCCTCTATTTTTTTATTGTTAATAATTAATTTTAATTCTAATGGTTTTTTTTGTGTAGGTTTAAATTGCATAATTGGACGCAGTTCTGCAAACCAGATCCAACCCACACACCTGTCAAAATTAAGTTAAATATGCAGATAGGTTTTAAAATGCACCTTACACCTTCCCTATAAAAATCAAAATGATCTGACCATTTTAACCTATCAAAACAATATGTTGACAAAGTTACCATTCCACAAAACAGCAAATACATATTTTGTAAACAAGATTCATTTCACATGGTACCTCATAGACGTATAATTTTATAACTCTATAAGGGACCAAGCGCGGTTGGATCCCGTTTGCAAAATAAAGATTTCACAGTTATATGAAACCATGTATCTTGAATCTTGTTTGCATATTAAAAATAGCCTAAATTTTTCAATTTTATGAGGGTTCATGTGACTTGGTTCCATATTATTGAAAATATTTTAACACATGGAAGTATTTTTACGTAACCTTTTTCACTTAATATAGAGTTGTGGATTATGACATAACAGAGTTGTGGATTTATGATATTCTTACGCGAAAAGTATTAATTACCTGATTTACGGTAAATAAAAGGGGATTGATCTTTTCAATAAAAAAGTAAGAATGTTGAATGTGGGTTGAATCCTTGTTGATTTACAGGGTCTTAATACTCTTACTCTACAAATAAGGGAAAAAAACATTTCAACGGTTTTTTTTGGAGAAAAATAGCAAGAATACAAAGGAAACAATAGCAAAAAATGTGGAATGAAAAAAATCCAGCAAAAATAAAGTATTTACTTATTTTGTACAAAAATCAGACCAAAAAAGGAATCCGAAAAAACCTATATATTAATCTTTAAATTATTTTCTAGATTTTTCAGTTTTCATTGTTGAAGAGGTCTTCTACTTCAAGGTCTAGTTGTCCTGCAAATCCTTCCAGGTCATCATCCTCCAAGCGTTCTTCTGGAATAAGTTTAGTGTAAAAAAAGGTGGTATGCCTGTGGAATCAGGTGAAAGAGTTTTTAAGTCTTTTAACTTGACCTCGGGAATAGGTTTTCTCATAGGCCAAAGTACTTCCATTATTTCATTTGTGAGAGTAGCCCCCGAAAGAACTTTTTAATATACCTCCGACCACAAACTTTTCGTCGAGGTTGGTCGTCATGTAAGTTTTGAACATAGGTACCTACCTATGTTCAAAATTTGGATTTTAGATTTGGAAGGATACCTATCCGGTTATTTTATCTCTATTTCCTTAATCTGCAGCCTTATTCTCGTCTATAAGTAGTTTCTCCCTGTTAGTTATACTTTCTCTAATTTTATTGATGATATAAAGTAGTTTTTGCTAAAACGGTGAACATTCATCTTAAACTGAAGTCTTCTTGCACGTTTTTATACCTACTTTTTATTTTCAATACAATTAGAGAACAACTAGGAAGAAAACTATAGACGGGAATAAGCTGCTACGGCTGCAGATTAGGGATATAGTTAAAATACAGGATATGTTCAAAATTTACAGGCGAGCAACCTTGACGAAAGTTGGTGGACGAATATATTTAAAAAAACGTTCACTTAGGGTCTATTCTCACAAAAAAGAAGTAGAGGTACAAAGTACCTCTACTTCTTTCTTTGACCTGTGGGAATTCTATTCTCGAAGCCAAGTTAAAGGACTTGAAAACTCGCCTTCACCTGATTCCACAGGAATACCACCTTTTTTACACTGAACTTATTCCAGACCAACGGTTGAAGGATGATGACCTGGAAGGGTTTTCAGGACAACCTGACTTTGAAGTAGAAGACATTTACTAACACGAAAACTGGAAATTATATATAAAAAGTTACAGATTAATTCATACGTTTTGTTTGAATTCTCTTTATGACTAAAGTATTGCAGTTTTCGTCTCTGTTGAAAATTTTGTATGAAATATTTTGTTTTTGCTAAAATCTTTTCACGCTACAAGTTTGCCTTAGTAATTGTGCCCTTTTTGATTAAAATTCATTTAAAAAAACCGTGTAAATATAATTTTCCCTTATTTTTTTATTAAATAAACAAAGATCCAACCCACATTCGCATTTTTATTAAAAAGATCCATCCCCATTTATTGGTTCTAAATCAGGTAATAAATGCTTTTTGCAACAGATTAACATAACAATTAATAGAGCTAGCCATCTTCTATAATTGTGCATTCAAACTTTATTAAAAATATTTATAGAAAATTTTGTACACACATTTTTAACAAAAACGGCTTTTTCTCAAAACTGTCATGCTGTGGGTTGGATCTGGTTTGCAGAACTGCGTCCAATTTTGGTCTTTTTTTCATTAATTTTCAGATTATGTTCGTCCAGCCATTTTGTTATTGTTTGGAATATACCTTCAATACGCGAGTCACAGTCGATGCTATTTGTGCAACTGAATAGTAGTGAGACGTCGTCAGCAAAGACTACGCTCGTAACATTTGTGTCCAAAGCTCTCGGTAGGTCATTTATGTAAGCTAAAAACAGGATACAGCTACATACACTGCCCTGTGGGATCGAGCATGAAGTACGACGGATTTTTGAGGTAACTGATATAATTTCTTGAGATTTTTCGTCATGGAAGTCAATTTGCACATATTGCTTACGGTTTTGGAGATATGATTTGAACCAACGCTCACCCATTATTTGTAACATTTTAACCTAGATTTTAAATGGGTCCCGACTGTAGGCATCTTTAGATTCCTCAATAGCAATCAATTACTTAACATAATCCTACCCAAGTAACATTTTGGCCCTATAACTTGGGTTATCATCACTAAAAGGTCGAGTAAACGTCGTATAAAGGTTTTAGCGGTGACTACCAGTTGTATAAAGGCGTTTGGGAACACATTCTTGCTCTATAAGCTAAAGAGCCAAATTATCCTATAAATTGTTGATGTAAAGGTTTATAGAACCATTTTATAGGGCTATTATAGTCAAGTGCTATAAAATCTTCAAATATAGCCACTAAAGAGCTATTTTACTGTATAAGAGTGATTGAAATCACCATTATGTATCTAATTTGCGCTATAAGGTTTCCCGCACAACCGCTATAAATCTTGCGTTTTAGCAGTGATGAACGTTCTACTATACAAGGTTTTTGCGATATTGTGGTTCCACAAATCACTTCTATAGTACATGGTCTTTAGTAGCCATAATGACGCCGTAATAGAGCGGTTTTGTTTTATAATCGATTTTTAGGACATTTTTATAGTACTTAAAAGTGTTCTAATTGTTTTTGAATCCCTATTATAGGCTCGTACGATAGTTGTGACTATGACTCTTTTATATGGCCAAAACTTTCTATAATGGAGTTTGTAGATCGGTCATAGGATAAAAAAGCACATAAAGGAAGTGAACAGTTACTTTTATTCTCAAACTTTGACATGACAGGAATCGGAGGTACTATAGTGAGCCGATAAGACCCACGGATGTACTTAATGGCTCTAAAGTAGAAATGTCTGTGAATTTAATTTTATAATATGAATATATTTTATTCAAAACTCAATTAATCGAGGGCGCATTGAAAATACTAAGCAAATCAAATACTATTCTATCAGTAAAACTTTATTCGCACGTGCTTTTTGCAGCATTGATCGAAATATTAAATGTCTAAATAAGATAACATAAACTTACCGCGATAGAATATTACTCCTTTATATAATTGAATTATTTTTGTTGTCCGTCAATGAAGTTCACAGCAAAAACACACAATACCAAACTTTGCCGAGAAAGCGCCTCAGTAGGAATCACGGATTCTACTATAGACTAAAATAGGACTATAAGGGAATCAACGAACGCTACTACAGTATAAAAAAGCACTACATTAGCGTTACTGTGGCCCGTATGTCACTAAATTGTAATACGAGTCATCATTACATCACCTTTACAGACCTAAAACGTCACAACTAAAGCTGCTATGGTTCCACTATATCACTAAATGGAGATATAACTGCGCCAGATCGGCTTTACTCAACCTTCTATGGCCTTTTATAGGGCTAAGGTGGTGTTTTGAGAAATGTTCTATGGGCTACTATAGAACCAGAAATTGTTACTTGGGTAGCTACTACTGAACTAAGTAGTCTTGTTTTTTTCTTTTTAGTTTTTACGCAGTCGGGTTTTTTGTTTTTTTTTAATTAACTTTTTTATTTTATTATTTTTAGTTAGGGATTAAAAGACCGTAAATTCCGCAATCTTGTCATTTCATGGAGAGAGTTGCTATCGTGGGGATTATTAAGTAGCTTGCGATGATCTAAATTACTGATTATTAATCCCTCTAGAGTCCTAACCAGGCTCAAAACGCTACATAAGCCTGAACCTATTAAAATTCTTCAAGTCAACCGATAGATGGCGCTACTGGTACTACATAAGAGTATTAGGTAGCTATTTTATTTATTTACGAGCGCTGAGTACTGACTAGTGTACCTAATTGGTACCTATAATCAATTAGGTTATATTTCACTGTATCACACACACTATTGACACTTTAAATGTAATAACGAAACTAAAAGTCTTCAAGTCAACGGATCGATGACGCTACTGGTACACTACATTGCACATGCGTACGTACTTGATTGAAGTTTGAGATTTATGAAAAACATTATTATTAAGTATTTTATAGTCGTCGTGACCTGCTTGAAGACTCGTTGGTCTAGATTATTTCCTGTGTTGCTAATTCGAACGGATGTACTACTGGGTGGATAGGTAGGTACCTACTTTACGTGGTTAGTAAAGGAACTTTGAATCGTTATAAATCATAAACGGTTCTTTTGTCTGAAAAATGGTCAAAGAAACCTAATAATGATTTTTAAATACCTATTCAACGATACCTCACATGCCATAGTTGGTTGACTTTTATTTTTTTATTTTGTACAATATGGCGTCTGGTATCCGCCATTTTGAATGTTGACAAATTTCATATCTTCAGTGACACTCGCGCAATTCAGACGAATCGATTGACGTATGATTCATTAAAATCGACCCACGCGTTTGATCTCTAGTGTGCCACAAAGGAACAAACATACATACATACATACATACATACATACATACATACATACATACATAGACAGGTAAACACATAACCCTCCTTTGCGGTGCGCAGTCGGGTAAAAAGGATAAAACCCAAAAGAATCTTTCCGTTTTTGGGTCCAACCCTACCGTGATTTAGGGCCCATATAAAACGCCGAGAGCAAACAACAATGCTCATCCGGTAAGTTATCGATAATATTGATTGAAAATTGTCTTATATTAATCTTTTGATAAGGGAAAAATATTGGTAGACTTTTGAAATCATCGACCACATCCTTACAATGAGGTAAGATACGTAGACGCCAAACATTTCTCCTACTTCAATAAAAATAGTTATTTGTTATGCAAGGCTGCAAAGTTGTTGTTTGCTGTGAGTGCGTGATTGAGACCCGAGTGAACGAAGGATTCTAGGGTGGAACCACGAGCGAAGCGAGTGGTTCAAATATAGAATCCTGAGTGTAACGAGGGTTTCAAGGCACGAGACAGCAAACGACTTTGCTGCAGAGCGCAACACAAAATTTTTCACCTCACGCGCGATTTTTCGGAAAGAAGACTTAGTTCGGCGTCACGTACAGTTTGTGCTAACTCTGGAGGAGTTAAATTCGTATCTTCATCGCTAGAATCGCTCATACTTTCTTTATTACTTCGTATAGATATTCTAAATTACAAAACCAGCAATCTAAAACTTTTTTTTTCATGTTTTTTTTTCCGGAGGTTGCGTTCCAAATCACTCCTACTCGTACTTCAAGATTCAATTATTCATTGAATACAGTTAAAATATACACATATTTAAGTATTTTTGTGATAAAACATAGTGAAATAATGAAATAATTTTAATCAAAATTATAGTCTATATCAGTGGGCAGAAGCGGCCGCCAGGTCAAATTAGCGAACAACAATACGTAACGCCAATTCTCTTTTTGGACACCATAATATAAACAAAACGAAGAAAGAAGAAAACAACAGGCGGACTTATCGCTAAACAGCGATCTCTTCATAGAATCGCTTTACGTAGCACCTATCTATGATGTAGCCTAAGAGCCTGTCTTTTGAGAATTTTCACTGCTTAGCTATTTCTTCCGACTGTCCACAATGTTTACTTGATTCCTTTAATGTCCAGCAATGAAAACGGGTCACTTTGTATGGAAAATCCTATACAAAGTGACCCGTTTTCATTGCTGTTGAGTGTATTTATGAGTCCTCATTACGCAGGGCGTTTCTCGACTTTTCATACACACATAGTTTTGCTTTTATCCCCAAATGGCTGAACAGATTGACTCAAAATTTGGTACACATAATAAAAGTATTATTGTGAATGTCCTAAATTAGTACAAGTCGTAGTAAAATAATACGTAAATAAATTAGAGCCAAAAACTGAATTTTGAAGTTTGTTCGAGAAAATTAAAATGGTCCTAGTTTCTTTGTTATTCAAATTATTACAGTCAAAAGTGTATAACATTTTAGACACTAATATTTCTGTTCCACTATAAATTGCAAAATTTAGTCCTAATCTGATGTACTTTTAAAACGTAATTACGTTTGTATCGATAAAGCAGCGTCCTGGGGCTATATTCAAAGTCTTAAATAGGGATCTCCCTGTTCCCTATAGAATCAGCTGCTTAAAGTCCACGCGACGCGTGAGCGCTCCTGTAGGGAACAGGGAGATCCCTATTTAAAATCTTCGAATATGGCTTCTAATGACTCTTAAGGTTATGTCATCAAATTGGTTCAAAATTAGTTAGATTAAAGCCTTTAAAGATGGGTAGGTAAAAAGATTATAACCATTCAGATTGACCTATTTCGCTGGATGGAAATAGAAATGGTCGCGATTGTCTGCTGACGCCAGTTAGGTACTAGCCGTTAATGGAGACTCTATTTCCATTTTATCGATTAATCTGGCAGCCGACTATATTTTTAACACTACTAGAATAATCTTTTAATATCTAAAAAATAAGCTCAACATTAGAGAAAAGGCTTTTAATCAGAAAACGAGGTCCCAACAGTGGGTCTTTATCCAGAACCATACATACTAATATTAGAAATGTGAAAATATGTTTGTTTGTCCCCCTTCACGTCGCAACGACTGAACCGATTTGAATGAAATTTGCTGTGGAGATGGTTTGAAACCCCGGGAATAATATAGGACGGGAACGGGTTTTCTGCGGGTCAAACTAGTTTTTCAGTGCTTCTATAACTATAACCATTTATGTGTAGTATCATAGGGTACGCAAATTCAAAAGGCAAACAGCTAGTAAATGTTAAAAATAGAAATACATAAATACTTTCCTCAGTTTCTTCAATCTGCTTCCATTTTAGGTACTATACTCGTAGGTAACCGTTACATTATTTCTTTCTGAGTAATAAATTTCATTCGGATACATGTATTTTTCCTTTTACCTTTATCTAATCGATTCAGGCTGAAATAAACTTACAAAGGATAAGAAAACTCCTTTCATAACCTTTCAAAAGCTATCTTGCGGATAGTTCGGGAATCCACAGGTATCGAGGTTTTTTTGCGGAAGATTTGTTTCAAGATATCAAGTAAGGTAGATCCAAATTTCATCCAAATCGGTCCAGCGGTTGAAGGGTGAAGTGGAAAAAGACAGACAGACAGAGTTACTTTCGCATTTATAATATTAATATGGTTGTACAAGCTTGGATTTTTTTGTTGTATACCTACGTGGTTAAAAATTTATAGATTCTGTACGTCGTAAATGTCAAATTTTAACCATTCAGCGTTTTTTGGATAAACGAAAAAGAGATTAGCAGTATCTCGTTTTCTCCGTGCCTCGTAAACATTTCAAAGAAGTCCTGAGGAACATTCTTCTTAAGGTTTGTTTAAAATTAAATTAAACAAAAGAGGGACCTTGAGTTGCCTTATCTTATCTTATTAATCTGAAAGATCTGATAACTTTCAACTAATCCTTTCTTATATTACCGAGAATTATCTTTTAAATTACCGGGGCACGGTGGATGCGTGTGGCACAAAACCGGCCTGAGTAGCGCGCCTTGGGGAGGCCCTATGTCCAGCAGTGGACGTTCTTTGGTTTAAATACCTTATACCTATGTCATGTCATGTGCAGGTCGAGGCACATCACTTGAGCGGTGAGCAAAAGTAGAGGGGATTTCTGCGCATGTTTACGAAAGGGCCAATAAGCGTCGGCACGACAAAGCGCCCCCTGCGTCCCGCGCCCCTCTGCCGATGAGACCTTATTTTTGAATTCTGCGCATCCAAGCCACCGCTCAAGTTATGTGCCGATGCATGCCCTTTAACCTCTGAATAAAATTTAGTAAAAAAAAACTTGCAGCATTTTTAAGTAGGTATGAAAATGAGATGAAAATCAAAATGAAAATATTTATTCAGCAAATAGGCCACATCTGGATACTTTTACACGTCACTTTTAAATGAATTTATCAGGTAGTTTAATGGACATAGGCTACATTTTATCCCGGAAAATGTGTAGTTCCCGCGGGAACGCTGTAACCGAATTTCACGAGGATTATGTCACTGACCGGAAGCTGGAAGTATAACATGAAAAGGCACTTATAAATTTAGAATCAAACTTCACCGCAAGGCGCAAGTCGCATCGCATGCGTAAAGTTATTACCTAATAATGAAATCAATCCTTAAAGTTCTTAAGCTTAACCACAGAATATTTAATAGTAGAAATGGCTTAACGGCTCGCGTATGGAGGGTTTAAGTAAAGGAGCGCAATCTTTATACTTCCGAATGTGGACACGAAATCCGGTCGATTGGCAGCGCTGCGATCGCCGGAAAAGCAAAATGACCGTCATTGTCAAGAGTCAAGCCAACCTAAAAATGGTGTCGTCGTACTTATTTAGTTTTAAGTTCTATTTCTTTATTCTTTATTTATGTAAAAAAAGTGTTTCTTGGCCATAAAGTGGGATTTTCTGCCCGCTACGCGGAGCGAAAATCTCACTTCTTGGCCAAGGCAAGACGTAAAACTTTTGACAAACCACGGGTGGTAGTTCGTAAAGCCCCAATTCGCATATTTATGGCCCTCACCTTCGGTTCGGGCCACGGAAACCTACGATCTGGGACATTTACGAATTCACCACCCTAGGTCTGTAATGTACTATTACATCACCCTTGGCCGTAAAGTGGGATTTTCTGCCCGCTACGCGGAGAGAAAATCTCACTTCTTGGCCAAGGCAAGACGTAAAACTTTTGACAAACCACGGGCGGTAACTTGTAAAGCCCCAGATCGCATATTTATGGCCCTCACCTTCGGTTCGGGCCACAGAAACCTGCGATCTGGGACATTTACGAATTCACCACCCTAGGTCTGTAATGTACTATTGTGACCTGTGCTGCGATATAAACGTGGAGCTGCAAAATTAGATCGCGCTATTCCACATTCAAGCAGACTCAACTGCAAACTGCAAGCAGAATTATCCAGGAAAAACGTAAAGGATACCCTGATACATAGTCCAAGAACTAAGAAAAGATCATAGGGAAATCGGTAAACTTCAATCTCTAACAGCAACGTGAACACCAGCAAGCCGTTTAATACCTTCACGGACTGTGTACTCATATCGAGAAGAACTAGTCGGTAGCAGCGCTGAAGACACATTCCACACTCCATAGGCTCGCGGTCACGACTTCGGGTGACAGCGGCAGAAGCGGGCGTTTTACTGACACATAGCGTGCGACTGTTGCTAACCGATATACGCGACGGGCGTCACGGTCGCGCAATATGTCCGTAAAACGCTCTCCGCTGCCGCTAGCGCGCGGTCGTGGCTGAGCGGTAAAAGCACCGTTAAGAAGGTTTACTCCGAAAATTGGCAACATCGCAAATAGCTGTCAAATATTTTTCTGTTTTCAATAATTTCTGAATATTACTGAATTAAAACATGAATTAGCGCTCTATAGTTGAATAAAACAACAAGTATGGATTGCAACAATTATCATGGGAACACATTTTTTTTGTATTATGAAAGTAATATCTTTTGAAAACTTTCCATCGCATTTTCCATGCATTTTAATGTAATCTTATCATTTGAATGCCTAACCAACAAATATAAAACGAGAGGCGTCATTCAATCATAAGAATGATATCTTCCTTTTTAATTCAGCAATATTCAGAAATTAATAAAAACAGCGAAACATTTGACAGCCATATGCGACGTTGGCAACTTTCGGGATAAACCCTCTTAAAAAGGCTTTATTTGAGGACCCGGTCGCTTTAAATCTCCGTAACGAGCGATCTAGCGATATCGTTGATGGACCTTTGCTTAGATAACCTATTTGTTTAATTTCGAGGTACGATTGGCAGGGATGACTTTATTGTATCGTTTAATTACTTGTGACACGCATTTCTAGGGCTAAAACTGATTTGTAGGTAGTGTTTACATTCTTAGTTTCTGAGCGCCCGAGCTTTACTCTGGCATAGAATATTTAATAGTACTACATACAGAATGGCCACGGAATCACCCGCCTGAATCTAGCCATCATTTGTTTCATCCGGAGATGGAGAGTGAATCGTTGGTCCGCGTTCTAGTACACACACATTTACAAGTGCAGAAACGTCCTCGCACGCACACATACGTCCTCGCACGCAAACATTGACACTTCGTTCGAATTGTGTTCGAAATCGTGCTTTTATAGGTCGTGTCTCTTAGGCCGGGAGATCCTGACACTGAATTCCGAACCATTTGTAATAAAGATAAAGATGTAAATAAAATTACATCTTTGGAGCGGTATGGCGGCCATTTGGCCCCGTCGAAAAAGTATGGCATAGTGATTTTCGTGAATGCCTACTCGACGATGATTATCCGTGCAAAAATTAGCCTGGTACAAATGGTTCAATTTTTGGTTTTTAATTAACATGTTTTCGTCGGTATGGCGGGATGTAGGCCGCGCCGAAAAAGTATGGCATTACGCGATCGCCTACTTCGTTTTTCATCGACTATCGGAAAATACAAGATTTTTTGTGGTACAAATCGTTCGACTTTCGTAATTTATGCGACACGTTCGATTAACGCTCACGCGATTGGGCCCCCGGTACTGGCGCTATGACCATGATTTTCCTTTTCGTCATTACGTAATTATACGCCTGTAAACTCGCC
The DNA here is from genome assembly GCA_963971205.1 of Aethes cnicana. Classification (NCBI taxonomy): domain Eukaryota; kingdom Metazoa; phylum Arthropoda; class Insecta; order Lepidoptera; family Tortricidae; genus Aethes; species Aethes cnicana. Next base: position 7,443,615 of record OZ020294.1, read on the forward strand.
AGCCTGGTACAAATGGTTCGGAATTCAGTGTCAGCATCTTCCGGCCTATCTGGTGAAAATGACAAAAATCATTTTTCCCAGATATGAGACCAAGCTAGACCGATTTGTTTCATTTTGCCAGCCAAATCGTTAGTCGTTTCTAATTTCTAACATAGAAGATAGTTGTGTATATATATTTTTCTCAAACATGCTCGGAAATGTTCGTGTTACTTTCAAAAAAAGAAGACGCGAGGCTGTCCATTGCCGGCCTTGGCCAGCAAAAACATTATTGTCGTGTGTGTTTTTTTTAATTCGCTTGCTATTTGAGACACCTCTGTAGAGAAACTGACAAATCCATGGAGGTAATAAGTACAACTTCCATGGCCAAATCATCCACGATCATGGAAGTAGTAAATACTGATGTGGGGTAAGTGCGCCTAAATTTATTTCGCCCCTATGCCTTGTAAACAGCCAACTACTAGTTGAGTTATATTTATAGGTTTCGATATATTTATGTTAGGCGCACTTACCCCATCCTGGCGCACTTGCCCCGACTGACCTTACGTATTTCCTCGCTGTTTAAGAAAAGCATTATATATACCTCGGCCGCAATTGCGATTGCCGGAGTCGTACTAATAGAAGGCTTCGCTTCGCTCAGCCTTCTAACTGACTCGTCCGGCAATGTGCTACTTGGCGGCCTCTGCAATAATGTACTAATGTATAACAAATAAATGGTTATGATTATGAGACTTAGCTCGTACCACTAAAGTAAATTTATACTTAAGATGTGAAATGAAAATCAAACACTCATCATAATCATCATTTTAGCCGAAAATAACGTCCACTGCTGGATATTGGCCAACTCCAAGGCTGGCCACTCAGACCGGGCCTGTGCTATTCGCTTCCACCGGCTTCCCACGACCTTCACGAGGTCGTCGCTCCACACACACACTTGAAACACTTTAGGTAGCGGGGGCGGGTCCAGATCAATGTAAGTTAGCGACCGGTCGCCAGTTGATGTGGGTCTGTCCCTAGGTATTGACTACCTGTCCGGTAGTTGACGTGGCGAATGGCCTGGGGAGGAGCTCACAGTTGCTAAGATCCCCTCGGCAAGTCTGGTTGGGCTCCTTCCCGTGGTTGCTGCCCGTTAACTGCTTGGTGCCCCGGAGTAACAAGTAGAACAGAAACGATCAGACGAACCTCCTATTCCCACCCCTTATCCACTTTTTCCTTCCCTTCCCCCCCCCCATCCCCACAACATCCTACCCCCCCTCCCATAGGCTAGTGGAAGGCCTGTGGGACCACTAAATGTCCACCTGCGTTGGTCCTGCGCAGTTGATCGCCGTACGCGAGGATGAAGGAGTCCTGGAGGGTTGAGTCGAACGGAGTCGGGGTTAGTACTACCGGGAGACAACACGCCCTCTTTGGTCCGGATTTCATGCTAAACGGTAGCCTTACAACTAGCCACTGTAAGGTAACGGACACGCGTCCCGTAGGTCGAGGAGGTACGGTCCGCAGGCGAGATGTGGGGAGGTCCTCTGGGAGGGCGCAGGGTCTCGGCCATGCTGACGGTGCAAGGGCGTGCGGAACAACTGGGGGGGACTGGATCGTAACCTTCAGCCGCACGTCTGCAGCGCCCGATGTCGCGCATGTAGGCTCTACTCCACGCATCTATATCACTTGTGTAGCCCTGGTGCCATAGTATGGCATCCCCAATGGTGCGGGCTCCGTGGAGGGTGGGGAGCACAGGTGATGAAACACACACACTGGGAACATGGACAACACACGATCCAAACCCCAAACACAGGAATCGAAGGGGAAACCCGACGACTCCGCACAAGGTGCAGGGACGGCGCAAGCTGAAACTCACCCACAACACACCACACTGGGAACGGGCGCAGCGAAAGCCGTGTCGGTACCCAAAAACACCGAAAAACAGGGGGAGCGTGTGGCGCAAGCTATGCCTCCTGCTCACACTGCTGGACCCAGGGCAGCGAATCCGACCCTGAGGTTCAGAAACACACAACCACGCACACACACATCCAAGGGCGAGGCCGTGAAGGGCAAGAGGAAGGCCGGGCAACCAGCTAACCCCAAGTCCGAAACGTTGACGACCCAAACACACGCGGGGCAGCCTCACAGCAGCACCGCGTTATCCACACAAGCCACTGCCAATGTAGCGGCCTCTGGGGTTGAGGAGAAATCCTCCAACCGGAAGCCAGCAACGGAGGCAGGGGCCACACACACAACCACACCACTTACGACAAACGCACAGTTTGAGGCTGGGTGGACGCTGGTAGGATACAGCCGAAAAAAGGGGCGACCTGCAAAGATTGCCCCCAAAAAGGCTGCGCCTGGCCCCTCCGAAGCGGAGTTAAAGGCCAAGCGCAATTTGAAGAGCAGGCTGAAGCGCAAGAGGAAGAAGGAGGCACTTCGAGCAGCTCTCACAGCCGCGGACGGGGGACCCACACCGGGGACTTCGAATGTGGCCAAAAACGCTGGGACCGGGAAGAAGGCGAACCCGAGAGCCAAAGCTAAAAGGGCGCGACCGGATGACACTACGTCACCCAGGGGCGATACCAAGAAGCTGAGGCTACACGGTGCTCGACCCTATCCCAACTTCGCCGAGGCGGCGAAGGCTGACCTCCAAGTCGCCATCACGACTGCGGGGGCTGGCCATCTATCGCCTCAGCAGGCCCAGGAACTGGAGGGATCGATGGAGGAACTGCTGATGAGGGACACCCTTCTGATGCTCGAGGCCGCCGACTCCACAGGAGGACCGCCGCCTGCCCCCCTTCGATTCCGGGGCAAGCCAGTACACGCCAACGGCGCTCTCAAATTCTGGTGCGAGGACCAGAAAGCGCTGGACTGGCTCACCAACATCGTGGCCAGCTTGACTCTCTCCACGGGGGAAAAGCTGGTCCTACGCAAACAGAGCGAACTACCTCGCAGAGTTCGCTGCGGCATACTTTTGCCAGGGATCAGGACGGACATGGGGCCCGTGGGCCGCATGCTCCGTGCCCAGAACCCTTGGGCAGAAATAACGCGCTGGCTCATCGTTTCGGTGGAGCAGCAGCAACAGGAGACCTGGGGGGTCTTCAGCATCCCGGAGGACCTGGTGGAACCTCTGATGCGAAACGAGCGCCGACTCAGCTTCATGTTCGGGTCGGTGTACGTTAAGTTTCAGGGGCCGAAAGGCAAGTTCCTTGAGGTGCCACCGACACTCCCGGAGACAGGACAGCAGTCTGACACAGCCGAGGCGATGGAGACCGAGGCTGTTGAAGAAGATGCTGTTCCATCTACATCCAGGGACCCCGCTACCAACCCGCAAGGAAACCCTGATGCTGGCGATGCAGGGAAACCCCCGAAACCGCCGGCCGATGGGGAGGTCTGCGCTGTGAGCATGGGGAACCTGGCTATTGCTACGGACGACGAGGAGGTGTTGCTGCTATCGGACAATGATGGCACGCCCTTCCCCAATTTGTAACGTCCTACAAATAAACCTCCACCACAGCGAAACCGCAACGGCTCAGGTTCGGAAGTGGGTGGAGGTCAACACTACAGCCATAGTTCTGATCCAGGAGCCGTGGGTCAGACGAGGCAGCATATGCGGACTCCGGAACATCGGAGGTAAGTTATTCGCGGACACAGGCCCGGATAATCCCCGAGCTTGTATCTACACAACTAAAAACATAAGTGCGATACCCCTTACTAGCTACTGTTCTAGGGACATGTATGCCGTAAGGCTTGAGAACGCGCACAATTCAAACCTACCAGAGTTGGTGGTCGCCTCAGTCTACATGCCAGAGGCGGATTCTCCGCCCCCGCACGAGATGACGCGACTGGTCACACACTGCGAACAAGCCGGGCTGCAGCTCATCATAGCCACGGACTCTAATGCGCACCACACACTGTGGGGTATGAAAACCGACAACAACAGAGGTAAGCTCCTTGTAGAATACCTAATGACGACAAACCTTAACATTATAAATATAGGTTCAGAACCAACATTCGTCAACAAGCGAAGCAGAACGATCATCGATCTAACACTCGCAACCGAGGATGCATCACAAACCATCTTGAACTGGCACGTTTCTGATGAGGCTTCGTGCTCAGACCACAGATGGATTCGGTTTGACATCCAGGTTAATACAATCACTGCAACTCCAAAGCGGAACCAGCGGAAAACGGACCGTATGCTATACGCAAAACGGTTGGACCAGCTCCTAGAGGCACGCCTGGTTGTGCCGGATCGGCTGGAGGGAGTTGATGTGATAGACAATCAGGTAAGCAATATGAATAACATCATAATTGACAGCTACCATCATGCATGCCCTTTGACAACACCAGCGGCAGATAAGGCTAGCTGGTGGGGACCTGAACTGGAGAGACTCAGGCGTAAGATAAGAAGATTACTCAATAGGGCAATGAACACTACTGCAGAGGAAGACTGGGACAACTACAAGGTAGCTAAAGCCCAGTACAAAAAACGACTGCGATACCGCAGCACCAACTCCTGGCGCAAATTCTGCAACAATATTGAGAGCAACGCTCAGGCAAACAGGGTAAGGAAAGTTCTCTCCCAACAGTCCAACCATACCCTGGGCTCTCTACGTAAACCAGACAATACTCTCACCAACTCACAGGAGGAAGCTGAACAAATACTTGTCCAGGCGCATTTCCCTGGATGCCAGGTCACAAGGTCGGTCAGCTGGGGAGAGGATCAAACAACTCCCACAGAGGAACACTGGCAACTCGCAGAAGAGGTAATAGACACACAAAAACTGAAATGGGCTATCAACAGTTTTGACTCGTTTAAATCACCAGGGCTAGACGGCATCTTCCCGGCACTTCTAAAGTGGGGTGGAGATCGCCTGACCCTTGCACTAAACAATATCATGGTAGCTTGCCTGGCGCACAGATACATACCTAAACAATGGAGGGAAGTAAAAGTCATCTTCATCCCAAAACCAGGTAAGAGTGATTACTCAGACCCCAAATCCTACAGACCTATCAGCCTAACCTCGTTTCTTCTAAAAACGATGGAAAGGCTCTGCGATAGAGATCTACGCGAGAAAACTCTGAAGAATAAACCTCTTCACAGGAACCAACATGCCTACAGTCAAGGTAAATCTACAGATTCGGCACTTCATGCTATGGCCAGCAGGATTGAAGAAGCCATCGCCAACAAGTCTATGTGCCTAGGAATCTTCATTGACATTGAGGGAGCCTTCGACAAGACTAAGTTCACCAGCATAACAGCCGCACTGGTAAGGCACGGAGCGAAGGCAGTTATGGTGGAGTGGATCGGGAACATGCTGAGCCAAAGGGTCATCAAGCTCACGTCACCTGAATCCCAATATGCATTGGTGGCGAAGGGATGCCCACAGGGGGGAGTCCTATCGCCGCTTCTTTGGAACATGGTGGCCAACGACCTCATAACTAAACTAAATGATCTACATTACTACACGGTAGGCTATGCTGACGACATAGTAATCCTTACAAACGGAAACGTCACCAGTACAGTATGTGATGTCTCCCAAGCAGCCCTGCGGATCGTGGAACGCTGGTGCACAACCAACGAACTATCTGTCAACCCTAAGAAAACGGAAATGGTAATGTTCACAAACAAACGGAAGCTGGGCGACTATCAGCCACCTAGTCTGTTCGGCACGCAACTTCAATTCGCAGCTGAGGTAAAGTATCTGGGCGTAATACTGGACAGCAAGCTAAATTGGAGTAGTCATCTAAACAAAAAGATCGAAAAAGCCACAATCACCTTCTGGCAATGCCGTAGAATGATTGGTAAGACCTGGGGTCTGACCCCTAAAATCACCTTATGGTTATATTCCGCCGTCATAAGGCCCATCATAAGTTACGGTGCGGTAGTTTGGTGGCCACGCACCAACCTATCCACAGTTGTAGCTAACCTACAGCGGCTCCAGAGATTGGCTTGCATGGCTGCAACGGGTTGCATGCGGACAACACCCACCGCAGCCATGGAAGCCATGCTCGACCTGCCACCCCTTCATCTCTTCGTGAGGCAGGAAGCGGCAGCTACGGCCATACGCCTCAAAAAACTTCATCTTTGGAGACAAGCTAGGGTACCCCACACCTTAATACTCGACGAGTATGTAGGTAAGGAACCACTCATAGAGGCGGTCACCGACAGGATACCCAAGCAGTTTGTCTTCGACAAGAAATACAAGGTACAGCTGCATGAAGATCCCTGGGAAGGCCTCAACGAGAGAGAACTGAGGATTTTCACAGACGGCTCAAAAACTAACTCAGGTACAGGCGCCGGAGCTTTTTCGGAGGACCTCCACATGAGAATATCAACATCACTAGGTGCCCACAACACTGTGTTCCAGGCAGAGTGCATGGGTATCATAATAGCCACTACAGCTATTACAGCCAGAGAGGTGAGGGATTATCCCATCCGCATACTCTCGGACAGTAAAGCAGTTCTCCAAGCCCTCCAGAGCAACACCATCACCTCTGGGCTAATCTACGAGTGTCACTTGGCCCTGTCTGAGGTATGTAGCACCAACAGCATAACCCTGCAGTGGATCAAAGGACACAGCGGCTCGCGCGGCAACGACGCAGCCGACGCACTGGCGAGACATGGGTCTGAGGACGCAGCTATAGGACCAGAACCCATCGTGCCACTACCTTTCGGATGGCTCAAACAAGCAATCCGGCAACACACCAAGGCCGCCCATCAACAGATCTGGTCGACCCTGGATACCTGCAGGCAGGCCCGGCAGGCCCTCCCGACGATCAACCCCGGATTGTCACGTAAGCTTCGTAAGCTAGGGAGAGGGCAGTTGCGCCTAATCACAGGAGCAATAACTGGTCATGCCCTATTGAACAAACATCTATACAATTTGGATATTACAGACAGCCCCCTGTGCAGAGCCTGCATGGAGGCAGAGGAATCAGCCACTCACGTCCTCTTGGAATGTTCCGGAGTGGCAGCGTACCGGGCAACACACCTCGGAAATCCGAGGTCGCTCCAGGAAGTCGTCGGCAACATTAAGGGTCTGCTAGGCTTCCTTCAGGAGCTGGGCTGGCAGGAGTAGCCCCGCCAGCCAAAAACTTCACGCAAAATAGGCGCAATCATGACGTCGAGTTGCGGAAAACCGGCCCGCGCGAACCTATAACCTATAACCTATAACACTTTAGGTATTTGTAGACAATAATTATACAGATAAAATTATTTGTATAAAATAAATAAAATAAAATAAATAAATATCTTGGGACATTTCACACATATTGACCTAGCCCCAAACTAAGCAAAGCTTGTACTATGGGTGCTAGACAACGATATAAATACTTATATAGATAAATACATACATATATAAATAACAAAGCCAAAAGACAACTTGAAAAAATAACTTATTATTAGTAAAACTTGGAAAAACTCATATCATAACTGTTGTTTCTAAAACGGTTTTCGTCAATGGTTCGATTTCTAAAATTATTTTACTTTGATCTTAAAAGCCATTGCATCAACCCGTCAAAGCGTATATGTTTTTTCTTTCTTAACATCTTAAACCTCGCCATATCTAAACATTAAATCTTACTAAATAAGTCAATAGCTAAAAATACTTTTACTAATGGCTTCGATAGGGTTAGCGTAACAGATTTTAATTAAGATAAACCAATCGACCTAAGTTATGGCGTGCTAACAAAGGATTCTGTGTTTCGGTAACAATGCCCTATTTTCCGTACCAATGTACGGAAAATAGAGCATTGTACTAGATTGTTTCTTAAAGACAGTGTCCTGGGAGGGAAAGTAGTTATTGTACTACTTTCCCTCCCAGGACACTGTCTTTAACCTATTTTTAGCTCGATCATCTTATTTCAGTAGAAAGACGTCCGCTGCTGGAGATGGGCAATCCTTAAGGTGCGCCATTCAGACCGGTCTTGTGCCACTACCATCCACTACTATACAGCCTATTTACGGCCCACTGCTGGGCACAGGCTTCCTCTCATCACGAGAGGGTTGGGCTATAGTCCACACGCGGGCCCAGTGCGGATTGGGGACTTCACACACATCCTTGAATTACTTCGCAGATGCGTGCAGGTTTCCTCACGATGTTTTCCTTCACCGAAATGCTCAGTGGTAAATTCAAATTGAATTTCGCACATAAATAATTTCAGAGGTGCGAGCCGGATTTGAACCCGCTAACCTCTGCATGAGAGGCGGTATGACATGATGACGGCCAAGTTGGCTCAGTTGGTAGTGAAGTGACCATACTATTCCGAAGGTTGCGGGTTAGAATCCCGCCAAGGGCAAACTTTATGCGGTGCGAGCAGGAAGTCGATACCCGAGTCATGGATGATTAAAGTATTGTATTTTTACAACGCCTTTATTACGTCGTCATGTAACTAACTAACAACAGTGTGCAAGGAATTTGCAAGCTAAATTTAGCCCACTTCTAATTATTGTATCGTGATGAAACTTGGCGGTTACATATACAACTTAGATGACAATGCAATATATGGCACCACTTTGCTGATCTGATGATGGAGCTTGGATCTGGGCACGGAAATGTCAAAGCGTTGTTTTTTTTTTACTATTTATTTATTCTATACTAGCTGTTTCCCGCGACTTCGTACGCGCATAAACATTCAAATGTAAAAATCACTTTTTCTCCCGTTCCCGTGGGAATTTCGGGAATTGCTCTCTGAGTGCTCCCCTACTCTCCCCAAGGAACCAACATGCCAAATTTCAGCTCTCTACGATGATCACCGCGACTACGTACGCGCCTTAAAATGTAAAAAACCCTTTTTTTACCGTTCCCGTGGGAATTTCGGGAAGTCCTTTCTTAGTGCTCCCCTACGCTCCCCAACGAACCTGCATGTCAAATTTCTGATCTCTACGATGTTTCCCGCGACTTCGTACGCGCCAAAACATTAAAATGTAAAAATCCTTTTTTTCCCGTTCCCGTGAGAATTTCGAGAAAGCCTTTCTTAGTGCTCCCCTGCGCTCCCCAAGGAACCTGCATGCCAAATTTCAGCTCTCTACGACCAGTAGTTTCGGCTCTGCGTTGATATGTCAGTCAGTCATTCAGTCAGTCAGTCAGTCAGTTTCTTCTTTTATATATTTAGATTTGTATGTATTTATATCGTTGCCTAGCACTTGTAGTATAAGCTTTACTTAGTTTGGGCCAGGTTTATTAGTGTGAAATATTCCAAGATATTTATATGTTCTTGAAGACCTACCGACAACGCCTCTTTCGATGGGCGACTGACATTTGATCACTTTCTGGCCTTATTTCTAGCAGCCATTGCAATTTATACTTACTTATTTAAAAAGTATACCGCCTGTTACGAGATTTTATAAATAAGTAAATGCCTGAATCAACGTTCTCCAATTCTACACTAGGCTCGTTGGGTTCATTCATGGATTTACTCATTCATTTCCCTTTTATCCAATCTCCGTCTGGTATTTTATGAAACCCAAGTAAATTGGCTGTAAACAAATATTTGCAGGCCGAGATTCCGGCCGATATTTCCTTTTAGCTTATTTAACTTAGGCCTACGCAAATATATTTATGAAGAAAATGATTCAGAATGAATACGCAGGTGAATGTTAAATAAATAAATAGAGTATAATAAAAAAACTACCAAGTGCGAGTCCATATTATCCATAAAATCGGCAAAAAATCATGTCTGTTGTATTGGATGGGAGCACCCTTGAATATTTATATTATTCTATTTTTTATTATTTGATGTTATAGCGGAAGGCTCAAAGTCACTCAGAGGGCAATGGAGAGGGCTATGCTCGGGGTTTCTCTGCGTGATAGAATCAGAAATGAGGATATCCGCAGTAGAACTAGGGTCACAGACATAGCCCGAAGAATTGCGAGCCTTAAGTGGCAGTGGGCGGGGCACATTGCTCGCAGGACTGATGGCCGATGGGGCCGGAAAGTTCTCGAGTGGCGCCCGCGAACCGGGAGACGAGCTGTCGGTAGGCCTCCAACAAGATGGAGCGACGACCTCGTGAAGGTCGCGGGAAACCGGTGGAAGCAAGTAGCACAGGACCGGTCTGAGTGGCGAGCCTTGGGGGAGGCCTATGTCCAGCAGTGGACGTCTTTCGGCTGAAATGATGATGATAGCGGAACCAGAAATACATCATCTGTGAAAATTTCAACTGTCTTAACTAGCACGATTCATGAGATACAGCCTAGTGACCGGTAAAAACCCCTTAAATATTTATTGATTTTTTTATATTTTTTGTTATAGCGGCAACAAAAAATACATCATCTTTTTTCAACTGTCTATAACTATCACGGTCTATGAGATACAGCCTGGTGACAGACGGACAGACAGCCGGACAGGGGAGTCTTAGTAATAGGATCCCGTTTTACCCTTTGGGTACGGAACCCTAAAAATGGCCCTGACGGGGACGATTGGGACCTAAACGTGTCTTTATTCCATTTCTGGCAATCTCTTTCAACTCGTGTTCCAAGTTTTTTTTTTGCAGCACAGGAAGCTTAATTAAAATTTAATTCAACTCAAAGGTTAGCTGAAAGAAATTCAAACGAAAAATAAAATTAGACCGTTAAAGGGATAAACTCGCCTCTATACCTCACTTAGCTTCTGCCCGTGACTTCACGCGGGAACTATGCGTTTTTCTGAGTCCGTAAAGTAGCATTTGCCTTATATTTATAACCAGTTCCATGCCAAATTTAAACTCAATCGGTCCAGCGGTTTAAGCAAGAGTAGGTAACAGAGAGACAGACTTATAATATTAATATGGATGGGTCTCTCTTTTCTGTATCTACTTTGAATGTAATATTGTCCTTTTTTAAATGTTTTTTTTTTGGTATATTTACTATTATAGCCGGGCGAGGTGTGGGACAAGGGAAACTCAACCTTAAGAACGAGAACTTTACTACACTACCGGGTACAATACGTGCGCCACCGTACTGACGAAGTGAATCCCAGCTTAGGGTGGAAGTTCACTGCGGCAGCCACGGAATTGTCCAGATACTCGACACTAAAACGTCTCAGCAGAGGTGAAAGCGTATAGCGTGCTAAGTACCAGGTCCTAACCGGGAAAGTACGACAAATAATTGCATATGACCGCAGGTCACTGTTTGGTGGAGACCAAACGATAGCGCGTTGTAATTGACAGCTAGCGCCATCTATCGAAGACCGCGGTAAACTTGAGTGTATCGTGTTACAGCTTCTCCCCCTCTGTCTATGATGTCGACTCGACGAATAAGACAGGAGTAGGTAATATGACTAACTATGTACAAAGGTTTATTTACAATTGGTCAGGAGGTGTGTCTTCACCCTCCCCCTGGAGCGGAACTGCACCAACAACCTTACTTCGGTGATGGGAAGAGTGTGCGGTCCATATCACACAAGTCACTCTCTTCGTCATAGTTTTGTAGGTTGTCTGTGGCATCTTGAGCGGATTCCTTAACACCATTGTAACTGTAGTTGCAGTTTGTAAATGACCCCCTCTTGACAGGCAGTGGGCCGGGAATTTTTTCCAAAATCTGCTGGAACTGTTCTGGTGAAAACATCTTGACAGGTTTCTTTTCAGCTTTAACCGTACTTGCACGTCCAGAGCGCGTAGCGTAAGTTGGGGTTCTTGTTGATCTCGGGGTCTCCATACCTCTTCCAGTCACTAATAATGTAGGTCGTCTGACGTGGGCGTAGCACCAACCAGGTTCGTAGCGCAGGAGAGCGTAGTCTCGTAGACGCGTAGCACCGGTGACGTCACGTCGACTGGCCCCACGTTGGGCGCCAATATAGCCGGGCGAGGTGTGGGACAAGGGAAACTCAACCTTAAGAACGAGAACTTTACTACACTACCGGGTACAATACGTGCGCCACCGTACTGACGAAGTGAATCCCAGCTTAGGGTGGAAGTTCACTGCGGCAGCCACGGAATTGTCCAGATACTCGACACTAAAACGTCTCAGCAGAGGTGAAAGCGTATAGCGTGCTAAGTACCAGGTCCTAACCGGGAAAGTACGACAAATAATTGCATATGACCGCAGGTCACTGTTTGGTGGAGACCAAACGATAGCGCGTTGTAATTGACAGCTAGCGCCATCTATCGAAGACCGCAGTAAACTTGAGTGTATCGTGTTACACTATGTAATTTTACTACGTATATTATGTGTAATTTTATACATGTAATGCAAATGTAAATTTTGTAACTATGTGAACATTTTGAAAAAAGGCCTTCTGCTTGAGCTTGTTGCGGCGCTTCTTCTCAAGCAAGGAAGGGCTATTAAATTCTTTTTCTGATGTGTAAAAGTGGCCCTATGTGGCCAATTTGCTGAATAAATGATTGAATTTGAAACTTTCTTACAATATACTTCCTCGTATAAACCTAAAAAAATCAGTCAAATGCGGAATCGCATATGTAGGGTTCTGTACAACTGAGCCTCTCTATGTGATCCCTATTCACAGTTGGTGAAAAAAATCAATTTAATCACAACACTAAGTACCTTTTCACTTCACATGCTCTTAAAATGTTACTTTAGTCACTGCACATCGGGACTAAAGCTCTTTTTTAGTCTCTAGGGACTAAAGTATTTTTTTTTTAATTTACTTTGGAAACCCGCCTTAACAGCCAACCACCATTGACTTATTATAACATATGGACGAACAGTTCCTAACAGAATATGTCGAAAAATATGGGGCAAGCTGACATTAGAAAATACGTTCCAATATGCTAATAACGCCTCTTTATAATATGTGTCAAGATAAATATTTTATACAAAAGTAAACCTAACACTATAAGACTTAAGTGTCAAATTTACTGAGCGCCAAACGGGTGCCCGGGCATCCGTTTTACGGGCCATTTTTTCCCGGCTGATTGTAAATCCTTACCTATAATAGATCAGTGCCAACCACAGAGTTTGTGAAAGGAGGATTATCCCCATTTCCAGTGAACCTAGACAATTTCTAGGGCGTGAAAAAACGATTTAATTTCGTGAAACACAATTGAATGATTACGAATACCTATGAATCTTGTTTTATTTAAAGTGAATTCATTTAATAATGAATGACCCAATTAGTTTTAAAATATATTAATAGTTTTCAAGTTTGAATCTGTTGGCTAAATATCATTCAAAACGTCACGTGATAAAAAACAGGTCAAGTGCGAGTTGGACTCGCGCACCGAGAGTTCCGTACCTACAAACTTGATGATGAAAATTTAACAATACAAACTTATTATTTGCGGTTGGTGAAATAGACACGGCTACTGCGCCAACCGCAAATGATAAGTTTGTATTAGTAAATTGGCTTTTCTTGCACCAAAATATATAATATTTACGGTTATCAGATTTATTCCTGTACGTGTGCTGTAAGACCTTGCTTCTGGCCAAATTTCATGATTCTAGGTCATCGGGAAGTAGCCGGGTTATCTACTTTGTTATAATAAATATCGTAATTTTGTATGGAACTTCGTTTTTTTTCCTCGCATTCGAAGTGAAAAGCAGAGTGTTTAACGCGTGACTAAACAACCATAATGACACTCGAACTATAGCCACCCTCGCTCTGCTCGGGTGGCTAAACATCTCGTGTCATAATGGGTTGTTTTAGTCCCTTGATAAACAATCTACTATATGACCCCATCAGGCAGGGTCGAAGTCGAACAAGATTTAATTGGAAGATAGGAGAAAATTCACATATCGGAATTGGGAATCATCGTCTGTATAGAATTTATTAATTCATCATAACTATGTACCTACTTTTTTTTTTTTTAATTGAACATAGTTCTTTAGCCAGCGACATCGATGAGGCCAATATAAAAAAACACTGGCAACATGGAACTATTTAGTCATATCATGGACTTGAATGAATATAATAAAAATATTCAAAATTTGAATTAGACTTTTGTTCTATTAGTTCTAACTAGGGAACATATATATACCTAATTTCGCCAGCGTAGTGAGTGCTCTGGTGGTGTATTTGTGAGAGACGTGGAAACTCATTCAAGTGACCGTGGGTTAAAATCCCAAACCCTTCACGCTTTTTTTCTTGTTTTTTTTTTCAGTTTTTCTGTTTTGTTTATTGTTTTAGAGTCAGGAAATCATTTTTTATTTTTTATAAAATTTTATTGTATTAATGTACGTAAAGAGCGACGTTCGAATAAATACGTTACTTTCCTGCGTGAAAATCCGCATTGGGAATAAACTTTTGGACTGTTTCAGTATATTTGTTGTGATGGAGGCTTTAATAATGCGTATTTTGTGAAAATTTCAGGTGTTTAACAATAGTGGTTCATTAGATAGAGTGCTTGAAATGAGACAAAGAAAAAACAGTTACTTGTATGAAGACCCCAATTTATATGTATAGATATATTTTAACTTTTTAGTATTTGTTGTGATAGCGGCCACAGAAACACGCATTCTGTGAAAATATCTACCTATTTCCGTTGAAGAGATAGAGCCCTGTGACAGACAGACGGACGGACGGACATCGGAGGCATATTAATACCTAGGGTTCCGTTTTTCACCCTTTGGGTACGGAACCCTAAAAACGATATTTCACAGCAACTAAAGATTACCTTCGCCCACATTATTTTCAATGTTCTTGATTCATTTAGAAATATTTTTCTTGGAGGCATTATTAAACCCGGGGGCCGGGCTCAACTCGTTTTTGCCGAAACGCAATTTTTCAGCGTTTTCGTAAATAACAAAAAAGTGACAAAAAGTGAAAAAGGCGTCAAACTCGGCTTTCCTTCTGCCCCATCCATCTCGTCGACGCGAATATATTAAAACTAGGGTTGCCACAAACCATCCAAACTAATGTAATAAATGCGACAGTAACTCTGTCTGTCTGGTTACCTCTTCACGCTTAAACCGCTGGACCGATTTCGATGAAATTTGGTGTGGAGATTGTCGGAGTCCCGGGGAAGGATGCGGTCGCGGGCAGAAGCTACTATTTACATGCATATTTCAGAGCTAAGTACTTACACGGTTTCATTACTTGTCTTATGTCAACTATAATGTCGTTGAAAGTGTAAGGAAATGATGAAAATTGAAAAAAATACCATTTGTTATTGTTTTAAAGTAAACGGTTGAAAAATAGAATTGCAATTAATAGTAAGTACGTATAATGTCGAATAAAATATGTTTTAGTTAGAAAATAATAATGATAAGCGCAACAAAATTCGAGTGGAAAGTTATCGTACCTAACGATAACTTTCTTGAAATTATTACTACTACTCCTTTTTTGAAATTATTATTTTTTAGTTCGCCAACCCTACCCGGCGCAGTATTTCTTTTCCAAGACATAGCTGTCTCAATATAGCCTGTCACCAGCCTTATTGTCACAGGATTTAAAACTAGCCCGTCCCAGCGACTCCTAAAGGAGCCAGACCTTCATACAAATTTAAATTTCCAGGCAATTATGTCTGACTCCATTGCGAGCAATGTGGGTAGTTGAATTATTTAGTAACTAGCTTCTGCCCGCGACTTCGTCCGCGTGGAATTCGTTAATAGCATTCCCACGGGAACTAGTAAATAGTAGCCTATATTGACCAGTTTTAACTACCCCCATACCAAATTTTGTTGCAATTCGTCCAGTAGTTTTCGAGTTAAATCCGGACATACAGGTAATTTTCTTAAAATCGTTATTTTGTATTCAGTGTCTTTTATAGTCGACTTGATAATTTCTTTTAATTTTCAAGTTTCAGACGCGACTTCTACAGATTTATTATTAGTATAGATATAGGTTATATAATATCCTTTTTATACACAAAGCCACACTACACTTACAAACATGCCATGCACGCGCATACTATGCTCAAATCAAAGATATAAACACATACACTCACACACACACCACATTCACACACAATTACATACAAGGGTGCATTTTGAATCCCTCTTCCACTTTTTAATTCTTGGTAAATTTATTATTTGCTATTGTCAACTGGCTGACAACCTCTTTTCTTTAAATAAGACTTTTTTTGTTTGTTTTCATACTTTGTCTCACAACATCTTCGGAAGAGTGACTTTTCTTCATTTGTTATAGAAGTTTTCACTAATTTTGTTTCTCTGCCGCATATAATTATATTTTGTTATTTCACATGGTCTGATTCCCATGGGACAGGCTCAGCCTAGTGTGGGGATCACAGTAACCTATTAAAATTTTGTATTTAATTTGAAGGTAAATAAATAAATTTCATTTCATTTCATGAAAAGTTAATAAATTGTCGACGATGAGGTTGACATATTTGCATTTTTGTGAATAGGGTTTTATGAAGCTCTCGTCTTGATTATAGTAGCTTTAATAGTAGTTTATGTAACTGCTACATAATAGAGGTCCTTAAAACACGAGTGGTGTTTTATGAAACGAGCCGCTAGGCGGGTTTCATAATAATATCGTACGAGTGTTTTAAGGCCGAATTATGTACAGTTGCATACACAACTTTATCTACACTCATTTTATAAATGCTCTAAGATGCTTCAACATCGGCCAACCAATGCGGCAATTCGAAAACGTCAGTGTCTCAC
The DNA here is from genome assembly GCA_963971205.1 of Aethes cnicana. Taxonomy (NCBI): domain Eukaryota; kingdom Metazoa; phylum Arthropoda; class Insecta; order Lepidoptera; family Tortricidae; genus Aethes; species Aethes cnicana. The sequence goes on from OZ020294.1 coordinate 7,460,099, forward strand.
ATTCGATTTTCAAAAATCATAGAGTAAATAGAGCCAACATTTGAATTTGGAACAAACTTTCGCTCTGTCTGACTGAAGAATATAGGCGGGCTTTGCTATTTGAAGATGTTCGAAATTTGAATGCTATTAGACCATGGAATTTGATGGTGGTCTAATACAGCTATTAGAACATTTTCACAGATAAGAAATCTGTTCTAACTAAACAGTTTATGCTGGTCATAATTTGCGGTTTTTGAACGCATCATAGAGGATTTATGATATTAGTGTAGATAAATAATAAAGGGGTGCAGTTGATAGTAATGATAATACTCTTTTCAATGAGAATTAGATAGTTGGGTACCACTGCTGCACACCTCTCCTCCCATCTTTATATCACCCCTTGAAAATTTAATGTTATCCTTGTTATCAAATGTTTTATAACGTTATAATATCTCCCATGATACAATAATATACTTCGCCAGGTATGCCTCTCCAGGATTCCCTAGTAGTGTGGGTGACACTCGAACGTCATTCGCACTACTGTGTGTTGCAAGTGGTGGTATTACAATAATCCCTAACCCTTATGTATCCTGTGAGTGTTTAATTAAATTATTACGTTCTTTTCTTTTAACTTGTCCCATTTTGTGTGCTTAAACAAGTAAAGGACAATAGGGATGACGACAACTTTTTTTTCTTAGTCTATGAGGAAGATTATTGAAAAGTATTGGACACGTTTTTTTTCTTTTTTCACGTAATCCAACTTATACGGAGATATATTGAGTTGAAATGTCGCGTGATGTCACGGTTAGGTACGATTTATACCTAGCGGTGACGTAGTTAGCCCCCACTCTCCAACTTTAATGCGTTTTAACTTAGTCATTCTTTGTTAATTTGATAAAACAAAAAATACGTGTCTAATATTTTTTTATTACCTGACTGACGGAATTTCGATTTCTTCACCCTGTCGTCATCCCTATTGTAATGCGCAAATAATTTATTTTGCATCATAACGGCAGAAAATATTTCCTTCATTTTGTTTTATTACAATAAAGTGGCAACTCAGCTTTGACGTACGGGTGTCACGCGACCTTGTTTTCTTAGCTTAGACCATGTAGGTATATGTACCTAATCTGTATGTGGGAGCACCGTAAGGTGGTGGTACCCATCTGGTAGGCCGGACTCAGTAGGTATCTGGTCTTACCATAGGCAGCCATATCAATATATTGATATCAATCAATCAATATTTACTTCATCAATCCATATATATATATATATATCAATCAATCCATACTAATATTATAAATTCGAAAGTAAATCTGTCTGTCTGTCTGTCTGGGTATCTCTTCACGGTTCAACCGCTGGACCGTTTTGGATGAAATTTGGTATGGAGATAGTTGGAGTCCCGGGAAAGGACATAGGCTATTTTTTATCCTGGAAAAGCGCATAGTTCCCGCGGGAGTGCGATAACCGAATTCCACGCGGGCGAAGTCGCGGGCAGAAACTAGTATATATATATATAACTCTTCCGTTACTGAGTGACTGATGACAACGCACAGCCGAAACTGCTGGTCATAGAGAGGAATGTGGCTGAAAGGCATGTGGGTTCCTTGGGCACTAGTAAGGGCACTAAGAGAAGATTTCCCAAAATTCCCACGGGAACGGGAAAAAAGAGGATTGTTTATGCAATATGCAAAGTCGCGTAACAGCTAGTTGTGCCATAAAGTAAACATTGATAAGAATAAGGTATAATGTTATAAAATGTGATTTCCGTTATCCACTTAAATAACATTACACTTTCCAACTTGTTAGAATGCGTCATAACCCGATTCTGATAGGGAATAACGCTCAAAATAATAGTGCAAATTATATCAACATTGCCAGTGTATCTATGGAGGAAGTCGTAGCAGGAATTAGAAGACTTAAGGCCAATAGTGCACTGGGTCCTGATAACTTGCCACCCTACATTCTTAAAGGGTGTGTGGATCACTTAAAAATCCCCATTCACTATATTCTTAATCTGGCGCTCAAATCTGGAAAGTATCCACTTCAGTGGAAGCTTACTAGAGTGAGACCGATCCCTAAGACTAGAGACTCTACCAAGATTGAAAACTATCGGCCTATAGCTGTGCTCTCTACCTTGGCGAAGTTATTTGAGTCGTTACTTCACAAGTCCTTATCTATTCAGATTAAACCTTATCTTTGCGACTCACAGCATGGGTTCCGACCTAAACGTTCCGTTAACACCAATCTGCTTACTCTGGTTGATCTTATTTCTGAGCATCTTGACAGGGGCATCCAGGTGGATGTCCTTTACTTTGATTTTAAGAAGGCTTTCGATCGCGTCGATAATGGCGTGCTTTTAGGTAAATTGGATGATATAGGTTTTTCCCCTAATCTCCTTAAATTTTTTGCCAGTTATTTACGCGATCGGCAGCAGTACGTTCAGCATGGATGTTTCGTGTCAGCTCCCTACCATACTCACTCTGGTGTCAGTCAGGGCTCTATATTAGGCCCATTATTGTTTGGTATTATGGTGAACAGCCTTCAATCTGTCCTTAAAAGTGCTCGATGTCTATTGTATGCCGATGACCTTAAAATAGTGTATGGTGTCCAGCAAAAAGCTGACTGTGTATCAATACAGGAAGATGTCAACGCTGTGGTCAGATGGAGTCTTGACAACAAGCTGTTTTTTAATACCGAAAAGTGTTTTGTTTGTACATTCAGCCGTTCATGTAATCCTATACATACACAATATTTATTAGGTTCGGACTCGGACCCCATTAATCGTGTCTTCTCCATGAAAGATCTCGGTGTGAACTTTGACGTTTGCCTCAATTTCCATGAGCACATTGAAAAACTTGCCGCCAGTGCCTTTCAGAGACTAGGTTTCGTAATCAGAAACTTGAAAGATTTTTATGACATTGGGGCCATAAGGATGGTCTACAATGCGTTGGTGCGTAGCAAGCTAGAGGCTTCCTCAATAATATGGCACCCATATGAAGTGACATACGCACTACTTCTTGAAAAAGTTCAAAAAGCTTTCTTGAGGTTTCTTTATAAAAAGAAGTTTGGGTATTACCCGTTTATGTATCCAACGAAGTTTCTCCTGGGTACACTAGGGTTTAACTCATTGGAGGTACGACGTAACTATTCCTTGCTAATATTTACATGTCAGGTCTTACGTGGCATGTCGGACTGTCCGGAATTAGTCGAGCTTGTAGTAAGATTTCACATTCCAAATTTACCCAAAATACCACTCAGACCGCGGCAGAAAGATTTGCTGGCGGTGGGAGCGGCGCGCACCGTGGCGCGCAGGAACTCGCCACTGCCCCGCGCGCTTGCGGCGCTCAACGCGCTCCTGGCAGCAGCACCGGAGTGCGACCTGTTTGCATGGCGGTGGACGGATGTGTGTCGTGAGTGTCTGAGGTACTGTGAGATGATGGACGACAGGTTGTCCAGTATTTATCGTTGAGGTTGAGCCACGTTTGAACATTGTTATTAGTATAATTATTATTATTTTTCAAGTGTTATTGTTAAGTTCATGATGAATTGGTTACCTAAACTGTAATGTCATGTAACTTTATTTCAAATAAATAAATAAATAAATAACAAAAGTTAGTACGCCATAAACTCGCACATTTGTACTGAACAAGATAAAACATTGTTCTTTGGGACACACCGACGGTTCTTGCTTAGTTTGTGTAGGTATATATTTACCTATAAGGCGGCCACGGCCTAAGTACAAAAATACGATCTCGAACACAATTCGAATGAAGTGTCAATGTATGCGTGCGAGGATATCCGTGTGCATGCGAAAACGTGTGTGTGTAAGTACCACTACGCGTGCCAACGATTCGCTCACCATCTCCGGATGACGGTAAGGCGAGTTAGAGTAGGGCTAGATTCAGGCGGGTGGTTCCGTCCGTACCACCAATCTGTACCAAGAAGTCTGTAGGTAGAAGTCTTTAGTCTGTCTGTAGAATTCAGGTGACGTGACCGTGTGTAAGGACCTCCAGTTTAACTCGACAACTACTGATCAGATTGCCACAAAACTTGAATATGTATGAGGATATAGGTAATATAATACTTACGGGCCAACACATAGGGCTACTTTTTATTCCGAGAAATCGCTTAAGTCCCGCGGCATCGTGATAACCGAATCCAGTGCAGGTGAAGTCGAAAGCAGAAGCTAGTTTTCCATACATCGCGTTTCGCCATATGTAGATATGTAAGTTTTCTATTCCACGTCCATAAATCGACGTCTAACAAAGTTTGTTTGAGATAAATCAAGCAAGCTCCCACATGCCAGCATCGAGAGGTGTCGACGGTGATATATTTTGAAAACGTATTATATGCTATGTTTAATGCTTTATCAAAGAGATAGTGAAATACTGTTTTCCACACTAAATGTAAAATCTAAATGCAACAAAGTCAGGCATTGCTAATTTGTTATAGCATTTTATGCAATCTATACTAATATTATAAATGCGAAAGTAACTCTGTCTGTCTGTCTGTTACTGTTGAGTTTAGTGGTTAAATTTCACATGTATACCTTGACATGGATTAAACAGTAGAGGAGTGAGAACGAAAAAATAATAATGTTTAAGTAACAATATCGCAATACGGTCAGGTGAGTATTTGATCAGTAAATATATTTAGACATCCAATATAGTGGAACTTTTGTCATCCCTTGATTTATGGGAGACGAAGCGAAAACGCATCATTTGTTATCCAGATAAAGTGCCTTTTGACACGACACGTTTCATTACGTTTATCAAGACTTACTCAACGTCTTTCTCATAGAAATGGCAATAAACTAAACCTGTGTGATCCAATATTCTCTCCCTTTTAGACGGTGTACCTAGTTGAAGATTTTAAACTCATTTCGATGGCGTCGCAATAATGTTTTTTTTTTTAATACAGTTGCTCAAAAAGTAAACATTTCGACAACTGTTTAACGTGCCAAAAGCTTGTCATTTCCGAACGAGCGCTTTTTGTTTTTTGACAGCTATTGAGCGTGCCTAAAGTTGTATTTTACGAACTAGTGCGTAAAGTTTTAGAGGTTTTTTTCGCAAATGTATTAAAAAATGTCGTTTGATACACGTGCAAAATTGTCATTTTCATTGTGATAAAATGACGAACTTTTCGCACTTGCATCAAACGTACTATTATATTACCTATCTCGCTCTCTCATTCGCTTTCTTTAAAGAGTTTTCATCTCGGATACTGTAAGTTGCTTTAGAAAAGACAATGCATCCACAATCAAGTGAAATTCAAGGTAGAAGTACCTAATATTGAAAGACTAAAGTAACCATCCATTAGGTAATTGCTGAAGCCGTGGTGGCGTGTTCGATTCCGGCTCGCACCTCTAAGTTTACGTGCAATTGTGTGCAAAATTCAATTTGAATTTTCCACTGAGCTTTTCGTTGAAGGAAAACATTGAACCACCAAATGAAATTTCACAGTTTGTTCAAACACTAAAGAAGGATTTTTATTTTGCTACCTGCTGGCTGGGCTGATAAAGAGAAATCCATATGTAAGGATTTCTCTTTATCAGCCCGCCGCGCGCCGTTCCAGAATTAACAGGCGTAAGTAAGTAGGTTATAATCGTCTCCCACAATCCATCCTCCAATTCCTAGTTTTACCTTTTAGAAATTCTGTGCCCATCCACAGACTTAACAGGACAGATTTCAATTTAATTTCTAACAACGCACAACGCAACAAAAGTAGACTTCGAAATATTAAATTCAATATTAAAAGCCGGGAATTTCCATATTTCGCTAAAGACCGCGCCATAGAAATGTTTTCAGTAACACTCTTCAAAATTCAATTTCAATTGCATAAATGCAACCGTGTGAAACATGGCGTGGGCTTTCGCGCGTTCCTCGTAAAGCATTCATAGATTCGCAAAAAGTGTGAATTCAGTGTCCAAACGGATTTATACGCTTCATGATTACCTATTGAAAATTACTTTCTACATAACATACCTGAAGTACTAAAGTTTGAATAAGTATAAGTTAGTATTTAAAAGATTTTTACGAAGTAGGTAACAAAAAAGTATATTGTCATATCTTCATATTCAACATTTGTAACATCTATATTGACTAAGTACATGAATGCAATTAATAAAAATATACAAAAATATACAAAATAATAACTGATAACGTCAACCACCAGCAATTTCTCGAGGCTTTGAAATTCTGGTGGTAATTAGGTAAATTTGAAGTTAATGAAGCAGCAATGCCTGGTTGCATAAAAAAGTTTGCGTACGTTAAATGTAACGTGAGCTATCATTCCATACAGAAACGATATTTTCTCCATAGAAAAACCATGTAGATTCTTGATGCAACCCAGGCTAAGGCAAGTATTTATTGTATTATCAGCTGATTCAGCTGTAACAACGCCCAAAAGTGTCACTCCGAGGTAAAAACTTCTCTATCATCCATGCTTCTTCTAATCTATTATGAGATAGGATATACAATGATCTCTGAAGCCATAAAGATTGTCGAACTATCTCCTTCGAAACTTGTGAGCTACAGATGTGGTGAATCTATCACTACATCACTACATATAAAATAAAGTCCCCCGCCGCGTCTGTCTGTCTAGATGTTCGCGATAAATTCAAAAACCACTGGACGGATTTTAATGCAGTTTTCACAAATAGATATACTTAGTGGTTCCTGATAATATAATTTGTTATGGTTTTCTTTAAATTTTAAATTAGATGAAATATAACTAATATAGTTCAATATGGCGGAGAAAATCAAGCCGTCTGGGAGCTTTCATCGAAAACGCTGCCTAATCCCTTTGAGTAATAGGAACTAATCCTTTTACAAATAAAAAAAAATCGATTTATCCCTCATGACATTCCAATAAGAGAATAGATAACGTAACACGTGATACTCGTACAGTAACGTAAGATTTATGCCTCGTAACCCGGTTCCAGTGAACCCATTTTCGTGTTGTATTGTGTTCTTTACCGAAAATACTGTTTCATCATTTTTGCAAATCTGAAGTTTTTAGGAAAAAAAAAAGATTGAAAGTTTCCTTCGTCGTTTTCATTGGTTTTATTTTAAAGGATGCACTACAACGTACCTACTCCAGTATCCAGATGAGGAGGAGGGTTTTCAGAACGACTCTATCTATTTGTTTAAAGCTTTAGGCCCAGTAGTATCGGTCGGAATGAAGGGAAAAAAATGGTCAATTACTTAACGCCCATTTTCTTTCAATCGGTTTTCACAATATATCCATACTGATAATATTAATGCGAAACTTACGAAAGTAAAACATAGACATAGACATTTATTTCTCAATATCAAATTACAGCATATTTTACATGTCAAAATAAGAGAAGTTCACATTGAGATAACTCTGTCTGTTTTCTAATTAGTGAGTGGTTATTAAAATAAAATGCCATGAATATAGGAGGCATAGGAGGCTACAAACAGGGAAAGATATTCATTACAGAGCTTCATCCACACGTGATTACCCCGTCTGCGCTCTTCGCCATTTATTACTTTCTGTATACGCATGATTAAAGACGATGTCTCTTTATTTAATGTCCTTACGAGATAATAAGATTTGAAATATCTGCGACCACCATAATTGAAAAAATCATAATTGAGTGGCGTCCGCGAACCGGGAGACGAGCTGTCGGTATTCCTCTAACAAGATGGAGCGACGGTCTGAGTGGCGAGCCTATGTCCAGCAGTGGACGTATTTCGGCTGAAATGATGACCATAATTGAAAAGGATGTATTCTTCCAGATAGGTCCTAAGTATTAGGTATTTAAATAACTCGGAACCCCTATCTACCATATATTATTATACTGAGCAGTATTTTTCTCTGAACTTACAGCTAAGGTCATTGCTCGCAGGACTGATGACCGATGGGGCCGAAAAGTTGTCGAGTGGCGTCCGCGAACCGTGGAAGGCTACTTTATTTGCGTCCCACTGCTGATCACGAGAGACAAACCCCCTCTCAGCCTCTCATCAGCAGTGGGACGCAAATAAAGTAGGCTATAGTCCCCCAATACTGATCACGAGAGAGGGTTTGGGCTATAGTCCCCACGCGGGCAAATTGCGGATTGGGACTTCATACACAAGCTTGAATTACTTCGCAGATGCAAATTACCCTTCACCGAAGATCTCAGTGGTAAATTTAATTTTAAATTTGCACATAGCCCGTAGTGGTAGTGCCTGGTGCTAGTCCAGTCCGGGGGTGGTACCACCGTCTTTCACCGCTAACCTGCCGCCAAATAGCAGTGCTCGCACTGTTGTGTTCCGGTAGGTGATTAAGGCAGCCGGTGAAATTTCTGGCACAGAGTTATTCCATCCGTTTGCCTATACCATTGATATAAAAAAAGGTGTGAGCCGGATTCCAACTCCCGACCCTCTGCATAAAAGGCGGTAGATCAAATGCTCAAAGCACTACCTAATTTGCTTATGCTTCAGTTATAGGCTACCACAGTTTTCTACATGCAGATGTCATGTAAAATGTAAAAGAAAGAATTGCAAAGGATGTGCACACGGCGGACACGGCCTATAAAAGCATGACTTCGAACACAATTCGAATTAAGTGTCAATGTTTGCGTGCGAGGACATCTGTTCACTTGTAAATGTGTGTGTAACACACCATCTCCGGATGAAAGAAATGACGGTAAAGCGAGTTGGGCGCGAGTTGTGCGCCGGCTAGATTCAGGCGGGTGATTCCGTTGCCATTATGTACGTACTTAGTACTATTAAATATTCTGTGACCCAAATTACTCATGATATTTTGTGGCAACACATCTGGATAAGGACAGGGTACCGAAAGTTTTTCAATAAAATTTGCAACACGCCCGACAACAAAGGACTCCTTCCTCACTTGAAATATTGTCGGGAAATAAGTTGGGTTGTTTCGAGGGTCGTCATCGAGTATGAAAATACTTGTAGATACGACGATTTGTTTTTTTTTATACCAATGGTATATGCAAACGGGCACAGCCCAACTGATGGTAAGTGGTCACTGCTGCCATGGACACCGAAATCCTATGACCCCCCATTAAGAAACCATAAGATCTCGAATGCGTTGCCTACCCTGAGGCCTAAGATGGAATGCCTGTGTGCCAGAAATTTCACCGGCTGCCTTAACTCCCTACCGGAACACAACAGTGCAAGCACTGCTATTTGGCGGCAGGTTAGCGGGGAAAGACGGTGGTACCATCCCGGACGGCCCCAGCACCAGGTCCTACCACTAACAAAACTGTCACTGCCACTGTTAGTAGTTATCACTGTTTTGGCCAAGAAATACTATGTGCGACTATTTTATTTACTGATACATCGCGTACATATGCTGCACATTAGCTGTGTCTGCATCGGACGATCTGCTACACTCCTGCCGTGCTCAATCCAGTCCACATTGAGTTCCATGGAAGCATTTTTTGTTCTAGTATATTATTAACGCGTAAAGTATAAATAACGGTAAAAGTATAAATTGCCTCCGCGTGGGATTCGGAAATAGCATCCCCGCGGGAACTATGCCCTTTTCCGGGATAAAAAGTAAGCCTATATATTGACCAGTGTTTTTAATTACTCCCATACCAAATTTTGTGGCAATCCTGTAGTTTTCGAGTTAAATCCGGACACACATACATAAATACAGTATTTTTTTCTTAAAATCGTTATTTTGTGTTCAGTATCCTTTTTATAGTCCCCTCGAGTTGATAGTTTCTTTTAATTATCAAGTTTCAGACGCGACTTCTTCAACAAACTTATTATTAGTAATAGATTGAGCATAGAAAGTTCTGGAGTGGCGTCCGCGAACCGGGAGAACAGCTGTCCATAGGCCTCCAACAAGATGGAGTTAGGACCTTGTAAAGGTCGCGCGGTGGATGTGAGCGGCACAGGACCGCTTTGAGTGGCGCGCTTTGGGGGAGGCCTATATCCAGCAGTGGACGTCTTTCGGCTGAAATGATGATGATGATATTAGCACAGGGCGGACACGTAATAAAAGCACGATTTCGAACACAATTCGAACGAAGTGTCAATGTTTGTGTTCGATGACGTCTGTATGCGTGCGAGGACGTCTGTACACTTGTAAATGTGTGTGTGTGCCAGTACGCGGGCCAATGATCCACTCACCTTCTCCGGATGAAACAAATGACGGTAAGGGCGAGTTGAGCGCGAATGGGGACTATCGCGTGTGAATTTGCCACTAGAGGCGCTAGTGTCGCGTGAGGTCCAATAACATTCAGTTTGCACTGGTTTTGGCGGGCTTCGTGATATAAATTATAATTTCTTTAATTTACCTGTTGAATAGTGATCTCCTTCGTGAAATTATCGCAAATATGAATTATTTGGCTATGAATGTAAACGCTTTGCAAAAAAAATATTTTTTCCAAACAAAACGGAACTGCACAACATTGCGGCATAGCTGCTCGATATGATGATAGTTATTTATAATTAATAAACTTAGTGAGATTCAAGATTGAAAACTTTCTTTCGGCGCCGATCTTATAAAGTCGCCTTTGACAGCCATACCTCTGGACCTTAGTCTACAGTGGCGCCAACTGGTGAGCAAAGAAACGATAGTCCCCATTGCGCGCGGGCTAAGATTCATGCGGGTGATTCCGTGGCCATTCTGTACTATTAAAATATTCTGTGCCTCTAATAGTAAACTGCTCTGGCGGGTCTCGTACCCTCTATAGTAAATTGTATACGATTTGAATAGGCCCATCTTTTATTGGCGGAATAAACCCTTACAGCATACGAGTAAGTGGTTTCTTTTGCGAATAATACCTAAGCAGTAAGTAACTAGGTAAGGATCAGCGATAAACATTTTGGCTTTAATATAAGTATCAATAGGTAGGTAATACCTTCTGTTCTGCCCACGACTTTTCGCCCGCGTGTAATTCGGTTATGGAGTTCCCGCGATATAAAAAGTAGTCTACGTCCTTTCCCGGGACTCCAACTGTTTCCATACCAAATTTCATCTAAATCGGTCCAGCGATGGAAGCGTTAACAGGTAGGTATAGGCGGTTAGACAGACGGAAATATGTACTTTCGCATTTAATATTAGAATGGATTCTACGCAATAATGAACTTTTATACAAGTCAAATATTATTAAAAAAAACACTTATTTCGGACAACTATTAGTCCATATGTAAGTAGGTACAATTATTATTTATTTATTTTTATTTATTTATTTATTTGCCAAAAATTAACATTTACAGTCAAACTTTACATGTCAATTTCATTAGGTACTAGATATGATTATGAATAAAATATTAAATAATAATCATTAAAAATAACATCAGAAATAAAATTTGTGCATGGGTAATAAAGTCA